>VBSM01003201.1:2339586-2359733 GCA_008086735.1 Cheirogaleus medius
CCGCCTGCCTCGGCCTCCCAGAGTGCTAGGATTACAGGCGTGAGCCACCGGGCCTGGCCTGTTGCTTTCTTCTTGAGTGAATTTCAGTACTTTGTATCTTTCGAAGGAGTAGGCCATTTTATATAAATTGTTAATTTATTGGCAGAGTTGTTCATAGTATCTCTTATTATCCTTTTAATGTCTGCAGCATCTGTAGTGATATCTCCTCTTTCATTTCTGATATTTATACTTTGTGTCTTCTATTTGAGTCCATCTGCCTAGAGAGTTACCGAATATATTGATTTTTTTTCCAGGAACTAACATTTGGTTTAATAAATTTTTCTATTTTTCTGTTTTCAATTATACTATTTTCTGCTCTTATCTTTATTGTTTTCCTCTGTTTTTCTTGGATTTAATTTGCTCTTTTTCTAGTTTCTTAAAGTGGAATCCCACATTATTTGTTTGATACTTCCTTTTTGACGTCTGGATTATTTAGAGGTTTGTTGTGTCATTTCCAAATATTTGCAGATTTTCCAGGTATCTTTCTGTTGTTGATTTCTAGTTTAAGTCCATTATGGTCAGAGAATTTGGTTTGTATAATATTTAATTCTTTTAAGGTTGTTAATTTTTTAATGGCTCAGAATATAATCTATTTTGGTGAATGTTTCCTTTGCACTTGAAAAGAATACGTGTACTGTTACTGTGGCGAGAGTGATTGATAAATGTCACCTGAGTCAAGCTAATAGTGTTACTCAGGTCTTCTGTGTCCTTGCTTCTGTATCCATACTGAAAATAAGTATGTCTTCTTATTTACTTATTTTCTATCAGTTTTTGCCTGATCTAGTTTGGAGCTCTGTCCCCATTTAGGACTGTTCTGTGTTCTTGGGGCATTGATTCTTTTATCATTATGTCATGGCCCTCTTTGCACCTGGTGATTTTCTCTGTTCCAAAGTCATCTTTGATATGGATACAGCCACTTCTGCTTTGTTTTGATGAGTGATTGCTTCTTGGTATATGGCTTTTCAGCCTTTTATATTTGATCTGTCAATATGAGGGGCCAAAAAACTTTTTCTGTAAAGGACCAATTAGTAAACAGTTAAGCTTTGTGGGTGACATGTGGTTTCTGCACTTCTTTCCCTCCTCCTCTTCTTCATGACCCTTAAAAAATGTAAAAACCATTCTTAAAAGTAGGTCATGGGCTGGATTTGGCCTCTGGGCCATAGTTTACTGATCCCTAATCTATACAATTATATTTAAAGTGCATTTCTTATAGAGAATATCTAATTAGATCCTGGTTTTTTAAAATCCAATATGACAATTTCTGTTTTTTAAATTGCTGTGTTTAGACCATTTAATGTCGTTATTGATGTAGTTAGATTTAGGTCTACCATTTTATTATTTTTCTATTTTTTCATTTTTATCTGTTCCCTTTTCTGCTTTCTTCTGAATTATTTGAAAATTTTTTAGCATTCCATTTATTTTATTTATTGGCTTTTTTGGGGCTATATTTCTGGGGGGGTTCTCATTTATCCCAGCCCCCTTGGCTGTGAGGGCACAGCCCTCTCCAACCCCCCACCGGGCAGCTCAGGCTCCTCCTTGGGAAGCTGGGTTCCGCCTGCAGGCTGGGGAGACAGTCCTATGAGAGCAATCAGCTTTTCAGGGATTGCATGCAGGTGGCACATAATAAATATTGGATGAGGAAGCTGGGCTTCAGGCCATAAGAGCACTGGACCAAGCACGGCAGTGGATGCCACAGAAATTCAACCAGCTCGTTAGGAGAAAGGGAGCATCTCAGGCATTAAAAAGAGGTCTGTAGCTATGAAGTCGGCAGAACTTCCCTGGTTACCCCAAAATTGACTTGTGGGGGGAAGGGGTCCAGGACGGCTCTGCATTTCTTACGCAGCCAATAGGAGCAGATCATTTCAGCTGGAGGCCACCTTGTGTTCTAACTGTGCTAACAATAAACGTAAACCAGGCTTCTCAGCTTTTTAATTTGGGGTTTTTGCTTTCCTGATTGCAGAATGCTCCCCGGACTGACCTCAGAAGCCCTCAGGACCACAAGGGGACCGAAGCAAAAACGGCCCATTGGTTGGATAGACATTAGTAAGGACCTGTCTCACCTCGAAGGCTGGCTTCTCACCTGCCGCATCCCTGCGCCCACCCCATGTGCCACGGAGGGGCAGGCCTGGGGGATGGGGACTAGCCTGGGCGCTGGGGGGCGTGGGGCAGGTCTCGGGAAGGAGCCTTGTCTGCCAGCTTCCGCCAGGAGCCGAGCCCCCGTGGGTGGGCGGGAGCGCAGCGAGCTACAGGCCGTGCCTTCCGGGAGCTCGCCTGATGAGCCATGCGTGTGCGTACATGTGCGTGGGGCCTGGTACTTTTCCAAGGGCTTTTCAATGTATTATCTTGTTGGAGGCTCATTTGAGGCAAGGACTCGAAGCAGACGGGAAAACAACTAATTTACTGAATCCTGAATGGGGAGGAAGCAGAATGCAGTGTGTGTTTTGCTGAATTTCAAACCAAAACAACCTTTTGTTAAAGAATAAACAAAAATGCTGAACACTAATTCCCCAGGGAACACAGTCTGAGCCGAGGCTCGGGGCAGAGCTCACGGCAGCAAACCCAACAAGCTTCTACAGGCGGGGGGGGGGGGTTGCTGGGGGCACAGGCGCTGGCACAGGAGGCTGCTACAGGGAGGAGGGTGGCTCGGGGTCCCGCGTGCCTGAGCGGGGGTCCCGCGCTGGGAATGGTCTGTGGCAGCTTCAGTGGTTTCCTGGGGAGTCCCCGGCCCCGACTGCGGTGGCACTTAGAGTAATTAATCTGCGGGGAAGCTGGGGCGGGACTCTCTAACACGATTGAGTGGCCTGCCAGCTTGGCCCAGTAGAGCCAATTTCATTCCATTCCAGTCTCTTCTTTGAAGTAAGTCTATCCTCACCATTTTTGGTGGCACGGCAAGGTGCGGTGACACAGGTTGGTACATAGGTGGCCTGGGGCGTGCCGGGAGGAGAGGGGAGCTGGAGGACCCTCCATCCCCAGGGCTCAGACCGTGGTGCACACGCACACTCACGCCATGGTCACACACACAGACAGGGACATGCTCTGGGCCTGGAGTTTCTCCCTCTTGGTGGAGACTGACTTTCTGGAACCCCCCTGGCCGCAGGGCCCAGAGAGTGGATGGTGAGAAATGACCCCTTCTCGTCCCCAGGCTCAGGGATGTCGGCAACAGCTGGCCGTGCCCAGCGGGTGCTGCTGAGCCAGGGTCTCCTCGGCCACGCGCCAGAGGCGGAGTCCACAGGGACCAACACTCAGCCCCACTGGCACTCCCGGGAGCCAGGTGACAATCGGTTGCTTCCCTAAACATCCATCACGGCCTGTCAGAGACAGCTCCTCTGATGCGGTCACCTTGCGTGGCCCCAGGTCTTCCGAGGTGTGTACAGTGGCAGGGCATTTGCAAAGATCTCTGGGGCCTGGAGGCGACTCTCCCCTGGCTTCCCCACCTGTGCTGACACAGACAGTGCTGGCCTTTGAGAAGAGGCTCTCCTCTCCGTTCTGGGGACCTGAATCAGGGTCTCCCTCCCGGGCTGCTGACTGCACCCCTCTCTGGCCCAGCCCACTCCCACGGGCTGCAGGATGTGGACAGCTGGCCTCCTGCAACACCATGGCCCCACTGCAGCAGCTGAGGCGAGGCCCGCTGATGCCCCCGAGGATGGCCTGGTGGCTGGGGGAGTCCAGTGTTGGCATCTAGGAGTGGCGGCCAGGCTGTGACCAGAACAGGGGCAGTGGCCAGGACCTGGAGCTTGAATCTAGGGCTCTCTGCTCTAACCCGGTGGCGAGAGTGGGTCCCCCTTTCCTCCCAGCTGCTCCCCAAGCCCCGGAGAAGCTAATCCCATCCCTGCACCCCTTTCCCCAGAGAGATTTTCATCCTCTCGTCCCTTGTCCCTGTCTTTGGGGTAACACAGCCCCAGGTGGGCACTGGGATTCCAGAGAGGGGGCTGTGTGGGTGGGGTCCCGACACCACCTGCCTTCCCAGCATCCTTGCGTCTATGGTGATGGCTGCAGCCAGGTCCATCTGGGAGCGCCTCTGCAGACGCTCGTGCCCCGGTGTGCTGCGCGAGGAGCTGCCTGGGTGGCCCACCTGCTGGGCTCCGCGCCGCGCCTTCCTGGCCCTCGCTGGAGCAGCAACTCTTCCACACACTTGCCGTCTGGCAGCGCTTGCCAGAGACCAAGACCCAGCGGGCCCGAGAGCGCCCACCTGCCCCCCACCGCCGGCCGGCCTGCGACCCTGTTGCCGGGGCTCCGGAGGGGCCGGGGGAAGCAGCCGTTGCATCCTAAAGCCCTTTGGCCCTGGGGCAGGCGAGGCCTCTGGCTCACCCCGCAGATCCCCGACGCCGGGCACGCAGGCCAGACCCCGAGCCTGCAGCTGGTCCACAGCTGGGGCCTGGCCCTGAGGCCGCTTTTGTGCCCGCACAAGGGAGACTCAGTTCCTCCTGCTCCCTGACCCTGCATCCTGTGCCCGCGCAGCGCAGCCCCCTGGCGGGGGAAGCAGATGGTGCCAGCTGCCTTAGAGAAGGAGCCAGACCACCTCGGTGACCTCCACCTCCTCTGGGTGTCTCAGAGGGAAGCGGGCGAGTGGCCTACTGAAGTGCCATTAAGCCAGCCAGTGACCCGTGCAGGCTCCTGGCAGCCCGGCCGAGCCCCCTCTGCCCGGGAGCTGAGTCCCCCGCAGTTGCTATTATTGTGTCGGGCCACGGTTTCCTCAGACAGGGCTGGGCCTTGGAGCTGGTTTTTGCCCTTCCAGGCCTAGCCGGGGCTGTGCACACAGCAGGCAGTTAATAAATATTAGCTTGGGATCAGGCCCAGAAAGAGTCACCTTGATTTCCACGGCTGTGGACCCTGAGGGTGAGGAGGTCAGGGGCTCAGGGGACTGCTAGGGCGTGGCTGCTGCAGACCTGCCACTGAGTCCTCGCCAGCTGTCCCCAGCAGAGGTGTGGCGGCTGCCCCAACCGGTGCATAAGTTCTCTGAGCCCCGGTAGCTCCCTTGGGGCTGAGGACAAAAGGAGGTGGGGGCAGGGACTTATCACCAAACTGGTGGGAGCAGGCTCCTGTGCTTCACCTGCGATTGTGCCCGGGGGCTTCAGTGCTAAGGAAACACACTCGGCCTCATACAACACAGTCCTGGGACGTGCCAGGGAGTCAGAGCCGCCTTCCCTGCAGGTTGCGGGCTCATGGGAGGCCCCCAAAGCCCACAGCACCCTCAAAAGCCAAGAAAACCAAGAGGGCCGAACAGTGCAGGCTTGGACCTGAGGCTCTTGTCTGCAAAACAGGGCTGACCGGCTGGATCTCAAAGCAGGAGCCGGTTCGGGAGACTGAGGGAGGTGTCCCTGAGCCTCAGGCCCCAGGGTGGCTCCAGGGCTCGTTTCTAAATCTGAGCATCAGAGAAAGAACGAGACAGGCGAAGGTGTGGTGTGTGGTGTGGCCGTTTAATTCAGCCTCAAGTGAACTCAGAGGGGCCAGAGTATGACCCCTTGTGCTCCACAAAACTGGGGCCCCTGCCGCCGGTCACTTCACCTTTCAAAGGGGCCGTGGCTGGATGTGTCGGTGAGCCCGGCTGAGGCGGGGCAAGAGCCTGGCTCTGTGCGTCGTCGTGGGCTCGCGTGCGGGGCGTGGGCTGGTGGGCTGGTGCGGGGCCTCGGTGAGACCAGTGCCTTGGGGGCAGCACAGTTGGGGCAGGCCTGCCGGTGACGCTCCAGAAACGAGGCCCAGAACTTCCCGGCCCCTTCCCCTCGGCCCCAGCCAACCCGCAAGCTGTCTCCCGGGAGGTCAGAACGAGCCATTTCCATCACCACCACAGTTACAAACAGAAACAAACCAAAACCCATCTTAAGGGATAATCTTCAATTGCTTAAAATTAATCAGTGCAAAGTGAGGTAAAAGAGCCCCGAGTCACAGGGGCCGAGCGGAGGCCAGGCCGTCACACGAGCTTTCGTCTCTTCGAGTCCCTCCCCACGTCCCCCTCCTGTACGTCCACCTCGCAGCCCAGCGGGGACACCAGGTTCAGCAGAGGGTCCTCGGAGGCACGGCCGAAGAGCGCCAGCAGGAGGGCCACACCGAAGCCCGTGGCTCGCTCGCCCTGTGGGCAAAGGGAGGACGGGAGCTCTGGGCGTGGGGCCTCCGCATGGCAGGGGCCCCCCACCTGCCCCTCCACGGCTCCTTCTTTCTCACTAAGGGGGTCCTGGAGCACGAGCTGGAGTGAGGGTCTTCCCTGTGTGCGCTGGCCCAGCCCCACTCTCCTGGCCGGGGAAGGGTGAGTCCCAGGGCAGGGGCCAGGACGGCAGGCACAGCCATTCTGTTCCCAGGAAGGAGAACCAGAGGTCGGGGGCCAGGGATACAGGATGCTTCTGATGCTGCAGGCTCCAGGGGCGGGAGGGGCTCTGTGTGGCGGGAGGGGGGGAGTGGCCTGGGCGGCGGGAAGGGGAGGCAGCGGGAGAGTGGCCATGACACTCACTGCGTGCACTGGCGCGGCGATGTCCAAGTGGACCCAGACCCCGGGCCAGTCGAAGCCAAGGTGTGAGGCGATGAAGAGGCCAGCGCAGGAGCTGGGGCTATTGTCTCGGTCCTGGGGAGGCCGAGAGGACACACGGTGACGTTTTGCTTCAGGAGGAGCACCCGCGGGGACTGGCCGGCACTCTCAACTGCGCCCTGTCACCCTCCCTGGAGTCTGCAAGGAGCCCGGGCAAAGAGGGCCTGACCGCAGGCCAAGGAGTTTGTCTCCACCCTGGGGAGCCAGCGAGGGGCCTGCTGGGGAGACTGGGGCAGACCCGCAGCTGTGAGGCAGGGCGGCCAATCCTGGGAAGGGGTCTGTGCCGTGTCGCTGCTGCTCAGCACCCTGCTGCCTCTCGGGGCGCCCTGTCCCCCGGGGCCCTGTGCCCTGCTCCACCCGCGCGGGCATAGCCACGGGCCCCAGACCTACCGCCACCGAGTTCTTCATGTCAGCCACGGCCGAGGTGAACTCGCTGAAGTGCAGCTCGGGGCAGTAGACCAGCGGGTGCACCAGGTCCCCGCACTTCCTGCCGGCCTTCACGCAGGCGGCCTCCCACTCGGCGCTGTTGGTGAGCACCGCGGCGTGGTACTTCCCTGTGGCGATGCCCTGGCCGGCGGGGACCCAGGAAGCGCCCAGGATGGATGGGGAAGGCAGGAGAGGAACACAAAAGACAAAAGAGGGACAGAGAGGCGGACAGAAAAACAAGGAAAGCAAAAGAGAGGTGGTGAGAGACAAAGCGAGGAAGAAAGAGAACCGAGTCCTCAAGCTCAGAGGACGGTTTCTGTGTCTGTGCCCCAGCCCTGGGCCCGCCGGGCCGCTGGTGCCCTCACTGGGCACAACAGATGGTCCCCACTGCCCCCTCAGCCAGTTATAAGAACCTGGGGCCCCCACCCCGCCTGCCCTCCCCGCCATGGGGACCAAGGGCGTTCAAGCTCCCCGGGGCCATGGCCAAGGTGGCACGTGGTGACACTCACCTGAGCCCCGGTCAGCGTGGCCATGTCCAGGATGATGTCGGCCCCCAGGTCCTTGCAAGCGTAGGACACGCCGTCCGCCAGCACCAGCCTGCCCTCGGCGTCCGTGTTGTTAATTTCCACTGTCCTGGGTGCACAGAGACCCCTGCTCAGGGACGGGGTCCCCTGCGATGCCGGGGTGAGTCCCTGTGGAACTGGGGAGACCCATCTAGAGCTGCCCGTCCCCGTGGACCCCCAGCGCCAGCACACACACGCCCTGCAGCGATGCCGTGCCGGGGCACGGGCTTCCGGGCCAAATCCCCGCCCTGCTCCCTTGAGCTGTGAGCTGCGGCAAGCTGCTTAGCTCCCCTCGGACTCAGTTTCCACATCTGTAAGGTGGGTGGCACGAACCAGGCTGGACTGGCCTTGGGCGCACTGTGCCTGGCCCTGGGCAAATGAGCAGGGGAGGTACCTACTCGGCACCTGGGTGTGGGGTGAGGAGGAGAGGGTGCCCTGTCCGGAGCCCTGGGGCCCCTATGCCTTGGCTGCCACCCAATTGGATTCTTAAGTGTGTCCTGCCACTGAGAAGGAGCAGCCCAAGGCCAGCCTCAAGGGGGAGATGCAGGGAGGGTCCCCAAGCAGGGGATTTGTGGGAGCAAGGCTTCAGACACCCAAAGACTGCCAAGCCTCAAGGCTGGAAAGGCTTATCCCGCCAGTGCCGTGTAGACCCTGAGCTCCTGGGCCAGGCACCCCAAGGGAGCCCAGCACCACATCCAAGTGCCAGGGTGATCCACTGTGAGGTCCCTGCTGCCAAAGCTCCCGGGGGCCCTCCCAGCAGTGCTGGGGTGAGCAGGGCATGGCGGGTCTGGTTTCGGGGAGGAGAGGGCCAGCCTTACTTTCCTGAGTACAGCAGGTGGATGTCATCCGGCCTCGTAGCGTTGGGTCCCACTGAGTTCTCGGCCAAGCAGAACACAGCGTGGAGGTTGTCTTTGAAACCCTGAAAGAAGAAGCAGGCAGAAGCTCCAGGGACAGGTGAGAGGTTCGGGGAAGGGAAGGACATGCCAGGAGGGCGGCCAAAGATGGGGCTGGACGGTGCCTTGGGGACAGATTGGGAAGGGCCGGGGCCTGGGGAGGGTCCTGGTGACCGGAGGGTTGCTGACGCCCCAGCCCAGTACCACCCTGTTCCCAGCACACCCTGATGTCGAGGGATGGCATGTCCTCTCTGTCTACAAAATTTTAAACATTTCATTGTGAAATGATTTCAAACGTGCAAAAAAAAAAAATTGCAAAAGTAGCCACAAGCGGTTCCCGACACCCTTCACCTGGGAGTTATCACCGGCACGTCTCCAGGTGCTGCCAGACCCCACCTGCCCCACTGATGGCAGGATCCCACGCGGGCCACACGCCACACTAGCTGTCGGGTCCCCTGAGTCTCTTTGCTCTGGACACTCGTACAGCCTGGTTTTGTCTTTCGTGACCTTGGCCCTTCCGGTGCTGGGTTTGCCTGGGGTTTCCCCGTGGCTTTCGGGTCATGCACCTTTGGCAGGGACCCTGCAGGAGTGCCGCGTCCTTCCCGGTCCGCTGCAGCAGGAGGCGCAGCTTGTGGCTTTGTCTCCGCCCTTGTCGTGGGCCCTGGAATGTGTGAAGGTGGGCCCGCCAGGTGTCTCCCGCGTGACGCTACTGGCGATACCTTGCTTGGACGCACTGTGGACCGTCTGACCGTCCTGTCTCCCAGCACACTTCCACGCTCCAGTTCTGGCACTGTCGACTGTTCCTACCTCAAATAATTACCAGCCGTGGTGTTTGCCAAATGGTGATTTTATTTTTTAATCTGCATTAGAGTTTATTCTCGGTGTTGTGCATTCTATACGTTTGGACAAACGTATGACAACGTGTTTCCACCATTGTAGTATCCTGCAGGATACTGTGCTCTAGAAGTCCTCTGTGCTCTGTCTATCCATCCCTTCCTCCCCTCTAACCCTTGGCAACCACCAATCTTTTTACTGTTCCACAGTTTTACCTTTTCTACAGTGTCATACAGTTGGAATCATACAATGTGCGGCCTTTCATACAACAGGTAGCCTTTTCAGATTGGCTTCTTTCACTTAGTAAAATCCATTTAAACTTTCTCCATGTCTTTTTTTGTGTGTGTGTGGTTGGTTGGGTTTTTTTTCTTTTATTTCATCATATTATGGGGGTACAAATGTTTAGGTTACGTGTGTTACCTTTCCCCCCTTTCCTCCCCGGAGTCAGAGCTTCAAGCAAGCGTGTCCATCCCCCAGTTGGTGCGCATCGCACTCATTATATATGTATATACCCATCCCCTCCCATCTGCCTGATACCCAATAAATGTTATTCCTATATGTGCGCTTAGGAGTTGATCAGTTAATACCAATTTGCTGGTGAGTACATGTGATGTTTATTTTTCCATTCTTGGGATACTTCACTTAGTAAAATGGGTTCCAGCTCTAGCCAGGAAAATACAAGAGGTGCTATATCACCATTGTCTCTTATAGCTGAATAGTACTCCATGGTATACATATACCACATTTTATTAATCCACTCATATATTGATGGGCACTTGGGTTATTTCCACATCTTTGCAATTGTGAATTGTGATGCTAATAACATTCGAGTGCAGGTGTCTTTTTTATAGAGTGTCTTTTGTTCTTTTGGGTAGATGCCCAGTAGTGGGATTGCTGGATCAAATGGTAGATCTACTTGTATCGCTTTGAGGTATCTCCATATTGCTTTCCACAGAGGCTGGACTAGTTTGCAGCAATGTAGGAGTGTTCCCATCTCTCCGCATCCACGCCAACACCAAATGGTGATTTTTCTATGTTCTATTTTCTATCTCCATCACTACTTCTACATCCAGTAATGGGGATTCCGCTGTAAGAAACAGCTCTCCCCTGGTTTATTTATTCAGTTAACGACTTATTCCTACTGGCACAGATGCGTGCATTCTGATTCTATTCTGTGGGTTACGACACGCCGCTTACTTTGTGGCTGAAACTGAAGCGCGTTCCTCGTCAAGAGGCCGGCACGGAGTGTCAGAGCCAAACAGGACATCGTCGTTCACAGTGGAGCCTCCAGGCTGGGGCTCTTGTGGGAGGGGGTCTTTGTCTAGAGCAGGCGGGGAGGGGTGCTCAGCACCCCTCAGATCACAGGCTGCAGCCCCCAGAGGTGGGGGCGTCCTGAGACCACACGGCCGCCCCGTGGCTTCCTGTGAAAGGGAGTCTGAGCCCACGGAGGTGGCGAGACAGCCGAGTCCTCATCCGCTGCCGCCTGCGTCCCTCATTAGTCTCCAGCCAGCAAGGGGATGAGAACACGGAGAACAGATGAGAACCACAGGGCTCCGCGGTGGGCGGGCCACAACAGGTGCTCTCGGGAGCCTGCGGCTCTCGGGCTGAGCACGGCCCCACCCGTGTGCTCTGCGCGACGCAACACTCGGCTGTGAGCCCTAGGAAGGCCCGTTCCAAACACGGCGCCGTGCGGGGCACAGCAAGGGTGTTCCGGACAGTCTCAGCATCCCGCCCAAGTCATCTCGCCACCTGCACCTCCAACGTCCCCGTCGGCGGGGGTTACGGCGGACAGGCGGAAGCCACAGCGCAGGCGAGGACGGCGAGGTGAGCCCGGGTGGGGGCCCCGGGCAGAGGGCGCCCCGCCCCGCCCCGCCTCTGGTCTCTGCTCTCTCAAGGCGGCACCGCTGGACACCAGACCAGGCTGAATTAGAAATTATTTGCCAAGACATTGTTGTTTTTCAATTTCAAGTTTACCCCAAGACACAGGGTTTCATAGGCAGTGCCTGCGGGGAAAGAATATCTTGTACTCAGCGCCACAAAGAGCGCAGCCTCCTAAAAGCTGGCCTGAGAAGGCGACGCCAGGAGGTAAAACCTCGGCTTGTGCGAGTCGGTGCACATCGTCGTTTGTTTAACAAGCACTCGCTATGGCCCCGGGATGTCTGGGCTCCACGTGGATGTCCTCCAAGCCTGTGAGTGGTCACAGACCCGGGGCAAGGACTACGCTCTGGGGTGTCTGCCCAGGCAGGGGAGGGAGGAGGCCCAGTGTGTGGTGGAGAGAGGCCTGACCTGGAGGCAGGGACATCACCCTGGCGAGACCATTCACTAGAGACAGCTTTGGGAGGAGGGTTGTGGGCGCAATACTCAGAACCACATGTGCTGCACGTGGGCTTATGCCTGCCACGTGCCCTGTGGTTCTAGGCCAAGCTTCTTCATCGCACAAACACTCACCGGCCTGGGCCAAGCCAGCCCCTGAGTGGAGGGCATGGGTGGCCCTGCCCGCGGGGGATTAGGTGGGGTCTCACTCACCTGCTTGATGGCAGCTCTGAAGGCCCCCAAGACGGCCGCAGCGCCCCCGCAGTCCCGCTTCATCCCTGGCATGGTGGTCTGCAGGTGGCAAAGGGACCAGGACAGGGGTGAGCCCTGTGGGGGAAGCCTGGCTGCAGGCCCCACCCCCCCGGCCCACCCCGGGGGCCCACCCCGCCCCCCAGGGCTGCCCAGACACCCACAGGACTCATGAAACTGACCACGGGTGGGGTTCTCCAGAAGTGACGGGAAGTAATGGCCAGAGACAGTGGGGATCCCTCTTGTTTTAGTAGAGCTCTGGGGTTACCGAACAGCAGGCAGACGCCCCAAGCAGCGGAATCTGCCCTGGCCAGGCTCTCGCCTGGCCCCGGCACCCCATGCTCAGAGACTGGGCGCCTTGACAGGGTTGTGTGGCTGCCAGGTTAGCCTGGTGTCTGCCTGTGGGCCTCCACCTACCTCTCTGCCCATTTGTGAGGAAGAAACTGGGATCCAGGGAGCCTCTGAGGCCTGCTCAGGGTCACCTGGGAAGCCCGGTGCCAGGAAAGACTCCCCAGGGCTCTACGCTAGGCAGCGCCAAGCTTCCTCGCCAACTGCCCCAGCCCTCTCTGCTCCTTGCCGTGGCATCGCAGGACGGCGAGGGCCGATGCGAACTCTTTCCAAACGCCACCGCCACTGGCGAGGACACCCTGTCACCCCCACGTCACTGCCGTCTCTACCAGGAGAAGCGGCCGACTCTGCCCTCCTGCCCTCGGTTCCCAAATCCTGCTTCGGACGGGTCCAAGGAGGGGCCGCCAGAAACAGCCACATGCAGAGGCGCCCTCCTGCCGCAGGTGTGAGCGCGACTCTCTATAAACTGGTTGAGAGCGGTTACACACTTTTACATTTTACAGGTTCCCAACTCTAATCGGCAAGTTCGTAGTTTAAATTAACAACAGGTCCACAGATGTAAAGGTTTGGGTCTGAAACTTACCGAGTGATTTTTGAACCCTTATCATGTTACGCAAGCCCTGAATTTTAGTGGAAAGTATTTTTTACAAATAAACTGAGCTGCGTTTATAATTAAGTCAAGTGAAAATGATCCGTCTCTTCTGACCTAATGTTTGAGAAAGCACAGGGCTGTTTAAATGGAAAAACGGGGCCTCAGATCTGGAGTCCAACAACGTGCAAAGCGGGCCGCTCTGAACGCTGGCCCCGGTCACAGCTGCCAGCTCCCAGCCGCAGGTGGAACAAGCGCCGGACCTGCAAATGGAACTCCACGGACCGCGCAAAGTCCCAGCAGCCCCGAACGTTGCGTCTGTTTCTATCAAAGGAACGATTTTCTCAGCAAGGTTAATATGTCATCTCCTTTTCCGCTGGGTTGACACTCGCGCCCATGGTGGAGGCCTCCGCACTAGCGTGGACCAGGCGGCACCGTGGAGTCGTTTCCACGCCCGCCAGGAAGACAAAACATGCCGACTTCACTTAAGAATTTCCTTGCTGAAGCAATAAAATTAAATTTAAAAAACCTCAACCCTTGAGTACGAGATGTTCGCAATATTCTGTGTGAGGACCTGGACGGTGTTCCCAGGGCACCGCTGCTGCCTCTGCCGGGCCAGGGCGGCCAGCGCCCACGCCCAGGTGGGACCAGGGGCAACAGTGTGGGCGCCCAGGCGCCCGGACTGGGCCCACCAGTGTTACTGGGAAGAACAACGGACAGACAAACCATGGTTACTTGGACTTAGGTATCTGGCAGGAATTTCCTAGAAAAGGAACAAAGTGAGCTTCTCACTTCCAGAAAACAGCTGACATTATTTATTGCCAATGGTGTACAGTTGAGCTCTCAAGCAAAAATCAGAATTTTGGAAGACTTGTATCCACCACGCCAGCTTCCTCATCCTCAGTGACTTTTCTGATGAGATGAGTGGTGATCTCAGCGAAGATGACTGTTTGATATTATATAATGTGTCAAAATCTGGAAGTTTTGCATAACTCTGTGACCAATTTTTCCAAATGACCCATGCATGATATGACAAAATCGTGTGTTCCAAGTTCAAGATAGATCAGTGGATTTTACTGCACAAAAGTTCACTTACGTGGCTTTAGATTCCACGTTTTAACTAACCTTTAAGAAACTACCATCTGTCAAGTTTTGGCATAATATAATAGCAAAGAATGTTCACAGTTATCCAAATAAAAGTACTAACATACTTCTTCCTGTTCCAACTATAAAGTGTGTGAGGTCATATTTTCTTGATATAGTTCAACTGAAACAACATATCACAATAGACTAAACGCAGAATCAAATGCAAGATTCCAGCTGTCTTTCATTAAGTCAGACACTAATGGGATTTGCAAAAATGTACAATGCTACTCCCAATGATTTTTTTTTCATTTTGGAAAAGTTATTTTCATAAAATTATACTATTTATGGTAACATGCAATGGATTTATAGTGCATGTTATAATTTAAATGAATTATAAATGTTATAAATTTCTCAGTTTTAATTTCAAGTACAGTATCACTTGGTATCGCCCTATAGGCAAAGCCTCTTTGGGATCGGTACTTGTCAAGTGTGTAAAGGGTCTTGAGCGAGGCCTTTGAGGCCTGCTAGTCCCAATTTGCCTTTGAAATCTTTGGAAATGGAGCTGTGACTTGATCCTGCAAAATTGGGAGCTTTGCTGGCTCCATCCAGCTTGCTTTTTGAGAAGTGACAATTTCTGCACAATTTGCTCCCGAGGCAGCCACTTGGGAGCATGCCTGCTGTGATGAAATTTCATGCCCTTGAGTGAGACTGTGAGTGCCTCCGGGTCAGGACTGGGATCTGTCAACTGGCAGAGCCTCAGTGCCCACTCGCGTGCCTGGCACCAGCAACAGCTCAGGAAGGGCCTGCTGGTTCGTCCCAGATTGACGTAGAACAGTTCCAATGAGAAACCGTGGATGGTTTGCTGGGGCTGGCCATCCCGTTTATCATGGGGTCTCTGCAGGCCACTCTGACCCCAGGAGGAGGCTGGGGCTACTGTGTCATTTTCAGAAGGTGACCTGGGGCTCCCAAGAAACCCTGTCTCACGCTGGCCCTCCAACAAGCCAATGTCCAGAACAAGCATCTGACCCAAGGAGGAAAGAGTCCACGGCGCTGCCCGCCAAGGCTCGGCGGCCTCCACGGCAGCAGCGGGTAGCAAGCAGGAGCACGTTGTCTGTGCAGCAGTTGAACTGACAAAAAGTCAGTTTGCTTATTATAGACACCGTGTGCTGGTGTCTCTAGAGCAGCAGTCCTCACCCAGCTGGGCCACAGAGCAGTGCTGGTGAGCAAGCGAAGCTTCACCCGTATTGACAGCCGCTCCCCATCGCTGATGTCACCCCCGAGCTCCGCCTCCTGTCAGGTCGGCAGCAGCGTTGGATTCTTACAGGAGCGAACCCTACTGTAACCTGCACGTGCGACGGGGTCTAGGTCGCGGCTCCTTATGGGAATCTGACACCCGATGGTCTGAGGGGGCGCTGAGGCGGTGACGCTAGCACTGGGGAGCGGCTGCAGGTACAGATTATCACTAGCAGAGAGGTCTGACTGCACGATACATGTGATGCGCTTGAATCGTCCTGAAGCCATCCCTCACAACCATCCATGGAAAAACTGTCTTCCATGAAACTGGTCCTGGGTGCCAAAAAGGTTGGGGACCCCTGCTCTAAACGATGTCAGTGATAAAATATTCCTCCCTCAAAAGATGCTGTCGGTTGAAGTTAAAACAATTGCTGTGGCTACTGCTCCATCGTAATCATACAGATGAAGGCTTCAAAATCACCTACCCTTACTCCTCAGCCTTCAGAGCAGCATCACTCTACATGGACGCCAATAATGGCTCATTACGCAGTTGCCTGACACATGCAGACTCAGACATTCATTCTGAGAGTAGTTCTGACAGCTCGGAGCTGTCTGGGTTGGCTTTGGTGCCAAGATGCACACTCCGAGCCTGTGGTGTTACACGTTCCTGTGTTGAAAGGTGGCCTCAAAGCACAACGGCACAGTGATATAAAAACGAGTCCCTGAAACTCTCTCATTACGTGAACCCTTGGAGTCCCTGTGTTTAAACTGTTTCTACTCCACAGACATTTGAAGGCCACAAGAATCGATCCCAAAGAGCTGAACATATGGTCAGTACTGCAATTTCTGGAATTTACTGTGAAATGGGATTTTCAGGAATCTCTGCCAAGTGATCCTATGTTGAAAGCTTTTCCTGAGTATTTGTGTATCAGTTGCTTCACATGATAGAAGCTCTTCAAAACAAAAAATAATACACAGTGCTCTGGAATCAACTGTGAGTGAAGGCAAATGACAACTCTGGCTCCTCTGTCTACTGAACATAACCATGTAAAGGACATCAATTCTGATGAAGTCACTGTCAAGTATGCAGAAGCCGAGATCCCAAAACAGAAAATTTAATGCCACAATCCATTACCATTATAGACCAATATGGAGACATAGTATTTTTCTATTAACAATATATATCCATGCTACTTAAAGTGTTAATCTACTACTGTTTTATTTGTACCACAATATGTATCTTCTTTTTAATATTTTTACTGGCATGATCATAGGTATGGAATTCAGTAAAAGAGAATGTTTACTATTGGTGCTTTTTTTTTTTTTTAAACATTTATTCTTATTAGTTTCACTTCCTGATTAGTCCGGAAAATAATTCTATTGTTTAGAAGAGGAGGGACGTTAAAAAAAAATGATCCTCCACTCCAGATATTTAAAAGAGGGTACGCTGGACATGTAAAACACAGCAGCCTAATCCCCACCCCAAGCAACAACTGATGTTGGAACTCAATGTCAGGGAAGCAACAGGGAGTGGCGGGGCCTGCGGCAAACCGGAGCCGGCGGGCTACAGCCCCGGGGTGGCCCCACTCAGCCCCAGTGGAATGCTGCCCAGGTGAGAACCTAGGGCCAGTGCCGCCAGATCTTCTAAATTTACAGAAGGCCAGAAATCCAGTCTTTTATGAGATTTCTTCCTCCTTCCAAATGTTGGAGACTAATTCAAATTCTAAAAACACCATTTGGGCCAAAAGGACACACTTGTGAGCCACAGTGACAGGGGCGCCTGCTGTCCTCCCAGCAGTCCTGGGCATGCATGTCACTGTCCACTCCTTCCCAGGACGCCCCGGCCCGGGCCCATGCACAGTGTGGGATGCACAGGTAGAGATGGCTCAGCGGACGGAGAGAGGCCGTGCCGAGGTGGACAGACGTGGGAACCCCCTTGCCCTTCTCTCCTCCAGACAAAGCCACTCCAGTTCTGAACCTCTGAACCCACCTCCCTAGGCTGTTTTCCATCCATTTAATCATTCCCACGGCTTTTCTCTGGCCCCCGTGCAGATTTTGCACTTCCAGATTCCTGTTTAAAGCGTGGGCACATACCGCTTCTCGGCCTTTTGGTCAAGGTAAAGCATGAAGTGTGAGCACAAAATTCAGGCATCCTGCACGGAATGGTCTCCTTCCCAGGACAGGAACTGGCCCCACTAAGAACTCCCGGAGCCCTCGCTGCCTTCCAAAGGCACCTCCGAGAGCTGGCTGAAGCTGGCCTGGACCCCTCCGCACCCCGGGACCTGCCCGCGCTGGCCTGACACCTCACCTTCCCTTTGATGCTGAGGCCCCCAGTGTCGTAGACGATGCCTTTGCCCACCCAGGCGATGGTCTGCGTGGCTCCGTCTGGGGTGTGGCTGAGGACGGCCAGAGCTGGGGGGTGGAGGGCAGCTTTGCCAACTCCGTAGATTCCTGTGGAAAGTGCAGGGAGAGCAGGTGAGGCCCGGGCTGAACCGCGCGGAGAACTCCCCGAAGGCCCCTGGAAACACCAGCTCCCAGCACTGGCTGGCGGTATTTCTGGAGAGCCGCGAAGCCCAAGCCTCCTGCCCCCTGGCCGGGGTGGGATCGGAGAATGCAGATTAGTTTCAGTGTGTAGGACTGCACACGAATTCTATGCAAAGTATTGGTAGGCAAGAAAACCCACGGAGGAAAAGAAAATACTGTATCGTTTCCAGAAAGAACAGAACAGGACTGCAGAATGACGACCTCTGGATAAGGCTCCCGGGCCGCTCCAGCCCCTGCTCATCCCCTTCTCAAGCCCTTCGCACGCTCAGGACCACATCGCCCTGCCCAAGCACGTGCCCGCGTGTTTCGCACCGTTGTCTCGCTTGTGGGTGTACATGCCCATCTCTCAAGAAAACAGTGGCCTACTGGGGGGCAGAGTCCCTGCCTCAAGGTCCCCCAGTAACTGAGCTGAACAATCACAGCAACTGCGACGAGCACTAACAATGGCTGTCCGACAAACTCCTACTCAACCTGCAAGACCCACTGCAGATGCCACCTCCCCTGTGAAGCTGTCCGTGACACAAGTGGCTACCTCTCACTCCATTTGTAACTGGGTTATGTGTCTGTGGTGGACACCGCTGAAATGGCTTCCCAGGGCCCCCACCCCTGGGTGCCCGTGTCCTTGTGTAGTCCTAGTGTTTCACCTCCAACCAAAAGAAAACAGTAGAAGTGATGAGATCCCACTTCTGAGATTAGGTTACAAAAGAGCGGAGTTTCCCTCAAAGTAAAATCCTCAAAGAATTAAAGACTAGACCTTGAACTGCATGATGGCTCAAGGAGTTAGACAAAGCAACAGGACTTCACCCAACAATATGAATGGAAATCTTCCTCCAATTTCAATCCTCTCAATAAATGTAAATGGTTTAAACTGTCCTCTGAAGAGGCATAGACTGGCAGAGTGGATAAAAATCCACAAGCCTAGTGTCTGCTGTCTACAGGAAACACATCTAACCCACAAAGATGCCCCCAGGCTGAAGGTCAAGGGATGGAAAACTATCATCCAGGCAAACGGAAGTCAAAAGGAAGCAGGGGTAGCTATTCTATTCGCAGACAACATAAGCTTTGAAATTGCAAAAGTAAAAAAGGATAAAGACGGCCACTTTATAGTGATGAAAGGGAAGATCCAACAACAAGATTCAACAATTCTTAATATTTATGCGCCCAATGCAGGAGCACCCAATTACGTAAAGCAAACCTTGTCTGATCTAAATACCATGTTACACAACACTGCCATAGTAGCAGGGGACTTCAACACTCCACTGAATGAACTGGATAGATCCTCCAAAGAGAAATTATGTAAAGAAATAAGGGGCTTAAACAAAGCTCTTGACCAAAAAGGACTGCCAGATCTCTACAGAACATTCCACCCAAATAAAGTTGAATTTCCATTCTTCTCAGCAGCCCATGGATCCTTCTTCAAAATTGATGACATACTAGGCCGCAAAGCAGATCTCAAAAAATTCAAGAAAATAGAAATAATACCATGTGTCTTCTCTGACCATAGTGGTATAAAATTAGAGTTCAATTCTAACAGAAATACGCACCACTTCACAAAGTCGCGGAAACTAAACAATCTATTGTTGAATAACTATTGGGTCAAGGAGGAAATTCAGAGGGAAATCAAGAGTTTCTTCGAACAAAATGATAATGGAGCCACATGTTACCAAAACCTGTGGGATACAGCAAAAGGATATCTGAGAGGAAAACTAATAGCAATAAACACTCACATCCAAAAAACAGAAAGATTAGATGCCGACAACCTAATGAATAGACTCAGGGAATTGGAAAAAGAAGAGCAAACCAATTCCAATCCTAGTAGAAGAAAAGAAATAACTAAGATCAAAGCAGAACTAAATGAAATGGAGAACAAGAGAATTATATGGAAGATCAACAAAACCAGAAGCTGGGTTTTTGAAAAGATAAACAAAATTGATAGCCCTCTGGCTAGACTGACAAGAACTCAAAGGGAAAGGACTCTAATAAACTCAATAAGAAATGAAAAAGGAGAGGTCACAACAGACACCACAAAAATATAAAACATTATGTTTGACTACTATAGAAATTTATATGCCCAAAAACTACATAATGAGGAAGAAATGGACAAATTCCTGGATTCATACAAACTCCCTAAGTTCACCCAGGAGGTAACAGAATTCCTGAATAGACCAATCTCAAGCTCAGAAATTGGAGCAGTAATTAACAACCTCCCCAAACGGAAAAGTCCCGGGCCAGATGGCTACACTTCAGAGTTCTACCAAACATACAAAGAGGAACTCATACCTATACTACAGAAATTATTCCACACCATTGAGAAGGACGGTATCCTTCCTAACTCATTCTACAAAGCTAATATTACCTTGATACCAAAGTCAGGAAAGGACGCAACAAAAAAAGAAAATTACAGACCAGTATCTCTCATGAATATAGATGCAAAAATCCTCAAAAAAATTCTAGCAAACAGAATTCAGCAGCACATTAAAAAAATAATTCACCATGACCAGGTGGGCTTTATT
>VBSM01003201.1:2359833-2402016 GCA_008086735.1 Cheirogaleus medius
CTTAACATTTGTACCCCCATATTATGCTGAAATAATAAAAAAAAAAAGCGGAGTTTCCACTGTGCTCATTCTTTCTCACTCCTCAGAGCCCTTGCCAAGGGTGGCCGGTTGCCTCCCTGGGAGCTGCCCTTGGAGAGGCCCCCACAGCAAGGACCTGCGATCACCAGCCACAGCCCACGAGGCCCTGCGACCTCCCAGCAGCCCACGGTGAGCCTTCCGGGAAGCACGTCGCCGGCCCCAGGTGAGCCTTCAGATGACTGCAGCCGCAGCTGAGCACCCGACTGCGGCGGGCAGAGCCCCGGCACCGTGAGATGATACAGGTGCTGCTTTCAGCTGCTCCCTTCTGGGGTAATTTGTTTTGTAGCCACAGATAACTAGGACAGCCACCCTCCCTGTACCAGTCTGAGTCAGATCTCTGTCCCTCCAGCACCTGGGCATGGGGGGAGGGTGGGCCTGGGGCATCAGGGGAGGCCTCTCTGGGGAGGTGACATCTGAGCTGAGAGGTGCTGGATAAGATGGTCCCCACCATAAGAACATCTTGGGGCAGAGTATTCCAGATAGAGCCATCCGAATGAAGGCCATGACACAGAAGTGAACCTGTGTACTCGAGGAACAGAAAGGCCCTGCGGGCTGGCGCAGGGACAAGGGTGTGCGGCACATGAGCAGGCTGGAGAGGCTTCCGGGAGGGGAAGGACTTGGATCTAGCAGCTTCCAGAATCCGAATCAGAATCTGGACTGCTGCCCCTTTCTCCCTGGAGATGCTCTGCTTCCCAGGGTCTGGCCTGGAGCTTGGACTCAGGCTGATCCTGTCCCAGTCACCAGCAGGAGGAAGGTTAGGACGACGTGCCCTGTGGCCCACCACCCCCGCACGCAAGCGCCCCCAGCAGCTCCCTGGGGCCGCGACCCGCGGGGTGCAGCCCCACCCACCTCCAAATCCTCTCGCCTGCAGCTCCTCGTCCCGGATGATGGTCGGAACAATCCCCAGCTCTTTTCCAACTTTGTTAATCTCCTGGACGTGTTCATGGAAAAAACAACACCACAAGGACATGTGAAGACGCTGAAGTCGAGGCGAGGCCCGTGCGCGGCAGGAGAGGAGCCGGTCCGGGAGCCAAAGGCTTTGACACTTGAAGTGTCCCACGGGACTAAACCCAGGAGAGCTGGCTCGCCATCCGCGCTCTCCAACTTCCTGCGGCTTGTGGCTGCAGTCCCGCTGAATGGCCTCGAAGGGGAGGCCCTGTCCTCCCCACGCCCTTCCAGAGGCCCCTCAGAGTTTGGGGGACAGCACAACTTCACTGGACGAAGCCCCCGGGTCCCCGCGCCAGGTCAGAGAGTGTGGACAGCCCCCAGGTTTCCTCTGGCGCTCCACAGGGTCTACGACACCCCCCCAGCCCGGCCCCCACCCCTGGCGTGACGGGCCACGCACCTCGAGGAAGGTGTCTGTGTTCATCTCACTGCAGGGCGTGTCCACGATGCGGGCCGCCAGCCGCACACCTTCTGTGGCATTCGCTAAGCACTAGGAAAAAACAGAAGGCTGTCGCTTGGGTCCTGGGAAGATGTCCCCAACTTGTCCACCCCCCAGGAACCCAAATGCATCAGAGGCACATGCTCCGCCCAGGGGAGGCCGCGTGGCTGCTGACAGGGCGGTGAGGGGCAGTGGGGTGGGGAAGCAAGATTCTCGCCGCCCACTCCTCTCCCCTGCAGAAGGAAGTTCAACTCGGCCACCCCACTGCACCTCCAGAGTTACACAGGAGCCCTGCAGCCTGAGGCCCTGCCCTCACATACCTGGAGTCCTTCCCAAGCCTCATGTCCTGTTCCTCCCGCCATCCCCTCATGCCATCCCGAGTATGCGCCAGCCCGCCCCTGGCCTCTGCAGATCCCGCGCCCTTCTCCTTCCGCTAAGATTCCGGCCATCCTTTGAGGCACTTCTCCAAGGCCAGATGCTCACAGCAGGACAAAAGCACTCGCACCCTGACCCCCTTGAACCTGCTGCCCTCCCAGACGCCTTGCCCCTGGGCCACCGGGGAGGTGCCTTCCTCATGCAAGTCTGTCCCTGACGCCATGAGGGCAGACGAGTCCCTTGTGCTCCTTGTGATCTGACACAGCTCTGCTCTGGGCGAGGGAGGGGAGGGACACAGAGATGGGCCCTGCCTGGTGGCGCTTACATGACCCCAGCAGCTGGAAGGACCCAGGACCTGAAAACATGGACCACGCCGGGCTCGCGGGGTCTGAGAGCTGACACTCGGCAGGCAGCTCAGAGAAGGGCGCGCGCAAAAGCAATCGTCACACGTGCCCGGAAACGGGCTGCCCACTGCGCGACTCTGCCAGGGACGCCTGTCCACCTTTGCTTCAGCTCTGGCCCTGCAGGTTCTCTGCCGTGTCACTCTCCTCTGCCACACTTCTGCCCCTGGGGCCTTGCTCGCAGCAGTACCCGAGGGCACCCCCGCCCCACCTTGTTCCCCACCGCCCACCTCCAAGCCTCAGAGGCTGCGGAAGGCCGGCAGTGTGTGGCCTCCTGCGCTCACTGTAAGAGATGATATTAAAGAGGAAAGCGGCGCAGGTGTCTCGGGGGTGCGGGACAGCACTGAGTTTATCATCACCGTTCTCGTCTTGTAATGTCAGGGAGGGCAGGCGCTGGTCGATACCGCCAGCCTGGCTGCCTCCCCCGCCCTGTCTGATCTCGGCAAGAGCCTCTGCTTGTCCTGAGGTAATTAAACCCCAAAGCCTCAAAGGTAGAGCCCTGGAACTTGACAGCTCAGATATGAAATGTGCAGTCCCTGCCGCCTGTCAGCGGGCTCGTCTCCTGCCTGAGAGGGCACAAGGGGACACGACGAGGACTGTCTGGGAAGAGCGTCAGGGATGTAAGTCTGGACTCCAAGGAGGCCAGGTGTCACCTCGAAGACCCCAGGCCCCAGCGAGCTTGGAGCTGACACGAGAACACTCACGCAGGAGGCTGGAGCCAGCTCCAGCGCCCCCACCACTGCAGAGCCACGCCACCGTCACCAGGAGGATCACGCGTTCGTTCTGTCCACATTTATGCGAGCACCCACTGTGCGCCAGGCACCATGCTAGACCCTGGGAATCCAAAGATGCCCAAGGGGCTCAGGTCCAGCAGAGAATTACAACCACCTTCCAATTAAACGCTACGCCAGAGGACGGGGAGAGGTCACGGGACTCCGAGGGGACCAGCCTGGGAGCTGGGGAGGCTCCCACAGTGATGAAGGGGGAGACAGGCTATGTAAGGGCCAGGTGGGGTACCAGACCCGGGTGTGCTCAGGCTCCAAGGCAGCTGGGGAAAGAGCTGATGAGAGATGAAATGTGCGTGGGGCTGGGGGCTCGGCCGGCCAGAGCACTGACACGTGGCAGGGCTGTGTGGGCCAGGAGTGGAGGGCCTCCCCGGGGAAGGAACGTGGGCAGAAACCGACAGACACCAGGCAGGGCTGGAGAAAAGAGGACCCTGGCAGAGGGAACCTCAGCAGGAATGAACTTGGCAAGTCCAAAGGACAGTGGTTGGTCCACTGCAGAAGACAGTGCCGTGAGGAGGGGAGGGGACGAGGGCTGCCAGACGGGATCTGGTGGCTGGAGGGCCTGGAACTCAGAGAGAACTCACTAGACACAGAGGGGAGGCACACTCGTCACTGTTCCATCGTAGGATGGAGCCTGGAGGCGGCAGAGACACCCAGAGAGGACTGGGTGAGCTCGGGGTGCCAGCGAGCCGCAAGAGACTGAGTGGCAGTGAGCGGGCCAGGGAGAAGTGGGAAGAGCGACAGTGAATGTCTCAGTCCACCAGACAGGGCCCTTACAAAACAATGTCAGGAAGAGGGCAAAAACTAGGCTTTGGTGGGTTAAAAGGGAAAAGAGAATTAAGAAAGGCAGAGCAATTAGACTACATTTTTAAAAGCTTGGAGAAGAAGAAAGAAGAGGTGCTGTTTCAAGATGGTAGAGACGGGAGCATGTTCTCTCCTTCTAAGGAAAGAATCCAGGTGGAGAGGAGACGGCTGCAGGCCGCAGAGAGGAAGCAGCGAGCCCCCAGCGGGGAGCGCTCCTCTGGGCGGAAGCAGGAGAAAGGATGGCCGCGTGGGGCTGCGTGGTGGGCAGAGGGGCCGTGATAGAGTCTGGGATGGCTGCTGTGGGAAGGGAGCCCGATCTCCGGCCCAGCCAAGGACTGTGAGGTTGGAAATCACTTCCAGCCTTGCTTGATTTTAGGAGCAAGTGATATAACATATGTAAAAGTGCTCCCTGGAAAGGCTGATGCAATACATACATGGACAGGATTGACGGTATAAAAACATGAACGTGTCTGGCACTGAGTAGGTGCTCAATAAACACTGGCTGCACAGACCAGAATCCTGGAATCAAGACGCCCTGCAGGAGAGGGAGCCTTGGCTTCTTGGGAACTGGAGCAGCCCTCCCGTTCTCCCCTGGGGAAAGAGGAGCCAGAGCTTCCCTTCCAGCTGCCCGAGCTCATGGTGGCCCAGGGATACAGTCTGCACTTTCAGACACCCACTTGCAATGTGGACACTTCCACCGGCCCGTTGTCTTGTCCCACCAGGAAGAACTCCACCGTGACGGTCTTCTTCTCCGTGCGGCGTGAGGCACCTGAGCGGTGGGTGAACAGCGGGAATGCCCGGGCCAGGGCACAGGCGGAGGCGAAGACATCGGCCTGCTCACAGACCATCTGCAGCACAGGGAGAGAGGCAGAGCCACAGCTGAGAGGTGACAGGGAGCTGTACCAGGAAGTGCCTGGGGTCCTGTCCTTAATGCCTCCCAAACTTGGTTAACTGCATGGTGGGAACATCTAGACAGAGATGTTCCAACAGCAGAGGTCAGCCCATCCCCCGGGTGCCTCCCCAGAACCACAGAAGACCATGGCACTGTCTGCCCTCCACGAGGAAGAACACCTTGGTCACCATCAACTGCCTTAACAGTTGGGGCACAGAGGGACAGACACTGGATTTGGCCTCAGGGAACCTAAGTTTGAGTCTCAGATTTGCCACCAAAACTGATCTGGGGCAAATCACTTTGTCTCTCTGGACAGTTTCCCTATAGCGCAGGGATCATACTGTCCAGATCCTACGGGCCAGAGAGCTGTGCGGTGTGTGGAGGGCTGTGAGTTCCCCGGGGACACAAGCTCAGCGCTGCTTGTGACTGGCAGCATGTGGCTGTCAGCAGACAGGTGCAGCACTCACCAGAATGCACCGATGGGCTCCGGGGGGCAGGCACGTCCGCACAAGCCGGGTGATGAAGTGGGCGGCTGAGGGGCTGTTGTGCCGGCTCACCCTGGAGGGCAGGGCAGCCACGGTGGCGTAGTTCAGGTAGAGGGGACAGCTGTCTGTGGGGTTGGGGTTGAGCGTGCTTAGGGCGGCCTGCCAGAGCTGGATGAGAAGGGAGAGACCAGAGACAGACAGACTTCACACTGCCCACCACGTGCTAGGAGCAGCACCCTGCCTGCAGCTGCGACTGCGCCTCTAAACGGGCACTTGCGGCACCCTGATCTGTAGTTGGGGACCGTGTTGCTGTGGCTCTCTGTACCTCTCCACTGGCACTCTTCCACCGGAGTGGGATTGAGGCCCAGGACTGAAAAGGCCAGGTTGGGGCCACTTTGCTTAAAACACTTGAAAACACCAACTTGTTGGGGCTTAGCCAGTTTCCACGGCAGAGGGGCAGGGGGCCAGATGCCCCAGGAAAGGCAGGCAGACAGCAGCCGCCGGGATTTCTAGAAGGCAGGGCCCGCCTCAAGGCAGGGCCCACCCGCAGCCCGGGGAGGGCAGCCCTTTCGGACCGCATTTCCCCAGCCTGTCGCAGGTGTCCGGGCGCTGGGCCCCTGCGGGCTTGGACGGGCCTGGTGGCTGTTCCGGAAGGGAATGGCCGGCCGCGGTGGCCTGGCCGTTGGGAGGCCCGGCAGGCGGCGGGGCTGCGGGCGGCGAGGCGGGGCCTCAGCGGCCGCCCGAGCCTGGGCCACCCCCGCCGGCCGGGCCTGGGTTTCCGCGCGCAGGGGCGCTGACGGCCGGCGGCCCCTCACCTCCTCGGTGACCCGGGGCTGCAGCTTCCCGCGGACGTGACTCCAGGGCACGCGGAGCAGGTGGTGCAGCTGCCCGAGCAGCAGCAGGGGCCGGCTCTGGGGGTCCGAGTCCCCGGCGCTCGCCTGGAACTGCAGCCCCACGTTCGCCATCTTCCCGCCGGCCCGCGCCCCCGGCCCGGCCCGCCACTAGGCCCGCTCGCCCCGCTCCGGCCTGGGCTCGGCACCGCCCCGGCCCTGCCCGGCCGCCCGCGGGCCCCGCCTCCCCCGCCGCTCCGGGCCGCTCGCGAGACGTGCAGGGCCCGCCCGGGGCGCGAGGGGGCGCCGGCCCGGCAGGGCGGCAGGGCGCGGGCGGCCGCCAGCAGGCCCTGAGGAGGCCTCGCCCGCCCGCAGGCCCGAGCGGCCCAGCCCAGCCGCCGGCGGCGCCGCCCGGCCCGGAGCAGGTGGCCTGGCCGCCCCGGCGCAGGCGGACCGGCCTCGCAGCGGGAAAGGCGCCCGCCAGAGCCTCTTCCGGGAAGGGGCCCGACTTCCAGCGGTTCCTCAGCGGCCTGGGGCCCAACCTCAAGCCCGCCGGAAGCACTTGCCGCCAGGCACACGCTAGGCCGCCCCAGGCAGGCCCCCCAAAGGTCTCTGAGCTGCCCCTGGCCCTCGCCCGGGACCCCACGGTTGGGTTGGCATTGGCTTGGCGATTCCTGCATTTGGGCCAGCTCCTGCGGCCTACCAAGGCCCCGCTGCCTGGCATGGTGGGCCCAGTGTCAACAGCCACTTCCTCCTCACTTCATAATCGGTTCCTTGACGTCTATCAGACTCCATTTGCGATGCACTGTCCTGGATGTGAGGGGGTGACAGGGGTTTCCATCCAGCTCACTGCTTCTGGGACGGCCAACGACAATGCCAGGCACTGCCTTGCTGAGTGAGGGGCCCTTCCGCAGCCCACCCCTCTGCAGGAAGGGTCATCGGGCAACGGTCTGAGCAAGCTGTCCCCACCGCCTCCCACCCCCTCGGGGAGCCCAGGGACAGGAGAGATGAGATGAGGGAGTGGGGTTATTTACAAGACAGCAACTGGGTCACCTTGGTCACCTCTCGTTGGGGAAGAAAGGCCAGTCCGGGGGTGTGAGGGTAGGGTGGTGGAGGGTCACCAGGGAGATGTGCTATTGGCAAGGGTCCTGGCTTCTACTGAGGCTGAGACACAGGTTCAGGGGCTGATGACCAGTTGAGGAAGCTCTACCCCAGAGTCATTCAAAAATAAAACTGTTCCCTGGTACTGCCCACATCCTGACTGCTCACGGGCCTTTGGTTGGCACCTCTCTCTGTGACCTCCAGCAACTTCCACACCCCTCTCCTCTTATTTTGAGTTTCTTCTTCATTATCAACCTTACAACAAAAAATAGCTAAGCCAAGTCCTGTGCATGGCACTGGAAGCTTTCTGCCACTGACCTCCCAACTCGCCTCCCCTTCCCTGCCTGGCAGCCCACTCCAAGCCACGCCATCACCTTCCCGCCTCCATTCCCTCCATGTTTCAGCCTCAGCTTTGAGCCCTGGTCCCTGGTGGGGTGGGGGGTGGGGCAGACCCTCAGAAACAGCACATAGTCTAGAGCTTCAGCTTCCTGAAGGCAGGTCTTTTTGGGTTTTTTGTCTTCTTTTTTTTTTCCTCCAATGCTTGGCACAGAGCAGGCGCTAAAAAAAATAGCTGTTAAACGAGTGAAAGGAATTCCTTTGAAACCCTTGGCTTTCCCGACATAAAAGTCAACATTAATTGGATCTTATTTTCTTTCAAAAGATTTTACAGCAGCTGAATGTTTTCACACATTTGTAAAGGGTACTAAGAGCGTGTATGAAGATGTATCACTCTTTTTTTCTGTTTGCAAATACATTGCAGACAATTACACAGTGCTCCATAGGGGGACTGAGACAGCTTGAGGGGATCCTCCCGGAGGGTGGGAGACTGAGTTTGTGCCCTGACTGATGAGATAGGACTCCCGCTGC
This sequence comes from Cheirogaleus medius, assembly GCA_008086735.1. NCBI lineage: Eukaryota > Metazoa > Chordata > Mammalia > Primates > Cheirogaleidae > Cheirogaleus > Cheirogaleus medius. Next base: position 2,367,836 of record VBSM01003201.1, read on the forward strand.
CCGAGAGGTCAGGGGAGGCACTTCGCGTGGGAGCGTCCTGGGAGAAAACAGACGCAGAACATGTCCAGGAAGCCCTGAAGCCAGGGTGGCTGGAACAGAGGCTTCCAGTAGAATAGAGGAAGAGAGGGTGAGGAGACAGACTGGAGTCTTTGGTTCACGCCATAGAATTTGGCAGACTGAAGAGGGATCCAAGAAGCATTTCAGAAAGCTAATCTAAGCAGTTTTGTGTACAAGGAGCGGGAAGATGAGACAAACTGTTGGTAGAGAGGTCATTTTGGAGATTTTTTTTTTCCTTTTAGAATTCTTCTGATTTGGAGAATAGACTGAATAACCCCGACAGCCCCAAGGAAGGAGGAACAAGATGATTCAATTCAACCAACATTTATTGAGCACTTATTACACACAAAGCAAGAGAAAAATGTTAGATGCTTGTTAAAAGCAAATATTGGTGATTCTGGTTTTAAGCCATCACTGAATTGAAGAAATCCAAACTAAACAGAACGCTAAGGAATTATTCCACTTCAAATGCCTGCCAATTTCCTCAAGATGCAGCTTGTGACAGATACAAATATATTCCAGGAAAGTACTTTCCCCTTTCACTGCAGACTTTACAGACTTTAACATAAATAAGACGGGCAGCACTTTGTTTAGATAAATTTTTATGGACGTATTAATCCATGGCTTAGTATATATTTCACTGTCAATGAAAAATTCACCTCTATTTAATTTTCCTTAAAAAATGAAAGTTTAAAACAAATTACCAGATCTTTAATGCAACCCAAGAAGCAACTTATGTTTTTGATGACTCGAGACCCATTCCACACTTCACTGAGTGTTCAGACTTAGCTCAAAAGTTGAAGAAAAGATTAAAAACTTCTGGAAGAAATCAGAATAAAGTTCCCAGGACTTATTTGGAAGTTTTTTAGTACAGTTCACATTCTAGGACACATTCGTGAAATCGTGTCCTGTAAGATGGCTGTAGGTGTCTGAAATGTGCATTTATGTTTTAGTTTCATGCCAGAGTTCACCGTGTAAAATCTACCAGTGCCTGCTTAAGACTCCCCTGATCTCTCTGGGGCTCCCAGATCTCACTATATCGGATATTTCAAAGAAACACTCATTTCCTTGGTGCACTCGCTTCGTGCTTTCTGGCATATTCATTCATTCATTCATTCAACATCCATTTACTGAACATCAGCTCTGAAAAGCTCCAGGCCCTGTCAGGCTTTGGGGATGCAATGGCGTGTGCGTGTGCGTGTTTGTATGTGTCTGTGTTTGTATATGCACATGTATGTGTCAGGGGAGAAGAAAGAGGAACAAATATATCACAAACATGTCAGTAAAATCCAGAGATCCAGTCACTGGGTGAAGACTGAGTCAGGGAAGGCCCCTCGGACTAGGATGAGGCTTTGCGCTGAGTCTTAGGGGATGGGTGGATGTGTGCCAGGCATTCTGATCTGTAACCAAGGAATTTTTCATGCAAAGCCCTGAAGTATCAAAGGACATGGTCCATCCTGGCACCATCCAAAGCTCATATGGCCAGACATAAAGTGCACAAGATAAACACTGAGCCTCAGAGTTTGGACTTGACCTTGGTAACTGAGAGCCAGTGGAGGGGCCTCAGTCAGGCCTAACGGGAAATGAAGGCAGGGCTCCCTCCTGGTCGAGAGCACCTGCTGCTGCGTGAAGCAGAGGCAGGCTCAGCGCCAATGACCTTCCTCCATGACGCTGTCTGTGGACGTCTGTGCCGTCTCTCACCATGACCTGGGTGGTGGCGTCAGGGAGTGCCTGCATTTACCTTTTATAATGTGTGGTACCAGATGCGCCACCTGGATTTACACGAAGTGTTCCCCGCAGGAATGAAAAGAAACTCGTTGCTATGAAGAGCACATTTCTATAGAAACCTTTTTGAAAAATTAATTAACTTATGGAAAAATTTAAAACCTGTATAATGAACACGTGTATGCCCTTTACCTAGATTCATACATATACTATTTATATCTATATAAAAAATATATCTATATATATTCAGGCATACCTTAGAGATATTGTGGGCTTGGTTCAAGACCACTGCAATAGAGTGAGGTATGCCTGTACACATGCATACATGTGGTAATGTATGTGTGTACATATATTTTTTTCCCTGCACCATTTAAAGTAAGTTGCACACACTTATTCCTACCTACAGTGTGTATCTCTTAAGAACAAGGACACTAGCCCACGTAATCACCATAATATCCTGATCACACTGGTGGAAATTTAACACTGAAGCAATACTATTATCCAATATACTATTATCCAATTTCAAAGAAATTGAAATTTCCTTAATTTTCCTATGTCCTTCATGGCTTTTTCTTTTTAAATCCAGACTCCAAATAAGGATCAGGTATTCCGTTTGATTGTCAAGCCTCTCTGGTCTCCTTTAATCCAGAACAATCCCTGCCTTTGTCTTCCATGACATTGACATGTCCTGTAGAAGGTCTCAGTCTGGATTCATCTGTTTCCTCATGATTAAATTTGGGTTAAACGTTTTTGGCAAAAATACCTGCTGTGGTTCCCATTGTACCTCACCAGGAGGCCCAGAATCCATGTCCCCGTTCTTGGCCAAGTGGGGTCTGCCAGATCTCTTCATGGTAAAAGTACATTTCCCCACTTTTATAATTAATAGAATTAAAATCAATTTGCTCTTTATGATCTGTGGAGTGGCACTTTAAGACTACTAGAATGCTCTGGGTCCCGAAAATGTTTTCCCCAGCGTCTTTGGTGTCCAGGGATGATTCTGCCTTAATCAAGTGCTGGTTGCAATGTGGTCATCTTCCTGCTCTAGCCTCCCTTCGGCATTTATTACCCGGTATTCTTTAGCAAAGACCTGCCCTCTGCCCAGGACTGGCTGCGTAATTTGTGGAGTCCAGTGCAAAATGAAAACGTGAAGCCCCTTTAAAACAAAAACAAAACAATTCTGAGATGGCAACGGCAGAGCACTACAGCAGGCCAGGGCCCGCGCGACTGTGGAGGCGCAGCCAGCCTGCCCAGGGCATGACTGTGTGCACGTGTGTGCCATTGAGTGTCACCGCTCCAGGTGTCCCACTTGGGCCAGCAAGAGCCACGTCGGGCTGCCTCCTGTGTCTTTTTGACATGTTCTTATCAGTTTTCGAGGACTTTCGCCGGTTCTGGAACAGTGGGATGATCCCTAGGCTCTCTTTGTTCCTTCCTTGCTCCAAACCTAGTCAGCCATTTCTCCGCGAAGCCCAGGCTCCGTTCAATGGGGGGATGGTTGGGTGGGAACCCAGCTCTGAGAGCCGGTGTGCCCACTGCTACGAGGGCGCCGCTGCTTCTGGTCCTCTCAGAGGACAGAGGTAGGATCTGGTCTTTTTAATCCCATGAGTTCACACTGACTCCTCCCATTCAAATCCCACACTACAGGGCTCTTGCTCACCTGCCATCGTCCCTGTCCCTATGGCGAGGACCCCAGCTCCCAAGCGCCCCACCGACACTCACTCGCTCTTGCCTACAACACTCGCCCGCAGCCTCCATGCCTGCCAACAAACTGACAATATGCAGGTCAAGACTTTTAAATTCTTTTTATTCTTAAGAGCGTATCCTACTGATACATTCGAAATTGACTTGACGTTTGTGTGGTTTATGAATGGGAAGTACATACAGGTTCATGTGTTTGTATTGGATGTAAAGGTTTTGTTCTTTCATTCTTTTATCATTTTCTTTTTTGAATACATAGAACATTGACATAGTTCAAAAGTCAAAACTGTCCGTAGGAATGCTCAGAGAAGCCTCCCCCAGCCCTGTCCCTTCCCCCTTTCCCACCGACCCTTGTAGATAACATTTTTACCTCCATATGCAACCATTTTTATTTGCTTTTGGTTTATCTTTCCTGTTTCTTTTTGAAAGAAATAAGATTATATATATTCATGGATCTTACACAAAAGGTAGCATACTATATGTAATTTTTTGCACTTTGCTTGAAAAGTACATTTTGTAACCTCTTCTGCAAACCCTGTGTTTTTACTTTCTGGTATCAGTGGGATGAGAGACTGTGTTAATAAAAATGTGCCAGCAGAACCATTTATTAACAACAAAAAGCGTTCCTTCTAACATCAGTTTTTAGGACTTCTCGATAAAATGAGGGGGCTGAACTAGTTGCTCTCTGAGGCCCCTAGCTGTTCTAGCAGCCTAAATTATTCTCCCAGGAAAGGCACAGTGTAAGACAGCAATAACCCTCATGTCTCGGGAACTAAATTCCTATTTACTTCTGAACACCAGCAAAATTATTTTTGTAGTTGCAAAAGTTTTCAAGGGCATGTCAAAGACCTGAGGCCTTGGGATTGGGAGGCTGCGGGAAGAAGGAACAGAGAAACAATTAACAGACCAAATGTGGTTCCACATTCCTTTATGCAAACTCAACACAGGAAAATGGAGACTTATAGAAAAGCAAAATTAGGGGGTAAATGTTTATTTTGATCAAGAAATCTTTTCTTTAGGAAAACCTTCACTTACAGGATCCTTTTAAATAGTATGTTTCTCTAGTACACTGAAAATGATTCAATCTTCAAAAACCTGAGTCACATTTTTTCCAGAAACACCCTTGTGTTTATTACACGTCTATCTGTAGCATCTGAATGTCGATCTTTTAAAAAGTAAAAAGAGAATCATAAATCTGTTGCTGGGGACTTTGGCAGCTGAGCAGCGTGAGGAAGGGGCGAGGGAAGGAAAAACTAACCAGAAATTGGTAGGGTTTTTTTTTTAAGGGCAGTGAGAAGAAAATTCAATATTTTTTTCTTGCTAAATCTGGAAGGTTCCATATTTTGGGCTGGTTCATAGTAATGGGTGGAAAGTACTGAAGTGCACCAACCTTACTTATATTACAAAGCAGGTTAAAATGCTAGATTTGAAATAAGATCACTTATCCATTCTCAATGATTTACAAAACCTGAGTGACATTGTAACCCAAACAGAGTAAAAAGCATTCCAATCAGGTTCATGATTTTCCTAACATCTTCATAAATTCAGTAATACTTAAACATTACCTATGAGAACCATAAAAAGACATTTTGAAGACTTTTTCTTAACATGTTAGGAATACATAGTAAACGCACACTATAAAGTACTATTTTTAAGACAGGATCTATTTGTTACATTATAAACTTGGCAGCACATGAAACCAAATAGTGTATACATTTTCCCCCCCTTTAAATGAGAGGCTACTTTCCATTTCCCAATACTCTCGGGGCCACAGACAAGTGGGGCTGGTCGGTACAGTGAGACACAGGTGTCTGTTGGGACCACGGCTCTCTGGGGGGACTGCGGCAGGGCTGGCAGCCAGCGTGGGGCTCCCCAAGTCGGGGTTGGCCCAGGCTCTGCTGGTGCAGCCGCACGTTGCCGGGGGCTTTGGCAGCTCGCTGCTGTGCACAGACACAGAATGCATGCCTCCATGAGGCGCGCTGTAAGTGCCCAAGTTCTGTGTAAATCTAATTATTAGCATGAACTGAAGGTACTGTCATTGCTTAACTCATCCGACCTTTTAAATGGATAACCAACCTTGAGGCTTAATTGGATTTAAAAAAAATCAATTTCTAGCCATTGCATACTGTTGAAATGAAGTGCTGCATTCTCAGGCGATTGTAAAACCAGTTCTGCTCAAGACTATTTTTTTTATTATTTACAACTTTAAAATGGCATTATCCATCTCGGTAAGTGTCTTCTGTACACATACACCTTGCCTAAACAGACACAAACACGCGTGTGCGTGCCCCGAGCCGCGTCACACAGGAATCGTTCTTCTCTGTTCGGAGCGGGCGGATTCATCAGCAGCGGCCTCTTCACACCAATTACACAAAGACCTGAGCTGGGGATAATGACATGCCACTGTTTGCAGATCTCTCGTAGCCTCAGCCGGTCTCATCTTGGTATAAGAAAAAAAATCCTCGAGGAAGCTTTTTACCAAATCACATCTTGACCATTAAATCTTTCTTGAAGAAGGTCATTTAATTTTATGGAAAGAAATGAACAATTAAGATGGCGTACGCAGAAACAGCACTGGTCTGGAAACCAGAAGGCCGACGGTTCCGGGGCTGGGTGACCTGGGCGAGCCCCCGGGTGGCTTCTCGTTGGTGACAATGGAGGTCTATTACGGTGTCCTGGGTCAGAACACCGAGCTGAAACAACAACAACAACGTTTGATTCCCTCAGCGCTTCCTCTGAGGAAAAGAGACCAAATGATGCAAACCAGAGTCCTCTGCCTCCGTTCCAACATCTATAAAACGAGCGCGGTGGCGATTACTAATGGCGGAATTTGGATGATTAGCTAAAAGCAATTACAGTGTTATAGTTGACAAACAGAAAATGCTAAGCCCAGTGGTCTATTTTAACTGAGCCCGATTTAAATGTGCGTGGTGTTGAATGGGAGCCTCATCGAAATGGTCTGTTTTAGCCAGATTGCGGCGCTGAAGTGGAGAACCGCACAATTATCCGGCGCATTCAGGACAGTCCAGAGAGCTAATTTGGACAATTGGACAAATGATTATTTTCTTTTGCCTCAATTGACCAGATAATTGTGCACAAGTCTCTGCCATTTGACTCTGTGGAATGTGCCTTTGTGTAGTAAGAAAACCCAGACGTCTGACCCAGGGTGGTGTGGAGTTGGGGACAAGATGCCCACAGCTGACACTCACCATCTAACCCTTGAGTCCTAAATCGGAAACACTTTCATACGAGCTGAAAATCTCTGCATGCCACCTGGGCCCCCATTAGTTCCTTCTAATACCTGCCCTTTTGGAGGAGGTTGTTTTCCCTCAGTTTTAAAATGGAGTTAAACAAAAGTATCAGGCAACAAGGTTAGAGGTGGCATCTGCGTGGTCAAAAAATTTGGAAAGGAAATTAGTTTTTAAGGGCTAATGTACCTAGAGATGTACAATTTTAGGCACACATTTATATGCATGCACCGTTCTAAATTCTGAAATACAGCTAACATCAGATCTGTTAACCAAGTCTGCCCACCTAAATCTTAGAAGAGATGGAAAGTTACTATAACTACTCGGTGAATTAGAACCAGTGAGAAGCAGGAATTCTTGGTGTTGACCTGTCTTCTTCACACCCAACCAATGAACATCCCTTTCTGAAAAGTTCTCTCCATATGGTTCCCACGTTTGGCTAAAGTAAGGGACCCTAATGATCAAAATTAAGGCGGCATGTAGAATAACATGCTGCCCTATTAAATTCAGATACAAGCTGTGCTGGGCTAGGTGAGTTGTCTCGCTGTGGTACACAGCTATGGCAGACAGGCCAGGAAGAATTCTAGATTGCTCAAATTTTTGGTTGTGATCAGACTTAAAGGATGTTCACTAAAATTAGCAGAGCAAATCAGCATATCCAGCCTGTTCTCCTACAGTCAAAGTAAGCATTCAAAGGGACACGAAAAGGTCCACCACTTCCAGGTCTCCAGGCAAGTCACACCTCCAGGCCAGGGTCTGCGTCTTCGTGGCTCTTCACTAAGCAGTGACGTCTCCCACTGGATCCGCACACTCTCGTGGCGCCATTTCATGACTGGGCCACCACAGACTCGGTTGGGGACATAACCCAAGAGGTTACCAGTCAAGAACTGCACGTACTGTACAGTTCACACGCGTGTCGCACCCTCATGCAGCAGTGCCCCTCAGGACCGGGGCTTCTTCAGTATTAATATTACCACTGCTCAGAGTGTTCTTGAGCCCTGTGGCAAACATCTATCCTTCGAGGGTGGATTTGGTTCTTGGATACAGCCAATAGCTGATGTGCAAGTTGGGGAGATACAATTTTGAGTCAAAAAACAAGGCAAGAGCACAACAGAGGAGGCTGCTGCTTTTGTGTGGTTTGTCGACAGGCTCTGAGAACTGCCACGAGCAATGATAGCATCTCAGGACTGGCGTGCAATGGGACTACCTGGAACAACTCCTATTTCTGTATGCATCACCTCTATGGTTTAGCTGAATAAAATATATACTTCCATCATGCCTCAATGACCGTATCTGCCACCAGGTGTACATATGTGAAAGCCAAGCTTCATGACAAAGGGCTGGCCCAGCCTTTGAGGAGGACCCCCCCCCACACACACACATATTTGAGGAGAAATGCAGTGTTGGCTTTGAGTTCAACTGGCAAACACTATCCCTTAAATTTTTGGTGTAATAGGACAGGAAACAAAGTCATTCAGAAAGTCAAATCTCCTGGAGCCTGTGTATAAGAATTATTAATGCTTCTCAACAAAGCACCCAGCAGCTTTATGTCAAGATTTTCAAATGTTTCTTGGTATGTTTTCATAAGAAAAATAATTATCTGCCTTTTAGGCAGTTTCCCTTTTTGTATATTGGATAGCAAATAGACGGGTCCCTGTGAAAGTGTCCACTAGACAGATCAACATTCAGACAGAGGCACCCTAAGGCACAAAACAAGCACTCATTGGCCCAAAAGACCACAAAATTGGCTGGGCCCTCCCCTAACACAATGCGTCCGAAGTTAAAATTAATACTAGGATTGCAGGATGTTCTTTAATCTGTATGATTGCTTTATTGTACAAAAAGTTTCCAGTAACAGTAAATTAGTTTTAAAAATGGACAAAAAAAGTCATTTTAGATAGAAGCGCTTCACTAATTGCTTTATTTAATCATACAAGAAAAAAAAGTCTTAATCTGACCAATTAGGTTGGAAGGGGTTTTATTACCTTTAAGAAGCCATTAGCTAGGATAAAACACTGAAAGCACTTGTGTCAAAACAAATAAATAATGCTCTCTCAATTAGCAGAGAAAGCGGTAAATCTGTTAAATTAGAGACACACACTGCTCCACACGGCATGGTCCAGCCAGCACCACCAACTCCCAAAGTGAACAAACAAGAGACAGCAGTTTTCAGTTACAATCTCAGGAAAGATCGGGAGCTTTGGAGAACAGAGGGTACACGTTTCTGTTTCGCCTCCCAGCTCCGCTCAAGCAGAGCCACCCCAGGACACTTTAAAGGGGGCATGTGTCCAGAAGGACGCTTCCCAGATGGGCCTCTTCCCAAGGGCGCACGCATCCCAGGCCAGGGAGAAACTGGACTGGGCAATCATGACCTCCACAGCCCGACAGAGACCAGAAGAGCACAGCACGCCCATGGATAATGGCTATCAGCAGGGGAAGGGGTCCACCTTGTTCAGAGGAAAAGAAACCCTGAGGTACCAGGACATGATTATTTTTCTTACCTCCTCAAATGCTACTGATCTTTCCCCAAGTACAGGCGCAAAAGAAAAATACAGTGGTTTGAGGACCCCAACAAGTAAGTACAAAGGCTCTGGGGCCAGCTCTAGGCTGTGTCTGTTCGTTTCCCACCCTGGAATACCAGCCATGGCAGTAGACAGCTTTAGCTGGGACTGCACTGGTTTCAGGCAGAATGAAACAGTTCCCTGATCCCAATATGAGATCCTTAAGATAGTTTCTAATCAGATCCATCATTCTACCCACATGGGGTGGGGGTGGGGGACAAAAACCAACTCTAATCACCCTATTCAATGAAAATAAATATAAATAAATGGTGATCCTTTCTTAAAGGGTCACTTCCTTCAAGGGTAAGACTTGGCATTTTGAAAAGCTTTAATAAGAATCCAGTATCACCCCTGCAGACTGTTTTTGAGGCAATTCCCCCAAGTTGTACAGCCCCATTCCCAAGCAGCAGGTCTAACTACCCATGGTGAAAGTCTCCTGAGACTAAAAAATGGCCACGGTGACCTCAGGATTGAAGTCCCACCTTTCAGAGGTGACTGAGGAGTCGCTGGGTTCTTATTCTCTGACCCTCTTTCCTAATCGATGTTTGTCAGGTAATACCATGCTATTTCCTGAATTGACACCTTTAGGTCACTGTCATTCTACAGCCCCATCGGTAAGAAGAAAACCAGTGGCTGCCGGGAGGCATCAACTTGGGAAGGGAAGGCTGGGGCAGGGGTTTGAGTGTCAAGCCCATAATCTGTTTGGACAACTTGAATCTCTGGACTTGAGTTTAAATTTCCAGAAACAACTTCAAAGTCATTTCTAGAGAAACATTTTATGTGACTGGTCCAAATAAAACGTAACACATTTAATGAGGTCATGCTCTTCTTAAACTTTTTACGAGAAGCAAAAACAATGGAAAATCTATCAAAAATTACACAAAGACCATTCAAACTATACTGGTGTCAAAACAAGGCCAATAAAACACAAACAACTTCAGTCTTTAAAGTTATCACTTTCCACATTATTCTTCAGTTCCAGGAATATATTCAAGCACCATATTGATAATAGGCAGGTAAAATGACAAAAGTCCTACTTTGGCGAGCTGATCCACACTCACACAAACATGGCATTTCCTAGTCAAGATTTCCACAACCCTCGGGAATATGGCTACTTTCTGGGCATTGCTAAGTAGCAATGGAAGAGCCAATAAATCAAGTCAATGGCAGAATATTTTACTTTGAAATGGAGTGATGTTTGGTTAATAATTTGAGATCCACTAATCCTAAATGGGGTGACCCATTTAAAACGGCCTCTGTGTAAATTCACAGTTCATTGACTGGAGTCTGGTTTGAACAGGTCATTATGTAGTTAGCATATAAGTAATGGGCTGAGCAGGGTGGCTGGGGACACCCAGGGGCACACTGGCTGAATCTGGTGACTTTCATGACACTGTCAAGCTTCCTCTAATGTGAGGTTCATTCAAATCACCAACTTTTAAATTTAGGTGGTTTTGCTTAGTAAACCCTTTTGGTTTACAGTACAAAATGCAGTGCAAAAATTTTAAATGAGGAATATTCCACTTACAATTAATTTAAACTTATGAAGCTGTTTTAACTGGCCCATCTAAATGTGTTAATTAACATCAATGATGGTTTCTTATTTTTCACACTTTGTTACTCTGATCATTAACAGTGATGGAAAAGCTAAATTAAGTTAATGGGGAACGGATTATAAATTCTTAAAGGACTTCTTAGTTTGTTTTCAACTGGAAAATATACAGAGAAAGATGAAGAGGTATTTTTGCCTCTACTCATACATTTTTGGTACCAAATTTCTTAAAAACCAGATGGTTTTAAAAAAATTTTTCCAAAAATCATTTCAACATGCTGCTCGGACATGACTGCTAAAAAAATAGCATATAGACATATAATGCCGAACAGCTTCTACAGTGCCTGTAAACTTTCAATTCATTTTCTCTTTCTAAGAAAAATATATATTAAAGCTGATCATAGAACTCAATCTCTATTCTGTAACAGTACCAAAGGTTCTTAAATTCTTAACAATGAAGGAAAAACGAAAGCCCATTCCCCTTGCTTGAGCAGGACTGTGAAGAGGGGTCCATGGAAAGGTCCTCCGCCCCGAAGCCCGAGGGTCCCTCGTGGCTGCACCTCTGCAGGCAGCTGGCGGGGTGCAGGCTGAACCTCTCACATCTGGGACACTCGTACGTGCGGCACACATGAGAACCCAATGCCACTTAGCGAGACTTCACACCGACGAGGACAACAATGAGGACAATGATGATGACAAATAATATTAAAATCACAAGCATCTTCCGATTCTTCTTTTGATACTGTTCTGCCTACAAAGAAAGGAAAAAAGGCAGTCATTTTCCCAAAAATATCCAATCAAGTCTCGCTCATTTCCAGTTTGAGGCTTCCGGACCTATCTGCACAGTAACTGACATCTCTGCTACAAGCTACGCAATTACAATCCCTCCATCAATTCAAGAGAATTCAATCACCGTGAGCAGAAGAGTTCCAGGATTCTGGAGCTGTCTATTTACCCTGGACTTAGGAATGAACTTGTTGGAAATCTACCATTAAAACAAAGGCTGACAGAGAAGTCAAAGATTATGCTTCCGGATCAAGGGGGAACTGTGTCTCCCTACTTCTACTCCCACAGACTGTCGTGACTCACCCTTGCAATGACAGCCACCTACTGCTGGGCACCATTCCTTGAATGAACGCAGCCTCTTTCACTATGAAATCAAACTGTCCATACCAGTAGGTATGGAATGGATGGTCCCAAAGAGACCCATTTTCTACCTCCCCTACATTTGGAAACAAGAAAAAAACCATCCTTTCAAATAAAAGCAGGTACATGTACCCCATCAGCGTGATATGTAGAAAGAATCCAACTATGGCAAGTCCCCCCAGCATTAATAATGACACAACAGAGGAGCTTCCAAAGCTCAACCTGGGGACAAGTCCCCACCCAAACCCTGCACCCTGGAAGCTCGGTGGGAGCGCCAGGAATTCCATAACGCCTGTGGTGCAAACATGCCCAAGTGCTCCCACATTGCTGGTGATGGACACAGAACACTGAGAAAGGAAAGCTGGGCAACAGGAGAGTTGCAGGATGTCCCTAAGCACGGCTGGGGACAGCACACCCTGCCCTGCTACGGATGCTGCTATTGTAGACAGCTGATCGGCAAGACCTGGCAAGAATAACCAATCTCTCCTGTTCTAGCTCCATGAACCCTAACCTTCTGACTGGTGCGTTTGTTTCCTGTGTGAGTCTACCCGCCCACCTGGAGGAGCCCCCCATCAACCAAGAGGAAACATCAGGACAGGTAAGGCCATCTTGAGAGTCTGGTCAGTGTAAGCAACTTCCAAGGCTCGGGCGCCCTTAGAGGAGGAGCCTGCTGCCAAGGAGACGGCCAGCTGTGCTACCAACAGCAGTGGGACTTGAGAGAGAAGACGGCGCATGCTTACTTTTCTAATAAGTAACTCAGAACACTAGGGAGGCCAATACTAAATAATATACTTTGAAACCTCTCAAAATGATTTATAAAGTAGAATCTAAAACAAAATTTTTAGTTCCCACTAGATTTGTTCACTCCTGCAGAGAAAGCTTTTCCCTTTATCTGTGTTATATTACAAAACACGTTTCCCTAGTTTTTATTTAGGAAACTTCAAAACCAATGCATAATTCAGCAGCATATCAAAACCTGAGCATTATAGAGTGAGAAACTAAAGTTAGTTTTCACTTTAATATACAGAGCTTGGCAAACAAGTTAATCTAAATGCTTAAAAACCCTGTGCAGACACAGGGTGAGACTTCTCTTCCTCGTCATGATGGAGTCTCATTCCCACCAGGCACGTGGCAACAAGCCCACTGAAAAGACAGTTAAGGGTTTCTGGTCAGACTTGTGCAAGGTCTGACTTTTTGTAAACCTGATACTACTATTAGATGAAGCTATCTCTCCTATAGGAAGTGACTGGTTTCAGAAAAATAGCAGAGTAGAACATTAGTGAATTGGAAAAATGCTCATTATATGGCTAGAAACCCCACTGGGTCTCAAAGATACAAGGAAATGGACATAATTTATTTTATTTGTGAAGCATTATTATATTCCTTTTAAAGAAAATATGTACCCAGTTAGTTACATATCAGAGCCACTCAGCAGTTTATGCATATGTTTCTAATAACTGATTACAAGATTTCTAAGATGCTTCCCAACTATTTTTTAAAAAGAAATGAACAAATATCATGAAAACATCCCTGAAATAGCTACCTTATTGGCAAAGAATAAGAGACATCTACTCTCACTTCAACCAATTTCTCTTCTCTCAAGGTAATACATAGATATGGTGTGGTAATTAAAGAGAAAATTAGATTTTTATCTTCTCCAGAATGATTCTCTACTAGCAATTCATCAGAAATGTGTCACAACAAGAGACGCCTGAGTCAGCAGCAACAAGCAGACAGATTTTTCAACGTATATTTTAGCAAATGCCCATTCAATTGATTTCCTAAAACAAGAAGACTCAGAAACGATGAAATGTTTTCTAAAAGGAAGAAAACCCCAATCCCTTTAGAATTTACTGTTACAAATGGGAGTTCTCAGAAATTCAGATCTAAGTGTACACTTAGAATCACTAACTGCAGTAAAATGGCAACAGCCCACACAGTCAGCTTTAAATAAAATGACGTACATTTTTACACTACTGTATTGAATAGTGTAAACAAGGATACTGAAGACAGTTACGAGAGAGGAGAACTGTCTTATGAATTCTTGATATTTGATAATAGTTCCTAAAATTCTCAACTATGGAAAGATATGTGATTACCTTGTGAAGCTGTTTCAAGCCATCTTCGGTTTTGATACAGGACTGTTCAACATTATAGTCAATCCTATCAAGGACCGTACCCTGGGTAATAAGTGACAGTTATAGACAATCAACAACCACAACTGGGAAAACTAAACTTCAAAAATGAGACATGCAAATTACAGACATCATCATCCACGGGATTATCTGTTTTACTTAACTGTGTCATAAAGGTGCACATTGAGCCTCTGGAACCCATCCTCAAGCAATATTAGGCACTCAATGGCAGAGTGCTGTGTTAGTTGCAATAATGTCTAGCTCATGAGAAAGAAATACTGATGAATTGAGGTTTCTTTTTTGGATTTAGCCCCTATAGGATATGCCATATTCAGACTTACTGGGGCTTTAAAAAATTTACGGTTCAGTGGAAATAGCTCTGAACGACAAGGGTCTAGCCTCTGTGCCCATTTGCTGCTTACTACTTGGATTCAAGTAAGCAGAGAATGGCAGCTAAGCTCACCCCAGTTATGATCAGACCTGCAAATTGACTATCATGTCTGTAAACGTGAACACAGGTCTCCATGGGTTAGAGCATAGAACACTAAACTCCAATCCACCATCTAAAATTAAAAATTTGGCCTCGGGAGAATTTTTTAATTGTTTAATCTCTTAGTTCAAATAGGAAGAAAGGAACACTAGGCTATAAGGAAGAACAGGGCTTTTATTGGAAACATGCTAGATTAGAAGAGATAGCAGTTCATGGGGAACCGCTGGAGTAATTAATGTAACTGGATCTTCATGGCCTGAACACTCCATTCTGCAGTTGGTTTCAAGGGATTGGGACCCAAATCCCTGCTGGCAAGATAATAAAATGCCCTAATCAGATTTTAACGGTGAACAACAATTTAATTCTACTTGAAAGCTAGTGGTTCCAATCGCCATTACAAGATAACCTGCCAAAATTAGAAGGGAAATCTTATATATTGCCAGAACACTGCTGAACTTGGTCAGAATCAACCAGGCCTCCAAAGTAGGGTGCCCAAATGAATGACCTGGGGGCCTGGGCAGAGAGTATTAGAACAACTTCTTATTTTTTATCTAAAAAAAGGTTTATTAAAATATTTATAGGGAAAGACAATGCCTATATATGCTATACATAGTATAGTATATAATTGGTAAACACATAAACATACTGGTTGAGTATCCCTTATCTGAAATGCTTGAGACCAGAAGTGTTTCAGATTTTTCCAGATTTTGGAATATTTGCATATACATAATTAGATATTTTGGGGATGGGACCAAAGTCTAAACATGAAAGTCATTTATGTTTCATATACACTTTATACACATAGCCCGAAGGTAATTTTATCCAATATTTTAAATAATTTTGTGCATAAAACAAAGTTTTGTCTACAACCTGCCACATGGGATCAGGTGTGGAATTTTCCACTTGTGGCATCATGTCAGCACTCAAAAAATTTCAGATTTTGGAGCATTTCAGATTTTCAGCTTAGGGATACAACCTGCATATATTTTTATTTGTACACACAAAAGTGTGCACACAGTCACACACACACATTGGAGGAATAGTCTTAATCTTTTTTTCCTGAAAGGTGTACAGGATCAAAGAATTTGGAAAAGGACCAGATATTACAGTAGGAAAACCCATTGATGAGGAAGCTCACATACCTGTTCTACAATCATCGCTCCTAAGTCCCTAAATATTTCATTCAAGTCAGAAATGGACTGCACGATCTGGCGAATCTCTCGCTCCCTCTCTTCCACCATCAGTGCATTCTGCTCCACAAGCACTAACTGGTCATCTGTAAAACCCTAGCAAAACAACAGTGCAGAATCTGCAGGTTAGATTTGTTTTCCCTCTCAGGAAAGCTATGGTGTATCAGTTTAGATATAATTTGAAGAAAATGAATCTGAAAATATTTCTTTAAAGCACATAAACCATAAATTAGCACTTACTTTTCCCTAACAAGAAAGATCCAAATCCCCCAAACCAGTAGGATCTAAGGCGCTATGGCCAAAGTGGGGGACACAGAGAGAAGTCTATGTCTGCAGCTCTGCAAAGACAGAGGAGCAAAACCCTCTAGGAATGACCCTAAGCCTCTCTGGGTTCTTCCCAGGAAAGTGGGATGCAGACAGCTTTCCTGAAGGTTCTAGAAAGCAGATAACAAGGTTTCCCTGTGGCCTTTGGAAAGGAAGAAACAGTATGGCTATTCTGCTGCAAAAACTACTTGATGGATATACAAGCTAGCAGCACTGATCCATTTGCATTGCACAGAAGTTAGAGGTCTAGGAAGAAAAGGAAACAGAATGGAGCACAAATGTACAGCAGACAACTCTGTAGCCCCTTCACGTACCCGATCGTAAAGAGTATTATCGTCTCCATCATCCATTAGTGGTACTGATGTATCAAAAAAATGCTGGGATCTTTCCTCTCGATTCTTCATGCCTATCACAGATAGGAATTCACTTTACTTGAATATGCAAACCATCCTAGTTATTGTTCTACGATTAAAAAGGGGGAATCTAGAGTGAACTCAACAGTCAAAATGGAGATATTCTCCGCAGATTTAAAGAAGCCTATCTCCAATGGGGGTGGGAGGAGAGTACAGGATTATAAACATATTAATATGCAAGCATTTGGGATTATTCAAGACAAAGTCACACTGTAAATGTGTACAATTCACATGAAGCCAAGACAAAAATGGCATAACCATCTGAGAATCTCTAAGTGAAGCAGAAATATTTAATCTAGCTGCTGTTACAAAACATTTTAAAAAAAAATCGATATTTCTCTCTAGAAGCATCTCTAATAAGAATTCTAAATGGCTCTAATCAAATTTTAGAAGTAATAAAATTAAAATACAAATGTGCCTGTTGCCAGAGGGAGGGAGAACTAAGGTTTCTTTGGGGTATGTGAGGACTTTATTGATTACAGTGGCAATAAGGAAAACCCAGTTTACAGGGCACTAAGAGTGAGGACACAGCTTAAATTTGGCTTTGCTCTATTTGGGAAAAGGTCTCTTGAGTAAATGAGGGGTGCCAGCAGAGGAAGTGTTTAAAATACTCCCGGGAAGGTTTCTCAGGTATACTCAAATACTTTCATTGTTATGCAAACATGTGGCTCTACGTGGTAAAAAACATTTTTTACATATTTCTTTCGGAGCAGCTCCCTCAACCTCCAACATTTAGAAAACAACAGATTTTTAAAATGTGCTAGATGGATTTCCGAATTCTTCTAGCCAGACAGGAAATAAACTTTTTGTGTTTAGATGTGAACTATTCTGGAGCCTCTACCAGCCTGGGTATGCACCTGGAGCTGCGCCCTCACTTCACGTGGGGAGGAGGCTGCCACGGGTTACACAGGTGTGGAAGTGCCGAAAAGCTAACAAGGGAAGGTACAAGGCTATGTGGGAAGATAGCAGCAAAGAAGCAGCAAAGAAAACGAAGTTTGCTCCTTACTCAAATCCCTTAACCCAGCCCGGCAGCACTCACGTTTGAGGTAGTCCGACTGCGCGTGCCGGAAGCTGGTGGACAGCTCCTGCAGCGCCTGGGCCAGGGAGGCCACCACGTTCCGAAGCAGCCTCTCCTCCTGATCCGAGCAGGCCCTGCGGGCCCGGCTGGGCAGAGCCTGCACAGCTCGCTGGCATCTGTGGAAGAGCTAAGACAACAAGCCCAAGAAAGCCTCAAGGAAAGCCTGGGGGAGAAGAAGCCCCTCGGCTGAGGCTTCCACTACTCGCAAGTCAGAAGTGACAAGTGAAATGCTCTGTTCCTACGGGCTGGCTTAGAGAAGGGTGAACAGATATAAGTAATCTCAGGCTTAATTTATATACGCAGAAAAATTTAACTAGATTTCAACTCCCGGTGTGCAATGCCTGCTGTGTGCCTGGCGCCGCTCGTGCAGGTTGAGTAATCCCTTATCCAAAATGCTTGGGCCTGGAAGTGTTTCAGGATTTCAATTTGGGGATTTTGGAATATTTGCAGAATACCTACTAGTGGAGCAACACTAATCTGAAAATCTGAAATCTGAAATGCTCCAACAAGCATTTCCTTTGATCATCATGCTGGTGCTCAAAAAAGTTTCAGATTTTGGATTTTCATATTAGGGATACTCAACCTATATTATCATATGCCATTGCATTATTGCCTTCTCATTTAATCCCTGTGAGCATCCTATGAGGCAGGTAATATTATTATTATTTTTCCCATTTTACAGATAAGAACACTAGAGTCAGAGGGAGTAAATGAGAATCACGCCACTGTTACAATGCTAAGGGCCAGGGTTCAAACATTCTAACACTTTAGGGCTTTTAACATCACACTCCTTCTCTGATAATTAGGATCCAGGAGACTTTAAAAAAATAAAATGTAAAAACTAAAGTTTAAACACCAGCTGTGTTATTTAAAAATTAAATTTAACACTTTAAAAGAAAATTTTCTAGGATACTAAGTTTCTTTTCATTTATGAGCACTATATTTTAGCATAAAAATTTTAAGCACTAGTATATGACAGAAGTTATACATTTTAAAATCAAATGATAAATCTTAGTAATGCTCTAAATTTGATTTTTATTTAACAATCTACAGTAGTATCTTGAAAAAAAACCCCCATACATCTGAAAAATCCCATGCACCTATGCTGAGACTTGGAGGACCTCAGGGCCTCTGGAAAACCCTGTGGAAACTTCAGGTTGGGAAGTGAACTCTAGGAAACTGATTTGCCAGCTGATTTAGAAGAACACAGCTTTTAGGACTGCCAGGAGCAGGCTTGGCTGGTGTCCCCGGGCTCACTTGCATATCCTCACCTGCGTGATCTCCTGGGTGGTTATTTCAATGGCGTGCTCCTCCTCACTGCTGTCATCCAGGGTGGGTCTGTTTAAATGCTTGTCATGAAGGCTGGCTAATTCTTTCATCTTCTGTTTAATCCGGCCAACATCGTACTGTATCTAAACAAATGAAGTCACCAGAACTCCACTGATGCCTGGCAGGTATCTGTCTGCCTCCCAGATAATTAGCGACACTCAGAATATAGAGTTTGGTCTTCAGTAAACTTGGTTTGCTAATGTGTGAGCAACTTTTAATTCAAGTTATCAGAAAATCAAATACCATTCTTCCTTGTATGGTTTTTCTTCCTATAATTCAGGTAGTTACTACTAATATTAAAATTAAAGCCTAAATTATTAACGTACACACAACTTTTTCTTGTGATAAAATGAATAAACCTAAAGTATTTCTAGGGACACATATTTAAGCATAGTCAAATCAGTTTATATGGCAGATAACTTCCTTTTTAAAATTTTTTTCTTCTAGTCAAGTGAGGTAGTGAGAAGGAGAGAAAAAGTGGAACAAGGATTTTATCTGAACTGACCGTCAACACCTGACCGCAGTTAACTCACTACCTTCGGACCAGCCTATATGGCAGATACCTTAGTATGTTGTCATAATTACTTTAAAAAATAAGACAATGTGAAACTAACATTCAACTTACTTCATCCACTCCATCTACCCATTTAGGAGGGGACCGTTTTGTCACACCAATTGCTGCTTCTGGATCTAAGCTGATGCCCGACACCAGTGCCATACGGTCATCAGCAAGCTACAAGGAACGAAAGAGATGTGAAAAGAATTATTTGAGTTCAATTTAGATAAGCATATTCTTACTCCCGTTTAAATGTTGCTCCCTAAAAAGATACAGAAACATAGGAGTAAATGCACTTGCCTGTATTATAAACTTGCTTTTGATACTGCTAGGATTTGGAATTGTTTTCCTATCTTTCTCATGCACCAGTTCTTAATTTCCTTGGACATACTTGAGAACATGAATTTGACTTGATCTGGCTATAGAAATGTAATGAAAAAGTCAACAAAAAATCCTTAAAAGAAATACCTCTTAGCACTAGCACTATTATAGAACGGCATGAACCTCAACAATTTATGTGATCAGACACAAGTCAAAAAAAAAAAAAATACTAGGCTGTAAGTGGAACTAATGCAAAATTAGTAGCAAGGTTTACTTACATACACTTCGCATATTTTAGAAATAGTGCTCATCTAGTTATCTCAGTCACAGGATCATTAACCATGTGCTAAAATGTGTGAAACAACTGCCTGAAATGGTTAGCAAAATATCTGCCATTCGGCAAAGGCAGTCTTTAAAATCTCAATGCAATCTTACATTGTCATTTCTTTTCTTTAGTTAAATGTCCACAGGCAACATTTTCCCTTATTTTGAAATAATATAGATAGTTCTTGTTTATTTTAACCATATAATACACTGCCGTAGAAAGCTTTTAAGAACGGCGGGGGGGGGGGGGGGGGGGGGGGGGGGGGGGGAACCATAGGTTTGGAATGGTTAAGCTGTTTTCTTGCCCGGAGGCAGTGAACAGGGGCTGAAAGGCTCTTGAGGAGCTCTCCGAAGCTCCTAATTTTTAAATGCTGGTTTCAAAAGATCCAAATGATGATCAAAATGTAATGGAAAATAGTCTATAAAAGTCCTTTATAGATAATACTTTGTAAATTTTCTAAATCACACTGTAGGACTGGGTGAAGAATTTGTATTGCTTTTCTTCCCTTTTTCCTGCATTTATCTAAATTAATTTTTTCATTCATTCAGTAAATACTTATTTGCTTTTCTAACAATAAAGGAACAGGACAAAATTTAAAAATCCAAACATGAAGGGGAAAAAATATCATATAAGGAAAAACCTAGATTAGAACTCTTTAAGTAATAGGTCCTAAATCCTGAACAGAGAGTTCATAGCAAAATTCCTAAAAGCAAACTGGTGTCTTCACCATCAACCTCCCTGCACCCCTGGTGTGGTCCTGCCTCCATCTGCTTCAGGCATTCTGTGTATACCCGGGCACGTGTCCACACAGGGAGTGCATCTCATGCAACAACCACACGCACAGGACCAGGCCCATTAACTGCTCCCAGAGAATCTGTGAACCACGATTAAGCCCACTGGTGTTTGCTGCGTGGACACTGCAGGCCCAGTGTCATTTCGGTTCTTAAACAAATGGTGTGTCATCCAATCTTGCATTATCTAGGGCTCTGAGTCCCTGAAGTAGTAATTCTCAACCACCACCACATTTTGTTTGGCTAATAGAAATTTTACATTCTTTTTATTATTTTAATCCTTATAAAAACTAGGCAAACCAGGAACTATTACTCCAACCTATAAATATGGTAATTGAAACTCAGAAAAGTTAAGTAGCTTGCCCAAGGTCACAGAGCTATTATGTGACAGATTAAAACCTGGGTCAACTGATTCCAGAAGCCCCTTCCACCCTGGAAGTTGCCAATCCCTCTGGCAGGCCCATGAAATATAACTGTAATTTGCTAAGAAAATGAATCAGGACAACAAGCCATCAGATTAATACAACAACAACAAAACACAGTATTTTGATTCATTTCCCACCGACTGAACCAGGGACTACAGGACAGACTCCCACTAAGCACATAAGAGTCCGTAAAAGTTGGCCTCTCTCACTGACCGTCCGTGGACACAGAGGCGATGCAGACCTCACCCCACACACAGCAGGCACAGAAGGGGCATGCTTAGTTGATCAGAGGCATATCTGTTTATTCATCAACACTCTTGCTCCAAAGTCCCAAGAGGTATGTTTTTTATGTGGAGGACAAACTGACTACGTTGTAGGGACAAACCACACGCCCAGCCCCCAGCATCCTGCCAGCTGCACAGCAGGTGCTGGACATAGAACTATTGCTGGACTAGAGCAGAACTTGAACTTAAAGCTCCAGTAGTTTATACAAAGCAAAACTTAGAACTGCTAAGGTACCTCTTCATGAGTCATAGAATTTCCACTATGCCAGTTCATTATCGAATCCACCATTTTTATTATTATAGCATATTTCAATAGAATAATGATAATTTGTTTTATTTCTAGTGATTGTATAGTTTTTAAACTCATGATCTTATTTTGTACTGTTTTTATTGTTTACAAATACACATTAAACTAAAAAAGAAGCACAGAGATGGTATCTTTCCAAATTTACCTGCATTGTGATTAATATCATTTTATTCAAAACAAATAAGAAATTATAAACCACATATGAAAAGTCAACTGAAGTGGATTCAACCCTTTGAAGCAGTACTTAATTTATATAATAGACATGTTCCCCCCAAATTAGATGTAAATCAAAGTTGGGGAGAATACACTTAAGGGTCCTGAGGAAACTTGCCAAATAAGAGATCCCTACATGACCAGGACAGATGCCAGCCCATCCAGCTGGTACTGGCTTTCCCACACACTGTATCAGGATTTTGCCAATAAGATAGAAGAGCTGATTCTTTAGGAATGCAAACTTTAAATAGCAAATAATTTTTCCCCTTTATGATCTAATCTATAGCTATAGCTCATCATGATAAACAAATGCCGCCCTACTGAGAAATGAGTCATTTCTTTTATTGGTATGGCTTTGTAATGTGTATCATAGTATGTACTATTGAAAGAGAAGACAGTATGTTTTGGGAAGGGAAAACATAATTGAAGATATATATCAACTATCTGAAATGGGAACAAATATGAAGAACAAAAAAAATTTTAAGTGAAAAATAATCACCCTTTCAAATTCAGAAACCTCACTTCCCATTTAAAAATAGGTTTTTTTCTTATTTGTTGAAAATCCAGCATATACATAAATTTTCAAGTTGCCATCCTATTTCATACAGATCTTAAAAAAAACTACCAGATTCCTAATTCTCTTTACTTATCTTTGCTGAATTTTAACTTGGTCCCCCACCAAATGCATGAAATTGATTAGTAAACCTTTTTAAAAATGAACTTTTGCTTCTGAAGTAAAAAAACTTTTCATATTTTTTAAATAAGAAATTTTTTAAAATAAAAACTGTACTTATGAGAATTAAGAATTTAAGAATTCTTATCTTTGATTTTGTAGTTCTGCACTCCAAGAACTATGGGGGTATACTACCCTAACTCAGAGTCATCATTCCAGGGAAATGCAGAAAAATTCCAAGAGATGCTAAAAATAATTAGCACACCCAAATGGCGTGCTTGCCAGTCACACTCATCTTTTGCTATTGATGCACTTCAGACGTTGACATCTGTCCCTATAAAGAGTGCCAGACAGTATGGACAAATCCTTGATCTATGGAAGGAACACACTCTCTTATAAATCTTACTGTTCCAAACACACAACCTTCCTTTCTTTAAAAACCCTGCCTTTACGTGAAGGCTGATTTAGTGTACTGTAAGAATAAGGAAACAGCAAAGCCTCTGTAGAGATTGGAAAAGTCAGATACACCTCCTCCCCATCAAAAAAAATAAACTAAGTTTAGCCATAATGCATTGGTAATGAGAACAATACAATTCTGGACTGTCTCTGGCAACGAACGTTTAAAAAGTCCAGAAGAGACCTTGAAAATAACAACCTGGCAACTCAGCTTCCACGTGAGGCTCTGGGAGCATGTATGATGAAGTCAGACCGCAAGCCTAACTCGCTGGGCTCAGAAGGCTCACGACTTCACTAATAGACAATTAAGTTTAGGAAATCGGAGTGCTTGGAAGAGTAATAAGCCTGTGGATAAAAGAGAATCAGAGGATGTCAGCACTACATTTTTTTAAACCTGTGGTAATTTTAAAATAATGCTTACTTTTTCTGATTATGAAATTAATAAATGTTCAAGATACTTTTTAAACTGTACAAAAAATATAGAAATAAAAAACCTGAGAATCACACCACCCTGATATTAATGTTGTTAGTTTCACTACTTTTTCCTTTTTTCACAACTAACATATACATGCTTAAAAAACAAACAAACAAACAAAACAAAGTAGGGAATATGATGTAATTACCAGTCTTCTGTCAGTACTGCACTAAGCACCTCTACTGACTTGATCTTTCTCAGTCCCTGATCTTTCTCAGTCTCAGTCCCAACCCTTCAGGGGCTGCCCCCTATCTTTTGAATATGGGCACTGAGAGCCAGCTGGGCTGAGACTCTCTCAAGGCTACCTCACAGAGTGACCATCCCAGATGCCCACCAGATCGCCTGGCCCTCCCCAGGTGGTGTGGTTTGGGAGGTTGACATTTATAGCTTATGATTTGTTTTAACAGTTCCTATTTTGAATTAAAAAGACCAAAAACTTGGGAGATTACTTTGTGGTAAGAGGGGAAGTAGATTAGAGACACAGAACAAAGGAGAGGTCAGACACTTCCCTGGGTAAAAGAATGAATGGTGGGAGGGCTTCCTCCTCAGGGGACACCTTACTTAGCATTTTCTGGGAAGAATGAAGAGTGGCATCTCTAGGGTACTCAGGTTTGAGTAGGAGAACCACAAACAAATATGGACAGACTGCAGGACACCTCTGAGTGAGCAGGGGCCATCAGATGACTTGACTCTGGGAGGCCCAAGAGATGCAGTCAGGGACTTTGCTCAGGCCTCACCTACAAAGGGGTTGCTTCCCTCTGATCCACCCAAGGAGCTGGGAGACACTTTTACTATTCCCAGAAGACACCAATTTGAAAGTCCTCCTTCAGGTTCGGGAAAGCAAGCTTCTGGACACCATTTTCAAACACATCCCAGCTCCTCGTTCAGCATCTGGCACTTAGTAGTAATAAATACACAATTACAATTAGCTGAATGAGTCAACAATAAGTGGATGGCATGAATGAATGAGACAAATAAAGTATGTGCCATGTACAATTCTGGAAGGTACACTTCATGAAAAATAGAATGGTGCTGGACGAAGGAGAAAAAGGGGCAAGTGAAATGCACAGGGGAGGAGGTGGCCATAGGCACCAAGAATGAAAAGCCTGGACCGTGGGCTCAAGGATCTAACTCCCATTTCCAAAAGCTAGTGAGGAGGAGAAAGTGGCTCTCTGATCACAGAAAGTGAAGACCCCCTTTTTCAATCTTCAGAGGCTAAGTATAAGAAAAGCAAAGGGCCTGCCAAGCTCACACAGTGTATACAGAGCCAGTTTCTAGAACTTGCTGCCTGAGGAGGAAGTAGGAAAGACTGGAAACCAGCTCAGATAGCAGACCCGAAGTAATTATGACCACCTATGCTCCTTCTTCGGAAAGCTATTCAAATATGCTTCTTCAACCTAAGTCATTTTCTTATGTTACCCCCATCCCATACACTTCCTTTTGGGGTTATAATTTCCATGTTTTCAAACTGTTCAGTAAGGAGTAACATCTATTTTAAAAGTGCCTGCCCTCTAAGCCCCCAAGCCTTATCACTTTTAGGGTTTGGTCAGCAATCCAACCACATCCAATGTGCCCTAGAGATCCCTAACTTTGAGTGCTGGCAGTGAGGCTCTTGCACAGGGATAGGAAACCCCCACGTAGCCATGGCCATGACACCTAGTTCAGTGAGCTACCAGCTAAGAGTTTGTTTTTAAATACTAATTGTTTTTTAGTGACAAAAGTAATACACGCACATGATTATACATATATATTATTAAACATAAAAAAATATATATATATATTTATACCGTAAGAAAAGGGTCTGCAATAGAAAGGAAGTTTCTCTTCCATCACAGATTTTTTTCTTGGGAGTTATCAACTGTAAACAGTTTCTTGTGTATCTTTTCGGAAATTTTTTAAGCACTCATAAGCACAAATTTGAATATCTTTCTTTTTTTTTAAAAAAAAAAAAAACGGAGCAGAAATCACATTATCTATACTATTTTGCATCTAACTTCCTTCCTTTAGCAATGTGTCTGGGAGTTCATTCTACTGTAGCCCTTATAGAGGGGCTTCACTCTTTAACAGTTACAGAGTACCAGAGATGCTACACGATTTATTTAACCAGTTCCCAATAAAGGATATTTAAGTTGTGCCCAGTTTGTTATTATCATCTGGTTAATGTTTTTAACTTTGTTTTGTTAAAACAATTTAACTTTGTTTTGTTAAAACAATTTGTAGGCAGATCTTAATCTACTAGTTAGGATCCCACTGGTTTTGAAGACAGTGATCCTAATCCCACCTTACTGTTCATACTTCTAAATTAAAACAAACTAAAACAAGCCCCTCATTACTCTATTTAAAAAGTCTATGTTCAGGAGAAAATATTTTTACCCCTTCACTGCTGAAATAAATAGATCCAAACATTAAGAGCAGCAGTTTGATCTCATTTTTCTTCAACCCTTTTCTTAGGGCTACTAAAATAAAGTGCTTTGAATATATACTCTCTCCACCTTCTGGGCAAGATGCTATTAAGTAATGAAAAGACCAAAAGCATGCTGCTAAGAAGGGGTGAGTGTCAGAGTATCAGTTCATCCCAGACGGGAGAGCCCAGAAGACTCTCCCACAGCCCCGTGGTTCCAGTCCTACAGCAGACATCCTGGCCTTCTACGTTCCACCTGAACAGCTGCACCACTCATCTCTCAGAAACCAGAAAGCTAAGACATGATCCTAAAAAAATCTGGCTTACTTCAGGTTCAAGAAAATGTTCAACCTTTATTGCTTCCAAAGTTAGGTCACTTTCCCGAGAATAGTAAACAATGTTCCTAACCCTTTTTCTAAATTATCAATTCACATGGTGTGAAAGCATATTAAACAAATTTTAAGTACTAAACTGCTAAACACAATTATAAAGTAATCAAAACAAATTAAAATATGTATAAGCTCTGTGGCACTTTATATATCAGCAAAGACTTCAGGAAAAGCAGGTATTTTATAAACTGAAATTATCTAACATACAAAAAATATTCAAAACACAATACCTCATCCAGCTCCTGAAGAGATATGTGGTTCCCATCAGTCCCATCCAGTTAGGGAAAGCAAAAGGAAAGATGCATGGGACAGACAGACAGATAAGGCATGGTCAGTTGAGAAAACACTGAGATTTTAAGCAACTCTAAATTGACTAAAAATAAAGATCCACTAACCAAGGCATTTAAAAACATCCCTCTTCTGATTCTTCCTTTTTTAAAAAAAATAAGCTACATCAATATATGTTTTTATTTTTATTTACTGTGATTGTTGTTTTGGTAAATGAAGTGGGAAACAAGCAGTAAATACTTGTAAAATTTAAAATACATTAGAAACATATAAAGCACACTTGTTTTAGTTTCACTAAAATATACTGTTAATCTGTTTCACAAATATCAAATATCTTGTATAATACCACATTCTAAATTTTCCTTAGGAAGATAAAATAAGAGCAAAGATAAAATGTAATTTTACCATGTCAAATAAATGTATATTGTAACATGTAAATCAGCCCTGCAAATGCAACAAAATTAAAAAATGAACAAACCACAAAAATTGTCTATGGCTGTATTCAGATAATATGTGACTGACCACATATGTAAGGAAGGTCTCTGCAAATTGAACCCCGCAGACACGGCTTTATCCCTGGTAAGAGAGCTGAGAAACCACTCTTTCCCGGAGAGAGACACAGGTGGTAAAATAAAAGAAAAACTCTACCATGTGCCTGGTATGTATTATTATTAGTACAGAAAGAGCACATAAAGCTATTATAAAAGCAAGCAAACAAGACAAAACAAAAGGTAATAAGAAGAGATTTTTAAAAAGGGAGTTGGAAGGGAGAAGCACGGCACCAGAGGGTTAAGTTTCAATTTAAAGCTGAAGATTCTTTTCTAGATCAACGTGGAATTCTATCTTCTGAACAGACATTTACTAATGACAGATAATCTAAGCAAATAGCAACTAGATCTTTTTTTTTTTTACAGTATTGATTACTGAAATAATTAGTGGCGAATTTCAATAATCAACTGTGGTGATTTTTTTATGTTTAACAGTAAATTTAGAAAATAAAAAACATAACTTTCCTATTTTAAAAATTAATAGTGCAAATGAAGCTGGTCTATCAGGGCCAAAATATTACTAAGCAATGATAGCAATAAAAATGTAATCAAACAACATTTCTCCATGTAAAAATCCAATTAGATGACATTATAGAAAGCTGAAAATCCTCTTTATTCCTTCTACAGTTTGCTAAGAGCAAAAAGGAACTATATTTATATACACATCCTACTATAATAGTAGTGCTACAAGGTATTAACAGAGAAGACAGTGTCAAATGGAAATCTGATCCAATTACCTTTTACATTAAAAAGAAACAAGTCCTTATTTTTTAAAAGCTTACATTTTCAGTAAGAGAACACGGAAATCTTTTATTAATAAAACACAATATAAGACAAACCCCCTAACTTCATATCTCAATCTTCCTATTCTGCAGTGGCTCCTTGGCATTTAATCTTTGAACAAGTATTACTGCAAACCTTCGGTTAAAAATCCCGGCTACACATGAGCTTATCGTTTTGGATTATTAAGTGAGCACACACACCCTGATCTTTTTATTTCCATAATTATTAGTCGATAAGAGGTGAAATCAGAATCATAGGATTGTAGAGCTAGAAGCAACTCTTTTTCTTTTCTATACTAAGCTTCAAAATGTATAAATGCATTGACAGAAGTCACAGAGCTAATGGTTAGGATGGGGACAGATCCAGGTGTTCAGGCCTCTTTCCACCCCACCTTCCAGCCTCTTTAATTTTATTAACAACTCAAGGAATTATTTGTGATAGGCAGCTACAATCGCACAACATCAGGAATTAGATTCAAGTCATCTTCTCAAAGAAACCCCCTCCTCCCATTTTGCTATTTAAAAATAGGCTTTCAAAACTCTCCCTGCCACCAAATTACCAGGAAATATCGTCAAGAGCTGAATTAAAACATTTAGAATTACCATCAGGAAAGACCAAAACACAGCCAAATGAAAACATGTTACTACACATCATCACCTTCTAAATCTTTATAATGTCTAAATCTAGGTTTTTGACCTGCCAATGGCATGCAATCAAGCAAATATTGAAAACTCCAAGTAGCATGTAGAATTTATAGTCTAAAGAACTTTCTACATAAAACTGAAAAATAAGTGGAAACCCATCTGTGTTTACTCAGGAAGTCTGGAAAAGTTGAGCAAAACGAGTTGGAAATACAGGTCTATGCTATAGTGATATTTACTTTATTTCCGTTACTGCCAAAATAAAAGTTTGCTTCACTTTTACCCAACAAAGTACCCTTATTCTCAAGTAAGCCTCACTGCTCAAATGGAATCTTTAAAAGCAAAAAAGCAAATAGATCTAAAGAGAAATATACAATGATTTCATACTTGGATTCTAAAGACAGAGAACTAATTTTCCAACAGATTCAGCCTGGACTCAAACTGAGAACCTTCAATATGCAAGTTAAAATGGACTACGTAAGGTTTTAAAGTGAGTTAAAGAAAGATGCTAGCCTATTGCAAGAAAAAAAAAAGTTGTTTTAAACAATAGGTCTTTCCATTTCCCAGGATCTGCAGTACAAGTCCTGGAAAATGTAGCCAGGACCACAGTGGCCTAGGAGGTGAGCACAGGCCTCTTAAGACAGGTTTGCCAGTGTTCCAAAGACAGCAGCACCCCCACCCACCCACCGACCCATTATGTGAGTGACACTGGGCCAGTTTCCCAACTCCTTTAACCATTTCCTTATCTGTATCATGAGAAAAATAATAGCACCTATTAGATAGGGCACTGCGAGGATGACCTTACTCATGCAAATGTGCTTTAGCCCAGAACCAGGCACTTGGTAAGCTCTCAATAAATCTCAGCTAATACTGTAGTCAAGACTGAATAAGGTTTCTTATAACCATAGTTAGTTAATCTTTAATTTCTTTCTTTTTTCTAAAGCATATGTTTTATTAAAAATAATGTGCTAGCTTCAAGCTAATCTAATAGTTAATCTTTAATTTCTTTCTTTTTTCTAAAGCATATGTTTTATTAAAAATAATGTGCTAGTTTCAAGCTAATCTAAGACCAATTAACTCTAGCTTCCAATTATAGATTAAGCATTATTTTAGAGCAGAGTATAGATTAGGCAGTAAACACTAACAAAGCAGCTCCAACCCCTATATTAGATCCATTCCAGGAGTTCAAAAGAAATCATACAAATCCACAAAAGAATTTCATCAGATCAGAACTCAACATTTACTTTCACTCATTAAGACTTTACAGATTTTTTGAATGATTTCTTTTAACTTCATAAATCCATTCAGCTTCCTAAAGCCAAGCTGCTTTTAATTGCTTGAATGAGGTGCTGTCTTAAAATCTGTTCTTGACCGACAAAATGTCAAAGTTTTTGCACAGCATTGGGCTACTTCTAAGGATTTTTGTCAGTAACCTTGAGCTGATAGCTAAAACACTGTTGTTGATTATGGACTTTTCAAATTAAAGCTAAGGTCAGGAAAAACAATGTTGTAAAACAGAACTTGAGAGAACACTGTTGAATCAATAGGGTCACTAGAATTTGCCTAACTCAAACCCCTCAGTTTACAAATCAGGCAAAAGATGCCCAGAAACATTTAAAACTTGCCTAAAAACATACTCTGAGTCAGGAGCAGAATGGGACTTAACCCTGTATTTCCAGACTTACAGTCCACTGCTCTTTCCTTTATTTTATGCTGCCCTGAGGCATAAACATGATGGGGTACCCAAAACTGAGGCCAAAATGTAACAAAGGGAATTCATAAGAAATGCCAACAACTGCATTTTGCTGAAAGTATAAAATCAAACCCCAGTCTGTTTTTAACAATTAGTTTTACTAATATTAACACAATCAAGAATACAAGTAAATATAATTTTGTTCAGTTCTGGGTGTTTAACTTTAGAAAGGATATAGAAAAACTAAACATCATTCATAGGAAAGAAACCTAACTATGCAGTCTGAGCCCCGACTGCTGAGCCTAGAAAAAACTCCGGGGAAGAAGGCTGCAGGGTTATCTCTCTCGGAAGAAGGAAGAGGCTTCCTGAGTTACAGGCCCTAAGGGACAGAACCAGAACTAGGACCACCGGATGGGAGATACACACAGACTGGGATTCATAAAGGTAAAGCTTTTTTGTTAGTAAAAAACGTGGGGAGACTAGCTGTTGGAATTTCCTATTGCTGTCACAGAATGTGGTCAAGCAAGGCAGGCATGAGGGGTTATCACGAATGGGGACGTTGGGCCAAATGACCTTTAGGTCCCTTCTGGCCCTTGGGACTTTGTGTTTGTTTGGTTACTGTATATCCTTCTTAAATTCCTGCTTATTTGTGGAATATCTGCCTGAATGCTGTGCAAACCTGCACGTATACACACATACATACAAACACCCCCCCCAACAACAACCAGTTTCTAGTTTTTTTCCCTCAAACTAGGATGTAAAAAATTTGAGTTAAAATTTTTTGAATGACATGGCTTTAGGTGTGCTTACTTTTGAGGTATGTGAGATATACATACATATCACTTTGCAATCAATTTCTGCAAGTTTTTCCACAAATAAGGATGTGAAAATTCAGGATTATAATTTTTAAAAAATCTATTATTTTAGCTGTGATTTATTTTTAGTTGTGTGTGAGATAACAAATACATCAAGATCAACTTCTACAGCTTTTTCTTCTAATTAGAAACTTAAAATTGCAGGTTATAATTTTTAAAATTAAGTTAAACACTTAGGTTGTTTCTTCCTTTTTAACTGCCTGACTTTTAGATATATATTTACAAATTATCTCCCTTTAATTGTTTGACATTACTATAACAAACATATTTAAGTTTTTATTTAAAAATTTTCAAACACAAAGCATGTAAAATGGTATATTGTCCTCCATATGTTCATCACTAGATTTACCAATTACTAGCATTTTGCCTTATTTGCTTCCTCTATTTTTGGGGGGGACAGGGGTTAAGTAGTTAAGTAATGTACTTCTTGACATTTAACTATTAAACATTTCAGTAGTCATGTCTAATAAAATTAACAAATTAACTATAATTAGTTTAAATAATACCTTAATATCACCTAATACCTATTTCATATTCAAATTTGACAGATACAGTTTTCTTTTATTTGCTACATGGTTTTGAAATTTACAGGTCAGAAACTACGAGGCTTTACATTTTTTATGAGCTAGACATGCAGTGAAAAGCGCTGCATGAGTTATTCAATAGTTTTTAAAAATTGTGTTAGACATGGCTTTCTCCAAAATGTTTATGCGTTTCTATATGCCAGAAAAGTTGAGAAAATTGTAACCTCTATTTAGTCATGTTAGCATCTTGCCGTATTTGATTTTGTGTGTGTGCAGAAATAGTATCTGTAAAATCACTTGTAAGCAAACTGAAGATTTAACAGTTTACCTCTAAACACTTCAGAAATTTATGACATGCCCTGTGTTTTTTAAAGCATACAATTAAAAAATATAAATGTGTATTTTCTTCTTAAATTCCAACTTAGGCAAACTATTTATGTTAGATTGCAAAATCTATTTTTTAGATAGTCTGAACTGACTACAAGGATATTTTAAATGATCTGATTGCTTTAATGATCTGAGAAAGATTTTTAAATGGCCAGATTAATACAAATATGTAACATTTTCAATGGTATGACTAACATATATAAATATAGAAAAATATAGAAAATATTTTTTAATGTTCTGACTTAAACATGTATTTTTAGTTGGATTTAGAAATCTATTTTCAAAAAACTGGGTTAGCTAAATGTATATGCACAGTTGCTAACATATCTATTTTTCCAAACTGCATACTTTAGCTATCCATATTTAATTATTTTACTTAGCTTATATATTTTTTTAAAATTGGCTAAGTTAGTAAATCATTTTAAAAAGCGATTTGACTCTGTCTGAGATGCACTTTTGAAAGCCTTCCCGTCTCTCAGACACTAGGTTCTTTAACTGTCTGCCTTAATGGTTAAAAAAAAAAAAATCTCACGTTACCCAAAGGTGTGTTGAACCTTTTATGATTAAAATTTAATAAACAAACAATATGTTTTTCAATTAAAACTGAAAACCCTGGAAACATTAACCTTAGTTTTAATTCTGGTCCCCCCCCCCAAATAAGTAGCATAAAATCAAGTCAATAAGGAATATGCAGTTCTGATTTAACATAACTAAAGTTCCCTTGAGGAATTTTATTCATTCAATTTCTACTCTCTTATTTGGTGGCTTATTTCAGGATACTCTTTTCAAAATTAGCACTAGAATTAGCCTGTTTCAGTGCTAACAGATATCGTTACACTTATGCATAATGCCATTTCTTTCAGTTTATAAATGTAAAAAAAAAATCTCC
The DNA here is from genome assembly GCA_008086735.1 of Cheirogaleus medius. Classification (NCBI taxonomy): domain Eukaryota; kingdom Metazoa; phylum Chordata; class Mammalia; order Primates; family Cheirogaleidae; genus Cheirogaleus; species Cheirogaleus medius. Next base: position 2,401,023 of record VBSM01003201.1, read on the forward strand.
AAATTCTTAAGTAAATGAAAACCTAAACACACTCTGTCCCTGTTTTCTATGCTTTTTCCCTTGAGTTTACATGCTTTTATTTCTGTAACTGCTTACACGGCTTAAAATTGCTTTCCTATGATCAATATGGCCAAAGACATTTCCCACTTGTGATTTACTAAAAGGAAAAATTGTCTTTGCAGACGCTGTCTTTGTAGACATGTCGACAATCATGACACATGGCATAATTTTTCTGAAGCATTTAGATAAAATCATAAAGAAAAAAATTAAAAGGCAATACAGTTCCTAAGAGGTGAAGTAAGTATGGGATTTCTAAAACCGTATATTTCAAGTATAATCCCCAAGAATCTGGTTTTGGGATGACTATTCCCTCATGCTCCAGTGCTGCTGCTATTCAAACCTTGCCTGTCTACAGCAGGTAGCCTGCTATAACAACTAGTTTCATAACTTCACTCTTCAATTAAAGATATTACAGAGCTAATAATCACTGTCTTGTACAGATCATTCAGATCTGCCCCCTTGTTTAACAGAGCAGTAAACTGAGTCTCAGAAAGGGAAAGTTAGCCCCCATTAAAAACAAAAAAAAACCCAGGACCTCCCTAAACAACTCTACTGCTAGGCTAAAAGGTTCTGGTTAATAAAATAAAAAAAAAATATGTCCTGTTTTGGGGGCTTAATTTTCACATACACATTATGTTTTTTAAAAAAGTTCGAATGGAGAGGAAAGCTTAATTTCCTGTCTGGGAAATGGAAAACGAAGAGCCTAGCACCTTACATTCTCACAAACGCAAGCCCCCAGGAAAAACAGTGAAGCAATTATTCATCAGGAACGCGGCCACATAGAGGGCTGCGAGACCATTAAAAGAAAATGGGCAGAAAGGAAAAAACCAAAACAACACAATTCCTTCCTTTCGTGGGGGAGGGAGTCGTTCATTTGCAAGGATTAAAGTCCGCTTTCCACCAACCCAGCCACTAGAGCCAAACTGAGGCTCAC
>VBSM01003201.1:2402116-2415066 GCA_008086735.1 Cheirogaleus medius
TCACGGCCCCGGGCCTGGCAGGGCCGGCTTCCCGCGTCCCGGGCGAGCCGGGCCCCCGCGGGGCTGCGGGCAGGGCTCCCGGGAGTGGGGTTTTAACAAAGGGACGTCGCCCTGCCGCCCCCCGAGTGGGCCTCGCGCCTGCCTTTGTTTCTGCATGGAACAAACTTTACACACACGTGTGTTCCTGGCGTCCCCCGTGTGCCGAGCGCGGGGCTGGCGAAGCGGGGCGCACACGCAGAGACCCCGGGCCGGGTGCCGGCTCGCCGAGGGCGCGGGCAGACAGCGGCCCCCGCGGGGCGCAGGCGGGACCCCGGGGCGCTGGGGAAAGGGCCGGTGACCCCACCACCGCCACCACCATGTGCTTTTTCTCCAGCGGAGAATGCTCCCTGGCGCTGGTTGTGCAACTCACAATTAACATGGACAATCTCTTTGAGGCGAATGGCAAAATGCATAAAATAAAATAAAATAAATTAAAATAAAAAGAACCGAGAGTGCCGGCGAGCGGCGCCGGGCGAGTTAATTGCGAGCACGGGCTGCGGCCGCCGGAGCTCGGCGCTCGCTCGGGGACCTCGCGGCGGCGGAGCCCGACCGAACCCCGGCGCGCGAGCAGCCGCGGGAGCCGGCGACCGCCCGGGCCGCGCGGGGGCTGCAGGGCTGTGCGGACGGCCCTCCAAAGACACAGACCCCGCGGGGGGAGACTCGGGGAGCCCGTGTGTGGACCCCCGGGGTTCAGCGCGACACCCCGGGAAAAATGTGCCGAATGAGGGAGGGTTTCGTCCCCACACCACGGCCAATTCCCTCCACCCCGGTGAGATCTGACCCCAGGCACACGACCAAGCCCCTTCCTCCCCCGCCCCCCTTGGAGGACAGGTATTTGTCAATAACAACTGAGCTGGTTTGCAGTGGGAACATCAGGTTAGAAACGTGGCCCCCACTCTGTTCCTTTCTCTGGAGCACTCATCACCTTGCGAAGCAGGGACTTGTTTACTTCTCCCGTCTCTCTCCCCCAGGCTGGAACGTGATCTTCTTCCCACGCAGACACCGTGTTTTATTCATCTTTGTACCCACTGCCATCTCATCTGGCTTGGAACAGGCTTCGGATAAATGTTTTTGAAATATGTTCATGAATGAATTAGAGGCCCGAGATTTAGTCCCCAAACTCTCTGACCTCCCTCGAGTGACTTTAAGCCTTTAGAGTACTTATCTGTTGAGAAAGAAAAAAAAATGTGGGGTTTTCATAATCCTTGTAATCCACGCCCTGTCTACCTCTCAGGGGTTATTGTGAAGATCAAATAAGATAAGTGAAAACATTTTGTAAACTACCAGGTGCTGAACAAATATCATACAGGATGGTTATTCATTCATTCCCTCTGTTCGGGAAGCTTAACCAAGTAATTCCTGGTCTTGTGTCTCAGCAGATGGTGGTCGCCCTTCCTGGTCAGTCTTAAATATTTATTGCGGGACAATCTCATTCTTACATTTAGGAAATCAATCAAGCTTCCATTTCTTTGAGCAAAATGAACAGTGCTTGCACACATAAATAATGGGAGAAAAATCCTCATATTCCCAAAACAGCCACCCCCAAATAACCCAAGAGCCCAACAGCAGGAGATCATGAAAAATCCAAGAGATTGGCATAGCAACCCACAGGCAGCATTGTGCAGCTATGAGCCGGCTGGGTCCAGGCACGCGATTGTGTGTGCGAAACGGTGTTGAGTGAGAAGAAGGGAGCCTGAGAGGGCATGCACACTGGCCGCAGTCATGTCCATGTACGCCCTGACCCACACTGGAAGGGAGCTGGGGAAGGATGTAAATCATTACATTTGAATGTTCCTTGGCTGTTTTATTTTCCTGTCAAGTGGCTTAAGCTTGATTTTTTTTTTTTTAAAGCATTCCCTCATGGCCAAGTATGTGTTTCCTTGGAATTGAAATCTAGGTTGATGGTTTTATATTTTAAAAGCTTTCATTGTGACTCATTCTTGGCCTAGGATAGGGTTCTGTGATACTCCCCAAGCTTAAAGAGCCCCGGTGTCCGGTTTCTTGGGCTTTGTACTCACTTTCTAACATTTTGCCAATGGATCCAAGAAGTCACTTTTGGGGACAAGTATTTCATTGTCTTCTTGTCATCTTAATCAATGCAGAAGGGAACCCCAATGAAGCCAGGCCATGGCAGGGGCAGGGGCAGGGGCAGGGGCAGGCTTTTTACATGCTGAGAGGGTAGTGGTTAGACAAAACAGTTGGCAGTAGGTCATTCGTACCCTTCTGTGAAGAAGTTTAAAGGAGACAGGGCTTGTGAGGCCCTCACAGGGGCTCAGCTTAGAGTGAGCACTCACAAACGGGCAATGTGTTTCATGACAGCAGCAGTCTTGCTGTGGGAAAGCTCACGTGGGCTCAGCTCTCCCTGGAAGGCATCACAGACTCCAAAGAGGAGGGCATCGTAAAGGGAAGTGAATACTATCTAGACACATTTTCGACATTCTTGTTCCATGGTGTGAGAATCCTGTGTGTCTGCAAGGTACTGTCATGTGAAAGAGGAGCTTAAACAGTCTCAAATGGACACCTTTTAGCTTTGGCCTTTCTAGCACCTGTAGAGAGACAGATGGTCATTCTTTTATCAAGATGAGCAGCAAACGCCCCCAAGCCTAATAGATGTCTCATTTGCACAGATCTGACATAACAGGCAGGTTTGGGCTAGGTTCAGGTAACAGGAGCTTTGCATTCTGTCTCATTCAATATTTCCTCAGCACCTTGAGTCTTTCCAACCTCAGAAAACTCCCCATCTCTGTCTGTCTGCTGCCGTGACGCCTCTCCCAAGCAGGGGGACTCTGGAGAGAGGAAACAGTTTTGTTTTGTCCAGACTCCATTAGCTTTTACACCAGACGGTAGGCGTTTTGAAAACCTACCAGTGGCTGTGCCTGTCTCTTGCCTGGCTCTGCTAAAAAGGATGAAACAGAGAAAAACTCCTGCCTTCAGGGAATTTGCATCTCTGCTCCTTCTGCCCAGATTCTGCTTCTCGTCATGTACATTTTTCCAACAGCCTCCTAACAACCACCCATCTCTTCCCGCTTCATGCTGCAGCCGCAGTGACCTTTCCAAAGCACAAATCTGATCATGTCACTGCCTGATTGAGGCCCTGAAACAGCTCCCTCTGGCCCACACCAGCCTATCTCAAATGACGCTCGGCAGAAAACAGGTGCTCTCTCAGCTGAACCAAGCTGGGCCATCACTAATATTAACTAATGACAGTCTTTTCTTGGTTGGCAGAAAAAAAAATTAAGCTAATTGATGGAATAGTCTCCATCTTAAGTGTTTCTCTGCTTGCCTTCTCTTAAGCCTGCAGTCCAAGATACCACTTGGCTGTATTTGAATATAATTCTATCTATCTCTGATTGATCCCCAAATCATGAATTTCACTACAATTTTTTTTCATGCATTGCTGTTTCCTGGTGTTCAGCATGTGGATGCTCTATGCTCTCTACAGGGTGGAGTGCCCCCCTGGGATGAAGGGCTGTCATTCAAAGCCCTGCCCAACAGGCCCCACCCAAGTGGTGAGCTTTTACCTTCCTAGGACTTGGTTCACATGCTTTTCTCTGCTTAGGATGGGGTCTTCCCCCTTCCGCTTGGTGAACTCTTCCTTCAAGCCTTGGCACCACCCACTGTCTGGTGTAGTAAATGTTTGTGGAATGGATGCAGGGGTGGGTTGATACATGAAAAGATGAGATTAAATATATCAAGCACCAGAGAATACCAGACAGTGAAGACTCAATGTGGGTGTCCTGAACAGAGAGCATGGCGGTCCTCTCTGCCCCTCACTCAATGTTCTTCAGCCACACTGGCCTTCTTAGCATTTGCTGTTCCCTCCCTCCCAGGTGCTTCATGTGACTGGCTCTTTCTCATGATGCCTGTCTCAGACCACTTCATATAGAGTAGCCCTCCTACCTTGTCCATGGTGTTGGAAGAGGACAACTCTGCTCTCCCTATGTCCATCATACCATGTGTCCATGCTTGGTCAACTTCAAGACTCAAACAATGTCTTAACACTGTGGCTTTTGGCTTTGAGGCCAAGACAGGGGCCTCTTTGGTAACAGCATATGCCAGCAAAGCATATCTGCAATCTACTTTTTTTTTTTTTTCCAGGATGATGTTGACACATGTGTACTCAAATAAATCAACCTTCCCATCCTAACCATCTCCCTTGGCAGGAACAATAAGTGGATGTGCCAAGCCAGGACTGACCTGGACGACTCAACCCTTGAAAAATATAAAGGAAATCATTGTGTTTTCACGCTAGCAGGTATTGAGACACAGCCAGCTCATCTGTTTCTAGTTTTTGGGTTTGTTTTTTTTTTTTCCCATGGCCGTAACCACCGACCTGTTCTTGGTGATTTGCGTGATATGCAAGTGCAGGGCTGGACTAAAGTCTTCTCCAGATGCTACTCTTGTAACCAGCAGCCTCTCATTAGCCACATGGCCATGTCTGGGTCAGGACCCCTTTGGTTGCAAGTGACAGAACCCAAATCAAATTGACTGAAGCTTAAAAGCAAATGTGTTGGTCCAAATAGCTAAAAAAAAGTCTAGGCCTAGCTGGATCCAGGGGGTAAAAAAATGTCAACGAGAGTCTCCATTTCTCAGCTCTTCCTTCCTCTGTGCTGGTGGCATTCTCAAGTCAGGAGGTGGCAGATTGATGTCTGGAAGCTCCGCCCTGGTGTCTCACAGCGCAGCAGCCCCAGCAGGACGAGGACTTCTCTTTCTCACTGGTTTCAAAAGTCCTAGAATTAACTCTCATTGGCCTGTCATGAGTCACATCCTTTTGCCTGAATTCTAAACTGTGGCCAGAAAGGAGTGATCATCAGATTGGCCAGGCCTGGGTCACGTGACCACTTCTGACCGCAAGTGGGGAAGATGGCGGGGTCAGATCCATCCAAACAAAATGGACTGCAGATTCACCTTTTTCGAAATCGGTACGTTGAAGAAAAAGGATACCGAGTGCTCAAATGCAACAGATTTCTGCCTTAGGCCGGTTTTCAATCCACTCTGTGCCCTTTATACACTGCCATATGCCTCTCCTTAAAACTCCCGTGCCTCTTGCTTCTGGAACTTTGGTCATGACTGGTTCTCCTCCTTGGTAATCTGTGGCTCAGGGCTCAAATGTCGATTTTCCCCAATGTTTCTCCCTTGCTTTTCTGTTACCCATGGCTGAGATGCTACCTATCTGTGGGCCTCTTGCACAAACTGCGTCTCTCATTCTGGGCATCCCATGTGGACTTCCCGCTTTTAGCTGCACAGAGCTGCCCAGCACCGAGCCACTGCCTGCCTCTCTGAGCATGCTCCTCCTCCATTCCTCGGCTTTGGCGATCGCACCCCCAAATACAGCCACCCTAGCTCCAGTTCAGCCTGCCACCTGCCAATTTACCATCCATGACCACAGCGTGAAAGATTCTGCATCCTAAATATCAACAGCCTGCTCCCATCTCCATCTCCACTGCTCTCGTCACCTCTTTTGCCTGGGAAATTGCAACAGCAGCCTGTCTAGCCGGTCTCCACACCTCCAATACTGGTCCCTGGTGTAGGGTGTTCTCTAAACCATCAGCTTTCTAAAAAGATCAATCTGTTCATGTTCCTCTCCTGATGAGATATCTGCTCTGTCTCTCTACTGCCTACTAGAAGAAATTAACCCTTTAACTTTGCCTCTAAAAGCCTGATGTGCCCTGAGGGTGCTCCAGCCACCTCTAATCTTACGCCCTGTAGAACATTCACTACACACTGTGCTCACCACGTCTGTCTTTTGTTGTCTTTGATATCCTCTACCTGGGAGACCTCCCTCTACTCCCCACCCACTCCCACCCCCTTCTCCTGAAACATTTTCACTTATCCTTCAAGATCAAGCTCTAATATCATGGGTGAAATCTCCCCTCCTCCCCCAGTGCCCTGGGCCACATCGGTCACTTCTGCTTCTTGGAGCACAAAGCATGGTGTTCATAAGTGGCTTGCAGGATACACCACCTGCCTTCTGCTGATCTGCTTTCACATCTCTCTCCTCCCCTGGGTGGGGAACATGTGGAGGACAGGCAGCAGCCCCTCATCTATGTGCCCACCCCTTGTATGTGACCAAATGAATGAGGAGAGCATGGAAGAGATGACTTTAGGGCCTGCTGCCACGCGTCGGGGGCCATCAGTAGGCTCAAATGCCTTGAGAGGTGTTAGGGTTAACGATAAGGTTGTATATACCAAGGACAAGAGAGAAAATTTCCACTTGGTTTTTTGTCTCCCATTGGCACACGCCCCCCTCCTTCTGAACGGCCAACTCATCCTTAGCTGGCAGCCTAAATCAATTTGAGCCTCAAGGTTGGATTGTTGGTGATAAACACATGTCTCTTGCTTCCTCTTTCTCTCTTCTTTTTTTCTTCCAAAGTTTAGTTCTAAACCCAATTAAATGTTTTCTTTGACTCTGTTAGCTGTGACTTAGCTATGCTACCCCAATGGGATCAACAGCCTGCTTCATGTCGTTTTGATAGAAATAAAGGCTGATCAAGTTAGACTTGTGTCAAACTATCTCTGGAAGTGTGATTAGACATGGGGTCTGGGTGAAGCCCACCGAGTTCTCTCTGGGTGCTCCATTGCTCCTGAGGAGCCAGTGGTTCCAGGAGCTGATAACACATGTTGTGAGTGTCTTCCAAAGGAGGGACTTCCAAAGGAAAGGTGTTTTGGGAGGTCCTGGAGGACTTTAGAGTGATAAGACATGATGTGCTGAGAGTGGTTCTTGCAGAAGTCCCTACCTGAGTAGGCTGGGGTAGAAAGGAGAGGAGCCTCAGACTTCTCTATGTGGCGTGTCTTCCACTATGATAGTCACCAGCACTGGGGTTTTTAGCACCTCCTGGGTGCCCCAGGGACAATTTCCAGTAGTCAGCATTGGGATATGACTCAATCAATGAAGGAACCAATCGATTTGCCAACACAGAAGTATCGAACAGCTACCATGAGCCCAGCATTGTGGGAAATGCAAGAGTTATATAAGACACTGCTCTCAAAGAACTCACAGTCTAGCTGGGGACACAAAATCAACAGACGGGAAACAATTAGTGAGCAATGGAGCTTGAAAAAATATGCCAAAGTGACTATAAAGGCAGCAGCAGTTCGGAAAAGGGAGAGATGATATTTCAACGAAAGCTTCCTTCGTGGAGGAGGTAGGGGAAGACCTGCGTCTTGAAGGACAGCAAAGGGCTTCCGAAAGGGAAGGGCATTTCAGACAGGGGGGATAGTAGGAGCCGCAGGACTCAGAACAGGGCGGGCGAGCGACCGGGAGGTAGCCTGCCTGAGCTGGGCGAGCATGCTGAGGCGTGGGCGGTGAGCATGGATACATAAGTTAGAGTGGCCCAAGATTTGGAACCCCCAGAAGTCAGGGGCTTAAATTTGATGTTCATTCCATTCACAAACATTTATTATCTACTGTGTGTCAGATACTGTGAATTGTGCTGGAGATTCAGAGACGAACAAGACCCAAGTCAGACACATCAGTATCTTATGACAAGTGTTACAGTGGAGGTATGTACCAGGTGCCCAGAAGCCAAAGAGAGTCACCCAGCCAACCCAACTTAGTAAAGATTTAGGTGGGCTTCTTGGAGGAGGTGATATTTATGCTTAATTCTGTAGAGCACTAGAAGTTGGCCAGGTGTAGAAGGGGCAGGAGCGTGGTCTAGTCATGTATTATGTAAGGATGTTCACTGCAGTGTTGTTTATCCTAGTGAAAAATGGAAAACAATCTAACCACCCAGCAAAAAGCAATCAGTTAAATCAATTACGGTCCACCCCTATGGAATTCCATACAGCCTTTAAAAAGAACAAAGAAGTTCTGTATATTTTGACTTGGAAAGATCTCTGAGATATAGTGTTAAGAGAAAACACACAAGATCCAGAAAAAGAAATATATATATATATAGTATGCTATCTTTCATGTGAGAAAAAAAAAGAAATATGTATTTTGTTGGTAAATGACTAGACCATCTCTGGAAAGAGACAAAAGAAATGTGGAATAATAGCTATTCCCAGAGAGGGGGACTGAGGAAGGAACACAGATGAGGCTGCAACTCCATCTGCTGTGAAATGATTCCTAAAGGAGGTATTGCTGACAGGTTGAATCTTAGAAGGTGCTAAGGGTTGCCCAGGCAGATGGGCGAGGAATAGTATTCTGGACAGAGGGGAGGGTTCAAATGAGCCTGGGGTGTTTAGAGACCCTTAAGGGATCAAGAGGCAGGTGGACTGGGATAGGCAGCGGGTGGCAGGCAGAGGCTGGGCTACAAAGTGATCGGCGTGCCAGAGTAAGGAGTTCACACTTTAGCCCCAAACCGCTCCCTCGCTCCATCTGTCTGTGCCGATGTGGACGTGCCACAATGGCTTTGAAATGTGTTGACTTGGCCAGGCTCACCTACATTTCCCAGAATCCTCTTTCTTATATGTTTACACTTAGGATGGGCCACGAGGGAGATTCTTGCAAGATTTGGGAGCCATTTTTTGTAGCTGACACATCTTGGTGCCGATCTGCTGACTCACCTTGTCGGCGCGAAGCAGCTGGGACCACACCTACAACCTTCACCTGCATCTTCCTTCCGACTTTCGATGCCTGGCTAAGCGTATACGTTCAGCTCTGTGACGAAGGACTTGGCTTCTGCAGGACAGCCTTGTAACCACGGTCGAAGGCAAGAGGAACAGTCGTAGGTTTTGGTCTGTTGTCTGGGGCTGTTGCTTATGCTTGTGGGTTCCAGCTTGTTCCTAACCCCTGTTTATATCCACTTTCCCCCCAACTGCCTGTCCTGTGGGCCTCAGGCAGCAGCATCCCACGAGACACACAGCCTTCCAAAGACTGCTCAACCAGCTCCCACAAGTGTGTGGGCCAGCTCTCCGTGACCAATCCCCCAATATATTTACAGGTATCTCCTGGTTCTGGTGTTCTGATCGCACTCTGGCCGACACACCCGTCCAGTGCCCGGCGCTGCTCCTGACCCTGAGGGTTCAGGGATGAACAAATCCCATGCAGCGCCTGCCTTCCCGCCATCCCCTTTTTAGGAATAGGAAGCAGAAGACAAGTGACCAGTGAATAATGTGATCTCAGAGAGTGATAAATGCTAGGAGAAAACGGAGAAGAGTAGCCTGCTTAGACTGGGGGTAGTTCAGGGAGGCCTCACAGAACAAATGACATTTGAGTAGAGCCCCAGAGGGAAGCAGGGGACAGCCACGCCAAGAGGCATCCAGAAAGCGGGCATGTCAAGGGTGCGGCTCCGAGGTGGCATGTGCCTGGAGCCTTCAAGGAACACAAAGGAGCCAGGCTGGCTGGAGGGCGGGTGTGCAGGGTGGGGCTGGAGGCCGAGGCTGGCTCCAACCTTGTTGGGCTTGGAAGCCAAAGTAGGGAGTTTGGATTTTATTCTGAGAGCATCCTGCAGTTAAGGCATCTTTCAAAGTTGGCCAAGTGAAAGCCCACACACAGTTTTCCCTTTGAAAAATGGGGATAACATGTGGTCTTGTGCTCTCTCTCTTTCTCTCTGTATGAGTAAAAGAGAGACAGAGATTTTTATGTCTTGGTCTTCGCCCACCTTGACTTACAGACCCTTCCATCCTGCATCCGTGCCCAAAGGGCCCAGTTCCCCGACAGTCTTACCAGAATCCCATCTTTCCAAGGAAATCAGCCTTCCTCCCATGAGAGGGCTCTTTCCAGGGCCTCTGTTGAAAGCACTGCGTGCAGCTGAATAACTCACGCGGTTTTACGCTTCATTTCATGGGATCCCATCAGTGGCATCGAGCACTTCTGTCTCTATTTGACAAAATTTCCTACCCTGTTCTCCCTCGAACAGAAGGAAAACACAAGGAGAGAAATGGTGTTGGAAAGTTGAGCTGGGAGTGGTGGGGCAGCCGTTTCAGGGTGGGGCTTCTGGGGCCCAGGGAGGGAGAGGGTCTCCAAACAGGGCAGATGGCAGCCCAGGGGGCAGTGGTCAGCCTCACATTCTCTGGCTCCTGTCCCACGCCGGCTGGCCTCAGCATTACTGTCTAATCGATTCAGAAATAACGCATGTATTGGACAGATGCCTAGAGATCACGCAGCCCAGAGAAGGGAAGCTATTTCCCAAGGTCACACAGCTTCCCGGTAGCAGAGTTTGGCCCGGAAGCCAGCTCTTGGAGCAGCGCTGAGCACACCTCGGAGAAGAGTTAGTGTCCTCCTGATGCCCCCTGCAAAGACCAGCGTCTCCCGTGTTTGGTTCTCTGGGGCAATTGGTGTCATTTCTCACTCTGGAGATAGGACCACTTAGATCTTGATCCAGCTCACGAGCAGAGGGCGGGGGGGGGGGTGCAGGTTGGACAGAACCCACGCGGGTTCACATGCGCTCACACGCTCGCATGCACCCGGCTCAGCCCAGCTGGTACACGGACTCCATGTCTTCACCTGAGCTGGATGGATGGGCCAGGAACGGGGTGACGGACACATGTGAGTGCTGGCTGTGCTCTCTTCTCTCCACGATTTTAAGACCTGAAGTTCCACCTTCAGGAAGCCTTCCTGGATTGGTGGAAGAATGGATGCATTCTTTGGCCTTGACCAGTTGCACTGGCAACTTCCCCTGTTTCTGGGTTCATGGGTCGTTCCAGTGAGGGTTCCGGAACCGAGTCTCAATGGCCTGAAGTGGGTGACATGCACACATCCCCGACCGATCGACACTATCGCCAGAAGCGTAAGGCTCACCTGGCCCATGACAGCTGCCTCGTGGACTGCGGCAGGCAGGGGCTGCTTTCCCAAGGAAAATCAGGGTGTTGTCACCAGAACACGCTGGCAGCGAGCCCTACAGACCGCAAACAAGGATTTTCTTATCTCCCTGTCAGAGCCACAAAGAGCTGTGGGACCATGTGTACTTAATTCGTTTCTGTACCATCCTCATGCAGAGTGAGGGCTTGGTAAATATTTGTTGAGTGAATGAAAGAATAAATGAATAGTAAATGAATGAATGAGCCTCCTGAGTGATAGAGGCGGCCCCGTGGTGGGCACAGGCAGGGCCGCTGGCACATGTGCCCCGCCGGGCAGGCCGCAGGCGCCACGCTCCGGCGGGATTGACCAGCGAGACAATCTCGGGCGCTCAGGCTGTTTGGACAGCGTGCAGGGCCACGGCAGGCGGGACGGCGCCCCTGCCAAGGGCACTTGGGCTTGAAGGAAACGAGCGGAGGCTGCATGAGCTGGCACTCTGCGGACAGCTGTGGGCTCAGGGAGCAGCTCAGTGTGAAATGAGGGGCTGCTCTTCTCAAACGTGTCGGCCTCGGCTGGTGGCCCTGGTCCTGGAGAAACCTGGTGGCAACAGATGGCTCTGGAGTGATAGGAGAGAGCCCTCAGGTATGGAAATTTTCTTCGCTCCTCAGAAGCAGAGCCGGCAGCAGCTCAGAGCGGAGAATCGATGGGTTTTCTGTGGGGGAGGGTGCTGACGGCTGTAGCACATCTGGGAGCAGGGACAGGGCGGCAGCTCTTCCCCGGAGGCCACCCTGGCTGGTGTCCCCTTGCCCGTCCTCAGTCCGGCCCTCTGGGTCCCCACCAGCAGCGCGGGCATGTGTTAATGGCGCCAGAACCTGTGATTCTTTTGTTTCCGACACAGGATGCTCCGACAGGCGATCTTCGCCGTTGCGCGGGGTGGGGGGCCGGGCCGCCCGTGTCGGAGGGCCGCGCGAGACTGCTTTGGGATGTTTTCCATGCAAGTCCCAGGATTGAGTTTCCCATGTGCAGGGAGCAGCATCTTCTTGGTCTTTTAAAATGAGAGGCACCTGGAGGGTGGAAGAATTTGGAGGTCCCCAAAGGACAAACTGGGAAAGAAACATCTCCAGGCTCTCGGCTCACACTGAAAAAGTATCTTGTTTTTCAAGAACTGCCTGACGGTGCTGCTTCATGTGGAGAGGGCCGTGGCAGGCGCAGCTGTGCTCAGCCAGAAAAATTGTCTCACTGAACTCTCCCTTTTGCTCTCCCATTTTGTACACAAAGAAGCAGTTTCAGAGAGCTCATGTGATTGCCCTGTGGTCATGGGGAGACAGAACCAAGATGGAACTCAGGTCTGGCTGGCTCCAGTGCCCACCTGCTGCCTGGCCCCACGATCATGTTGAAACCTCCCAGCTTCACCCATGAAGACCTTAGTTAAGCCCATTCGGCTGAGAGCACCTTATAACCGAGTCCTTGGAGACCTAGCAAAGCCCCCAGGAACAGGAGCCTGACCCGGTCCATGGCAGATATTGAAGAGCAGCTGCCGTGGCCGGGTGTGGAACTGGCCGCCGGGATGCCGTGGCCAGCAAGACACAAACAAGGTCCCTGCAGACAGTAGATACACATGGAGGGTGGTCAGGGAGGACTTTCAGGAGGAGGTGACACTGGAGCAGGGACCAGGAGTAAGTTATGAAACTGTCCAGGGGAGGAGTGTCGCAGGGAGAGGGAACAGCAGGGCAAGACTCAGGGTAGGTGTGTGCCTGCCATATCCACGGGACGGTGCGGAGGAGGGAGGAGAAGACTCGTGCGGTGCAGCAGGGGCTGGAGGAGGAGAGCCTTTAAGGCCACCGTGAGGACTGTGCCCTGGGCTGAGTCCAATCAGGCTACTGCTGACTCTGGAGTCTCTACGCGCAGGGTCTCAGGGCCTCCCTCTGACGTTCCCAAGGGCAGCAGGTCCTACAGGCCGGAAGCACGGATTCAGGCCTTTCAGGTGACAGTTACGGAGAAGGCTCGGAGGCGGCCGTCCCTTTCAGTGTTGGGCTAGCGGGGTGGTCTCCCTCCCACATCCCTGTGCGCACCTGCTCGCACCACCACTTGGGATGGAGGCACCCCAAGGCAAAGGCCTTCTCCCAAATTTCCATAGAACATCTGCATGCGACACACACACACACACCCATTCTCCCATTTCCATAGAACATCTGCATGCGACACACACACACACACCCCTTCTCCCAAC
>VBSM01003201.1:2415166-2425780 GCA_008086735.1 Cheirogaleus medius
CTCCATGTGACACACACACACACACACACCCCTTCTCCCAACATTTCCATAGAATGTCTCCATGTGACACACACACACACACACAGACACACACACACAGAGGGCCATCCAGGGAGATTTACCATGGAGAATCCTCCCCTCCCCTCCCCTTCTGCCTTCTATCCTTCCCTCCTTCTTTCCCTCCTTCCCTCCTTCCTTTTTCTCTGAGGTGTGTGTTTGTTTGTTTTTTTGTCTCTCAGCAACAAGGGACCTCCAATTGGCTTTGCTTTCTTTTCTCTGATACAAAAGGTTGCAGAAATGTTTTCGCACTCTCTCCCACTCGTTTTTATTTTTGAAGGTGTAACAGGCCACCCAGCAAAGAATGGAGTAGAAAAGAAAGCCTGAGGAGGGAGGGAGGTTGAGGGAATGGCCATCGGTGACTGTTCCTGGCTTTTGAGTAAGTCCTTTCTGCACTTGATCCTTTGGTTTGAACCTTGAGTGGGGACATCCGCCCTTGACCCACACAGGGTACAGTCCTGAGAGACAGAAGGAGGCGGCGGTCTCAGTAGCAGCAAGAGGTGCGGCGGAAGGGAGCCGTGAGAGAGATGTCCCCAGGCCAGGGTCTCCAACCTCAGCACTCTCGGTGACTGGGGCCGATGGCCTGCTGCGGCCGCCCCGTGCGTTGCGGGGTGTCCAGCAGCGTCCTGGCCTCTGCGCACTAGATACGGCAGCACGCGCCCCTCAGCCGCGACGGCCACAAATGACTCCAGACGTTGCCAGATGTTCCCTGGAGGCAGAATCAGTGCCAGTTGAGAGCCATTGGTCTTCACATCCTGGTGTCCCCACGCTGCTCCCTGTCTGGACTTGGTGGCCCTCCAGAGAGGCTCCTGGGGACTCAAGGGCACATTCACACGACGCAGAACAGTGGCCACCAGAGAGCCTCTGACCCTGGAGAGACCTTGCCCCAGAGCAGCAGGTGCGGCCCCTCACCTGGCTCAGGTGTGTCACCACCAGAGACGGCCGCCTCCTCTCGCCGCTCAGGAAGGCAAGCAGCACGCGGAGAAGCCTCTGCGGCCTGCCGCTCCGTGTTCTACGGTGGCATTGGCCCTGCGGTGAGAGAGTGTCCACGAGCATCAGAGATGCCGGAGAGACAGGAGTCAGGTGTTAGCACAGCAGGCCGTCATGGGAATGTGAGGTCCGGGAAGGCTGGGATGGGGCCCAGCAGGCCTTCCAGAAAGCTCTTCTGTACGGCTCCTCACACCATGGTGGGTATGGCCTGACCTTTACTTTCCTTAAACTTTCAGTTTTCCTTTTTTTTTCTTCTGGTTCTTGGCTCTGGAAAAAGTGGAAAAACATATACAGGGACCATACTGTTGATGCCTTGGTCAGAGAGGAGGAAAGAGTTCACAGTAACTGAGGGAAAACACCGCTTGACACGTGGGCCAATAAATCACGCCCACGTTCATGCATTTGCGGGCGTGGGCCTCTGTGGTATTTTTCCTTTCTCAAGGAGAGAATTTAAGCTCTAGATGCTCTGACAAGGCTCCACTAAAAGGGGCCTTTCTTCTGCCTGCCGAGGGCGGTTTTCACAAGGGCGTTTGTCAAATAGAACCCGAATCGCCTTTTCCTCCTCTGCGGGGCGGGCAGGAGCCCTGCACACGGGACGAGCGTCCCGGCTCCGAAGACTGGCCTTTGGGGACGGTGAGCAGGGCTTTCCTGCGTAAAGTTCATGACATGAGAGACAAGGCGTCTTCCTGGGGAGAGGTCACAGCACCCCGGCATTTAGGTCAGTGCCAGTCACGGTGTGGGGACACGCTAGGCATAGAACGAGAGAGTTCCTGTGCCCACGTTGGCAAGGTTGCTGACTTTCGTCTGTAGCACATTTCCCATCCCCCACAGGACAGCCAGATTCTTCTGCCCTTTCATTCTCTTTGTCCCTCTCTCTTAACTGAGCTTATAGTTACTAGGCTGTAAAATGATTGCTGAATAAACTATCGATCAAACAGCAAATATGTTTGGACATCTATCATGTATATGCCACTGGGTTAAGACCTGGAAAGTGTACGGGGCTTTGGGGAGGGGAGGACGTTCTCGGTTATGAGGGATGGCAAGCACATGGCACACCTGACCCAGCCTCCCGTCCTGCGCTCCTAGCAGACATTACCAATCAATCACTGCACACGTAGCGTCGGAGTTCTGTTTGACAGAGAGCTCTGGGCTGCTCCTCCTCAGGACAGCCTTTTAGTGCATAGCTCTGGAGAGGGGTCCCCACTCGACCGGCCAGATGTGTCACATCAATCCTGGTGATCAGTGGAGTAACAGGTATCACACACCAGTCACCCACATGTCACACTATTCTGAGCTACTTGGGAGGATTAGAGATCTTTAGAGAGACCCACCACTCATAACACAAGGAACCTTAAGAGGCAAAGCCACAGGTGATGATGGTCCGATGAGGCTGTGGCAGGAAGCCTAAGCTTTCTTTGGTATTGCTGCTCACCTCCACGTAGGCAACCGTGGAAGACTTCCTGAAGGCGGTAACGTGCTAGCATGTTAGCTGCCTCACTCCTCCTACGGCATTTGTCTTTGATCAAATGACAATCCCGAATTCCTCCTCCTCGCTGGGGTCTATAAGGCCTTACCTCTGTCCAGCCACCGTTGCTCTGAGCACGTTCCTAGGACTGGCCAAGCCCTCCCCACCTCAGGGCCTTTGGCCGGCAGCTCCCTCTGCCGGGAATGGTCTCGTGCTTGCTCGCCAGGTGGCTGGCTTCTTCCTGTCCGGGCCCCAGCTGGAATGGCCCCTCCTCAGAGACGTCTTCCAGCCACACTTTCTCAGTAGGTCTCCCCTCGGTCTCCGTGCCAGCACCTGTTCATTTCCTTCATGTTTGTCTCTTCTACCAGGAAGTGAGCTGGCCTGGCCACACGGTGGGCCCAACACCCGGGCTCAGGCATGGTTAGGTCCTCAGCAAATATTTCCCCAAAGAGCAAAGAATGAATGAGGCTCTAATGGCTTTTGTGGAAGGTACTCAGGCAAGGCCAGAGTGGCAAGGAGGCTCTCCATGGAGTAGCATGTTGCATGAAGTATTTCATGGCATCCTGGTCGCTGCTCTGAAGTTGCCCCTAGCTCTTCCCCTGTGGAGCACTGCACAGCAACCTGCACCCGGCGTGAGCCCATGGGTCCCTGGGAGCTGCTTCCACACCCCTCTCCCCCTGGAGCCTGCCTCACTCTCCCCACGTACACCCTGGGGGCGAGCGTGGTCTGGCCAGCCCCATGGCTGGTGGAAAACCATTGAGGAATCACACCCCCTTGACGTGGAATGATATAAACATCCTGCACACTCACGTGGCCCAGGCTCGGTGCTGGAGGCCAGAAGTCTGACGTCCAGGTGTGGCCTCTCTCCTTCCTGAGGCTCCACGGGAAGGTCCTTCCTGGCCCCGTCCAGCTCTAGTGGATCCATGTTCCTTGGCTTGTGGCCACATCACACCAGTCTCTGCCTCCGTCTCCGTCTCCACATGGCCTTCCCCCCTGTGTGTCTCGTGTCCTCCTCTCTTCTCATAAGGACCATTGTTGGACTTAGGGACCACCCCAAATCCAGCAAGATTTCAACTCAAGATCCTTAACTAACGACATCTGCAAAGAACTTACTTCCAAATAAGATCACTTTCTAAGGTTCCAGGTGGACGTGAAATTTGAATGAGGTTCCAGGTAGACACTATTCAATACAGTACTGGAGTCATTAGGGCGATGGCTGGCTGTGGGCAGATGTTCCTGGGTACCCAGGGCTGCTGCAGACCCAGACACCCCCAAAGGAGAAAGTCACACAAGCAGGCAGACCAGACTGCCACCGTGCGTGGCACCCTGGCCAGCCTCCTGCCTCGGCCCCCGCGCCTCCCCATGCGAGCCCCTTCCCGGTGGGCTCTGCTCACGTGGGCTCACTTTCCAGGACGGCTTAAGAAAGGGCCTTGCATTGCCTTTTTCTTTTTTTTTCTTTTGGGGCCAGATGGAGAAACAGTCACCTTGGATTCTAGCATCACCATCATCATCATCATCATCATCATCATCAATTTTTAGTTTGTTTTTGGTTGTATATGTGTATTTTTAAAATGTGCTTTGTTTCTTAAAAGGGCCAAGAGAGTGTCTTTGGGGCCGTGAAGTGTTCACTGCAGGCTGACAGAGCATCCATTGTCCACGGGCAGGAGGGCCTCTGGGGACATGTAGGTCTCTTTCCTTTGGGGGCCTGGGCTGGTCTTAGCTGCCCCTGAAACAGGCTTTGCTGGGAAGTGGGCTGCAGCACAGACCCCAGGAGAGTCATAAACCCCAGGCAGGAATGGAACACGGATTAAAATGCTTGGATTTGAATGGAATAATATACAGCCGAGGAGATAAGCCTTCCCCTCTCATCCTGGGGCCTGGTCTGCTGTAACAACGCCGCAGCTGGGATTACCGCAGAGTGCTGAGCCCAGAGAGGGGTGCAACGACCTGCCTCGCTGCCTGCTGCCCGGGGCGAGCAGCGGCAGTGAGGCTGTGCCCTCACGGAGCCCCCCATTCACGGGCGCGACAGACATGCACACAGGAAGCCCCAGTACAGGATGAGGGGCCGGGGGCCAAGGGGTGTGGGGCAAGTCGGAAAGGAGCCAGGGAACCTGGGTTCAAGGAGGCAGAAAGGAAGGCTCCGGAAGGCACCGGCTTCTCTCCCTACTCCCTGCCCTGTCCCCACCTCCTTGGTCCAGGCCACCGCCATCTGGATGATGATGACAGCCACTGCTGGTTTCCTGGGTTCCTCCCTCTACCTTAAACATTCTCCATACAGGAACCATCAGGAGCTTTGAAAAACAAAGGGACGGCGGCAGCACAGGTGGAGGCCCGCAGCCGGGCTCGTTCGAAATGACCACAGTGCGGTGAATGCGCACGTCCATCCCCCCGAACCCGTCCAGCCCCGAGATCCACCTTCTGTGTGCGCGCTTTCCCCTCTTGCCTTGGCCAGAGCGAGGAGCAGCTGGGACACGTGGTCTCCAGCCACTGTGGGCACAGCCTCTCCGAGCTCCCCTAGACCGGCTGGCCCCTTTGGGGTGCTGCCTCCCTTCCCACTTCACTCTGACTTCTCTGGAGAAGAAGCTGGGAGCCTCTCTACCTGCAAACTGCTCTATCCCTCGCGAGCCACACGCCACTCTTGAGACCAAAACAACCAACTTCATCCAGACTTGAATGGTCCTTGACACCCGACCATGGGCCGCCTTTGCGGAAACACAACTTGTCACCGAAGGGATAAATGCATCTCCTCAGCAGGAAGGAGCGAGAGCTTCCAACCAGATTCCAGAAGGCTTCAGGGAAATTCACAGACGCCACTTTCAGGTGGTTTCTGAAGCACCTAGCACAATGGCTGGCACAGCGAAGATGCTCAGGAACCATTTGAGTAAAACAAACAACAGCAATATTAATGGCAACGCCAGCACTAGTGACTCTTTCTTAGGCGCTTGTGAGACTCCAGGCCGCGTGCTGAGCATTCCTCGTGCTAAACGCTTTGCTTAGAAGGAAAGACACAGTCCTACCCGCTGAGGGTGACAACCAGGCATATTCAGGCAGAGGTATGGGAGAAAGGGTGGGTGGACATCTGCCCAGCCCTCTGGAAGCCCACATCTAGTTAGAAAGACAAGATATCGAAAACTCCACTGCTGATAAGGGTTAAACAGCCGTTCGATACAACAATAGGAGAGAGATTCAAGGCGGCGCATGATTAATTGCCCGGCAAATCGTAGGGATGATAAATGTTGTAGCAACTCAGAGGAGGGAGCCATTTCTCCAAGCCGGGCAGAGCAGACAGACACCAGGGGGGTAATGGTGCCCTTTCAAGGGGGGCCTTGGGGCTGCTGTCTGAGGAGGTCACTGTCCCACTGTGGGAGTTGGAAGAGACCTCTCTCCCTCTCTCTTTTAAGGCGTAAGCCGGCTATTCAGTTGCCCACTTTCTACAGTCCACCCACGCTGGGTGCTCAGGAAACCAGCCAGTTCAAGGAAGGGGACAGCCGGCAAAAGCTGGCCATGGCTTCCCCTTCCCGCTGCTTAAACTTCTCCAGGACAAGATACCCGTCTGCAATCTCCCTTCTAGAAAGTGGGCACTGGAATTTGGTGTCTGCATAATGTGAGAACAGGCTGAAGATGCTGGCTTTGAGCCCCGAAAGCAGCTGGGGCATCTCTCCCTTGGCAAATGGGTCCCACGTAATTTTACAAAAACACATCATTTTCATGGTAGTGATAAGACTGACAAGTGTTTGGATTTTGCCTGAAATTTTGAGAGGCTAGAGCTGAGAAGTTTCTTTGAAGCTCTTGGAGCTCTGGATTGTGTTCAGTTTGGATATCTATTAAGAAAACAGCCATTTCATCACGGCTCGTACCATAAATTGGTTCATGGATGCCCAGGGCTTTATCTCATTAAATCGTGTCTCTATCTATAAATGGTGTGCAGGCTGTTTCTCTGTGAGCAAGGTTATCTGACTGTTTAGAATCCCCAACCCTTGATGGCGAGGTGCTGCTGTCTGCAGACCTGGGTGAGCTGACCAGCATTCCAAAGACGCAAACAATCCCGAAAGGCTTGCTGCCCTTCCGGGGCCGTGACGGGGTGGGTGCAGCTGCCGCCAGCCAGACCCTGCCTGCTCTGGGCTCTGGCTGTCCCCAGCAGTGAGAAAGCAGATGGCTGGTGATAGATCACAGGGCTGTCATCTGCAGGGGCTGGCTGGTGATGTTACAGCTGGGGAAGGGGCTTCTGGAGCCAGGGGAGGCCCAGAGGGATGCTTGTTGGGGCTGAATTAGACGTGATGGCGCTGCAATCCGTCTCCACCCTCCCCTCCTCTCTCGCCCTCCAGCCCGACTCGAAGCCCTCACGGGCAAATGAACATCTGCATCGTCTTCGATGTTAAGAGCAAGTAAGCGACCCTGCAGCCCTCCCCAGCTGTGAGCACAGTCTTAAAAGGGGGCCACCGTGGAATCCTGATGAGCTGTTCCACAGAAGAGTTAAGAGCCAGGCTTCTGGTCAGGACTAGGATCAAGTCCTGCCCTTCCGCCGGACTCAACCTCTCTGCCTCGGTTTCCGCAGCTGTAAAATGGGCTTGCAGTGAGGATGGAATCATACGACACATTCCAGAGGCTGGAACATTCAGGGTCTGGGCAAGGGCTGCTGCGGTGTCAGCAGGACAGGGCCCCTGAGCTCAGGTGGGCCTTGCTGCGGCCGGCGGGGGCGGGGCAGGCAGGGGGCAGGCACCATTACCTGAATCCCCTCTGATTTTTGTCCAAACCCTCCAAAGACTCAGGCCACAGCTTTCCTTCCCATAACTCTCCCGAGTGTGCGGAGAGGAAGGATGCTCGGGAAGGGAACAGCAGAGATCAACTCATCGAGAAGTCAGAGGGGCCGAGAGGGAGATGGATGGAGGTCAGTAGCACCCATGGGGCCTTCCTGGTCTGCCCAGGGCCTCGGTCTGGGCCCCGAACACGGCCAAGCCAATGGCGTGGGCAAGAACATCCAGGCTGGACGCCATGACGAAGGCCCAGAGGTAGCAACAGCCCTGTGTTTATGGGACAGCCAGGAGCCGTGGTGTGGGGGCAGAGGGCCGGGGAAGGAGAGGGGTGTGTGTGGGGGGAGACTGTTGCTCTTTCACATTAAAAATACGTTCCATATGTTAATGGTCCCCAAGGAAGGCGGCCTGGCACTGGGGCCCTGGCAGCCACTGGCTCCCGGGACTCATGGAGAGGGTGGCACCAGATGCTTCTTCAGTTGTGGGAGGAAAACAATATCCCGGGAGCCCCCGGCACACAATGCCACAGGACACGCAGCTGGAAGGAAGGAAGAGGAGGACAGCCTTCCAGAGCCCCTGGACAGGATGCTCCCCAGCGATGGGGCTGGGGACAGAGAGACGTTCCCAGCACCAGGAACAATAGCGGCCACTCCGCAGCCCCCGGGGCCCTTCGCCCCACCGGCCGCCCGTCATGCGACTGGGCCTTGCCCGGCAGGGACACTGCCAGAGGCTGTCCGTCCCTTCTGCCTACTCGCCAGAGTAGAGTCGAAGCCCCTCGCCGGGCCTCGGAAACCCTTCAGGGAGGAGGCAAGAGGCAGGGTGGGAAGAGCCTGGCTCTGGAGCCGAGATGCCCAGCAGGACGCTCGGTCCTCGAGCTCACTGCACGGCCACCGGCGCTCCCAGGCCCTCGAGGCTTCCTCAGCCAGGTGGGCATCACGGCGGTGACGTCTTCCCATTGGTGCCCGTCAGGAGCCCTGGACGGCAGGACACCTACAGCTCAGGGTGCAGTGCCTGGCACACAGAACTCATTATTAATAGTACGGACTTTTAGGATTGCGTTTCTAGGCTTTTCCATATGCTCGGCCATATTGCATGCACAGCTTGCCTCTGTTGGCAAGTTCATAAAGATATCAGAAACCACAAACCTCCTATGTGCCAGGCCTGGGGCCAAGCACCCAGCCAACCTGTCTCATGCCATCCCCGTGCAAGGCAGGCCTCCTACCTGGTCAGGAAACAGCATCCCAAGGCAGAAGGGGCCTAGGCAGAGCCACACAGCCCCAAAGCAGCGAGCGAAGATGTGGACCCGGGGCTACATCTTCCCACTCACTTCACATCTCGTCCCCTCCTAAAATGCCCTTCTCCCCGCCTCAGCTCTGCCGTGCCCTGGGGCACCTCACTCACCCGATTGTCCCAGCCCACTTCCGCCTGGTGCCACCGTGGCTGTCCCCGCCTGGGTCTGGGTGTCCCTCCTCGGCCTCGTGCTGGCCTTGCCGCCTCTGCCTCGCACCCGGGTCTGCTGGCGCTGCGCCTGGCTTGCTCACAGGACGGGGAGCCCCGGCAGGCCACTGGCACCCAATGCGCAGTGCTCAGTGGGGTCAGGGATCACGTAGGTCTCATGCTCGGGGTGCATGTGTCCCCCAGACCCCCTCAGGCCCCCCAGATGAGCGGTGTCGGCAGGGGCAGTGGGCACAAGAGGAGCCTGATCCTCAGTGTGAGCCGGGCGGTCAGGGCAGTGGACCCTCACGACCCCTCGCTGCCATGTCTATCCATAGGGTTTCTGGGATTCTACGAAGAGAAAGGAAGGAAAGAGGAACAAAGAGATGCAAGGAGGAGAGCGGAAGGAGAGGGAGGGGGGAACACCAAGGCCAAGGCCAAGACGGAGCAAGCGGGAGTGAGAGCAGAAGGGCAGAGGGACAAGCAGGAGAGGTGGGGCCCGCGGCGACGGGCACCCCACCCGCTCGCAGGTGCACCCGACAAACCCACACCCAACACCGAACTCCGGCCATCCTTGAGCTGGGCGCCTGGGACACCCTGGCCCGGATGCAGAGGTTGTCAGCCCAGGGTGGTGCCATGCCAGGGGAGGCGAGCGAGCGAGGCAGGAGGGCCTGAGCCCACACGTGGCTTCTACATGTGGCACTGAGAGGCCCTCGGAGCATTGATTCCCAGCACGGCACTCCCGATCAGATATATCCAATACCCGAACCTTTTAACGTCTCTGCCTCTAATAGCATGATTTCTTTCTCTGTCATCAGTGGTAATAAACTGATCTATAAAAGGTTTTAAAAGTGCTACAAATAGCTCCTCCAGTCCCCCGAAGTCAAGCTCACTGGGGAAATGGCTGGTTTCACTGCTCCCTGCACTTTGGGCGCGTGGATGCGATGGGCGGGAGAACTCACCCCAGGGCTTTTAGGGCAACTCCCAGAGCGGGGTGAGAGGAGAGCACCTGGGTTTCAGGAGGGCTTCCTCGGGGCTGCCCAGGCTGGCCCCCACCCCACCGTCCCTCTACCCTCCGCATCCTCCCTAGAGTGGGACGGGGGGAGGCGAGTGAGGCTCGAGTTTAAGGCGCCACTCACTTGCAGGCTAGCGCTAGAGTGCGGTGAGCACCGCCTTAAATTTTGCACCCTGGGCATCTCACCTGGGCGGGAAGGAAGGAACACAGCGCTCTGCCATGTACCTAGCCTCACTTTCCTCATCTGTGAAATGGGATTGTCCGTCTACCTCTTGTTTATTGACAATGTACATTGCACCAGGCACTGGGTTCCCAAAGACAAGAACACAGAGGTGGGTCTGCACGCACAGAGCTCACGGCCCGGGGGACAGACGGAGGGTGAGGAGCCAGAGACAAGCAGTTCTGTGCTGCTCGTGAACTCAGGTGCTACCGGTTACAACGACTCTGCCAGACGGCCAGGGATGTGGCTGCACCCGCACCTGCAGAGCATGAGAGAAGGGGGAAGAAACCGCAGTGATAGGACACAGGGAAGGTGGGCTGAGGGGAGGACAGTGAGGCCCCAGGTGCAAATGGGGTGGGCAAAGCAGGTGACACCACCCTGGAAGGTGAGGGTCTGTGATCCGGACGATTCCTGCTCCATGTCTCAGCCAAACTGACCTCTCCTGTGTCATCGGGCTCCCTGTCCCCTGCCCAGTGATGGTAACAAAGTTTCTACCCACACTAAAGAGTCATTATGTTGCTATTTCTTCTAGAAAATATAGGTCGATTTTCAACAGGGCAGGCTTCCTGCAGGCTCTCTGGTCTCTCAAAGGAGGTCCCTAAGGATGGAGACGCGAGTCTGGTCTGGGCACGGCAGAGTGTGGGCCACGGGGTTCCGGCTGACAACACCCTTCCCTGCTCCC
>VBSM01003201.1:2425880-2448112 GCA_008086735.1 Cheirogaleus medius
AGGGCCTGGGCGGGCGGCGGGGTGGGGTCTGTGGGTGGGGGAGGGGCGGGCTGGATGTGTGAGTGGGAGGCAACAGGGACATGGGAACAGGCTGCGCCTTCGCTTGGAGACTGAATTTCACCTGGGTGGGTTTTAAGGTGGGATGAAGGGTTTGGGTCTCTGGTGGGCTGACTGAGTTCCTTGGGATGGGAGTACTAGGTCCCAGAAGGGAGGTGCATTGATTTCCTAGGATCGCCATAGCAAATCGCCATAAACTGGTAGCTCCAAAGGCAGAAATACACTCTCTCACAGTCCGAAAGGAAGGTGCCGGCAGTCGCTCCCTCTGAAAGCAGTGGGGAAGGGCCCGGCTCTCTCCAGCGTCCGCGGATCTGGGCACTCCCTGCCTGGTGTCCACGCGGCCTTCCCCGTGTCTGCGCGTCTCACCTCTATAGTCTCTCGGGACACTTGTCACTGACTTTAGGGCCCTCCCGAATCCAGGATGTCCCCATCTCCTGACCCTTAATGACATCCGCAAGGACCCTTATTCCAGATAGGGTCACATTCTGAGAATCCAGGTGGACCTATCTTTTGAGGGGACACAATTCAACCTACTCCAGGGGGCTTGGTATTTGAGGGTGAATCCACGAAATGCTACGTGAGTGGAAGGTCAGAGTTCCGTGATGAAGACGAGTGAGTGCGCTCACTCACCTACTGATCCATTTTAAACGCTTACGAGGCCTCTGCCAAGTGGGAGGCGTGTGTTGACTGCTCCGAGGTACAGTGGCGTCCTGCCCCTGTGGCGCTCACCGTCCCACTGGAGGCACCAACATGCCGGAGGGGTGACAGCCGTGGCCGAGCAGACGTCACGCACAGAGGGCGCCACCCCGTGAGGTGAGGGGCGTTGGCGCGGAGGCCTGGAGGGGGGCTTGGGTGCAGCTGAGAGGCGAGGAGACGGCACGGAGGCCCGGGGGTTTGGCCGGGCTGTGCCCTCGGTCCAGGCCGGGCTGTGCCCTCGAGGCCATACGGGCTTCAGAAAGATGCAGGGCGGCGCCAGCAGGGCCCAGTTCTACCGCCGTAGGGGCCTGTTGGCCGAGAAGGGGGATCTGGAATCCGTGTGGAAGGCACCGAGGACTTGCGGGTGGGCTCAGTGGCAGGGCTGGGCTTCGGGGAGCAAGCAGGGGACCAAGAGGTGGTCTCGGGGTGCTAGGGGCCCGGATGCGTGTGGAGCCAGCAGGATGGAGAGAAGGCAGGGCTGGCTGAATGTGGCCGTGGGTTTAGGGGAGCGAAGGCTAGTGCTGTGGACTTGAATTCGGGGGAGCGTGGAATGTGGGCACGGTAGTGATGCTCCCTGACAGCGAGGGGGACAGCGTGTCCCTCAGTGAGTGGGACGGACTTCTCCAGTAGGGACCCCACTGCTGACAGTGTTGGGGCTTCAGGAGGAGGGCAGTACGAACCCCGGGTGGGTGGGGAGTGTGGGCCCAGCAGTGGTTTGGTGGCGGCCGTGAGCACTGTGCTTTGCTGGTTCTAGCCCATAGCGGGAGCCCCCAGAGCTTCGGAAAGAGCAGAGTTCACCGGGGCGCATCGGAGCCAACAGAATGAAACCCTACACTGCGGCAGACCCTCGCGGGGCCGGTCTCTATTTTCTCAGCTCCACTTGGTGGGTCTAGTCAGCAGTCCAAGACCACCCGGCAAAACCAGAGGGTGTGACAGAGGCTGCCTGCGGGGCCTCTGGAAGCCCCGGGGCCAAGGCCCATCCGGCCCCAGGACCGGGAGGGAAGCGGGAGGGGGGACCCCAACAAGGAGAGGCCTCAGCTGGGAGGTCTCTGAGCCCCAAAGCCATCCCATGCATGCCTGTCAAGCAGGCTCTTTGTTTATTGGGGTGGTCCCTGGCCCCAGATCCTAAGGGGTTTCAAGGGGATTGTCTCGAGGACCATCCAGAAGGGACCAGGTTTAGTTGTTGGATTTACCAAATAGAACAATACCCACACGAACACGTGCATACACACACGCGCACACACATGCACTCACATACATGCACACACATGCACTCACATGCACACATGTACACATACCCATGTTCACCAAGCATAGATCCTACTTGCATAAAAAAGACAGGAAAGAAAGGAGGAGTTGGAGGTAGGGAAAAGAGTGGATGGGGGAGAGGAGAAAGAAGGGAGGAGTTGCCACCCCCATGAGGTCCTGAGAAGCCTGCTCCTCTGGGCAGAGGTCACTCTTGGTGCATTCCATTCATGTCCAACAAAATAGAGTACCCATGTGGCCCAGAGTCATTCCTGTCGTCCGCCCACGGAACCCCTCCTCCCTCACCACCAGCCCAATCCAACCCAACTCTAACCCCAAACCTAACTGCACTCCACCACCAACCCTCACCCAAAGTCAACCCGACTCTGGCTCCCAGAAGCACTCCACTGGGGACTGTGGGGCACACCCCAAGCTTCGAGGCACAGCAGATAAGCCCTGCTTGGTCCACCGTCCAGATGGTGAAGGAAACAGAGACAGTGAACCCCAGGAGCCCGGCAGGGCCAGGTGTGAAGTTGTGCGCTCCCGGGCGCAGCGCTGGGCCGTGCCGCGGACTCATCTCCACGTGCGCTTTCTTGAGAAGCCGTCCCTGGTCGGGGCAGTCTCGGGGCAGTCCAGGGAGCACGTGGCCAGACTGGCTGGGGGGACTCGGTAGCCTCAGTCCTCAGATGGGGGTCAGAGGAGGAGCTCTGGGAAAGGAAGAAGGAGAGTAGCTGCAAGGACCCCTCCAAAAGGAGAGAAAACCGGGCTGTCACCGAGACGCTACTAGCCTGCCTCCTCCAGTCTGTTTAATTCTCCGAGCAGGGAGCTGGGCGCGAGGAAAGCATCCAAAGAGCAGACACCTAAGCCCAGCACATTTCTCCGCTGAGAGGAGCAGAAGGCGGGTTCCAGATGCAGGCGGCAGCTGCCCGCACTCTCCCAGGCCCTGCAGCTCTTATCTAATCCCGCCACAAAGCGCACAGGGGTGCCGGCACAGCGTCCCTCCCCGCCTGCCCTGACACCTGCGTGTGTGCAGGGCAGGGAGCTGAGGGCACCACTCAGAGCAGGGTTTCTGTTCGGGTTGGGCCGTGGCGTTCCACTGCCATCTCGAAGTGGTTCAGGAGCACAGGTGCACTCAGGGCCCCTGGAAATATCTCGGCTTCCACATGGAGACTGAGGGATGCTGGGACGGCCACCCTGGCAGCTAGACTAGGTCACCCTTGCACCCTGTCCCCAAGTCAGGAGCCCAGGGGCCTCGCCAGAGACTGGCCTGGGAAGCCCAGCTTCTCCCACCCCAGCGTCACCCGGGTGGGAGTGAGGGCGTACGCAGGACCACAGGGGGTGCCTCTGGAGGGTCCCCAAGGCTTGGTTCTGCCATCTGGGGAGACTTGGCACCTCTGTGCCTTCAGTTGGGGAAGCATCAAGGCGGGGCACGGGCGCTGCTAATCCTCCTCCCACCACTTCCCAGCTCCCTACCAGCCGCAAGGCCACGGGCATGTCCCTGAGCCTCTCTGTGCCTCAGTTTTCTCATCTGCACCATGGAGACAACAACAATAGTACTTACGCACGCAGTTGTCGCCAGCATTAAGTAAGTCAATCCACGCAAAGTCAATAAATGTGAAGTGCTCACCACACTACCTCTAAGCACTCCAAAGTTACCGGCTATCAACGCTGTTGTTGTTATGGTTACTCATCCTCCAGGTCTATCTCCGGCACCTGGTCTGAAACACGTAGACTTTGCTATTCCCTCTCACCACGTTCTTTTCTTTTCTTCCGTGGCTCTCTGCACATTTGTAAATACATATTTAATATTTACACGTTCGATCCTTTTCTTTTGTGTGTTTGCTGCACCGGACTGTGAGCCTCGAGGGGGTGGGGCTGGGGTTTGCTCCCTTCAGCCCCATACAGCCCCTGAGAGGGGCAGGCGTTATTAAGATCGTTGGGAGACTGAGCAGGTTTTGATCCGGTTTGGTGGGTGGGGGCCAGGCAGCAGCCCAGCTCTGCCGGCTGCGGGTGCACGGCCCCCCGCGTGGGTCCGGCCGGGAAAGCCCGGCCCTGTGCTGAGGGAGGGGCGGGCGGGGGATGGAGAGCTTCGGGGAGGCCCTGGCAGGCTCTGGCCACAGAGGAGAGCGCTGGGTCCTGCCCTTCCTCCGGTCTGAGCTCCAAGGGGGAAGGCAGGGCAGTCTGAGCCCATCTGGGCGCCAGGGGTGGGGCCAGGCGATTCCGAAGCTGCTTGTGCCCTGAGGGTCTTGCCTGACACGCCCCAGTCCCTTGCCCTGGGATGTGAGACCCTCGGATGCACCTCGCCCCTGCCCTTCTGCCTTGGCTTCTCCCCAGTGATGTCCTTGAGGCAGGGCGGGTGGGTCCCGCGGCGGCTCTCGCCGTCAGTGCCACGTGGGGGCTGGGACTTGGAGGAGCTCGCCCAAAGCCCAGGTACGTCCACAGAGAGCCGACTGCCGAGTCCGACAGCCCAGCAAGCCGGGGCGGGGGAAACACACCTCGGCGCTGGAACATCAACCATGCACGGCCTCAGGTCACACAGAAAACGTTCCGAAGCTGGGATAGACCTTGAAACATAATCACTGAGCCGAGCCTACCACTCTTCTCCTCCCCAGGCCTTCTGAGCCAGCTCCGTGGCTGAAGACCCCTGCAACGGCCTTCATTTTTTCATATATCTCAACAGGCAGAACTGTTTTCTTCGCTGACTTATTGGAGGCAGCGTTTTCTAACAGAGCCATTGTCGTTCAAGTGGGAAGGAGAAAAGAAAGGCCTCCTCTCATCCCAGCACAAAATCAACGACCTCGCTTCTGATTGAGAATCCTAATAGAATAGGGTCCGTGAGTCCCCAGAGCACACACGTATCGTGGGCTAAAGACAGAGAGCAGACGACGGGGTGGGGGTGAGGGTGGGGGTGGGGAAGGGGACGAGATATCTGGGCCCTTGGCAGAAACCCAAGTGTGACCTTGAATGAGGCGACAAGATTGGCCCAAACCCCTGAGTCTCCAGGGGTGGGAACTGTCCCCCAAAGGAGAGATTAGGAGCTTGAGCAAAGTAATTGCCACATACAAGGGTGTTTGTGGTGAGGGACCCAGAAGCCTCATCAAACAAAAATCCAGCTCTGGAGGTGCGGCTCGGGCTTGTGCTCCCAAGACGGAAAGTATCAGAGGCTTCACACACCGCAGAGCCTGGTGCTCTCGGACAGACCTGGCTGGACCCAAGGGGACTTTCCACCAGAATGAGATGCGGGAGCAATTAGAAACCCCCTTCATGGCCACTGGGTTTAACAGTGCAAAGGCACTGCTGGTCACCTGTGTGTGTCCTGTCGGTCACAAACGTCAGCTGCTCTCCTCCCCGCAATATGTATGGAATCGTTGCAGACACAAGCTGTCCTGCAATTTAGGGCCTTATCCCATGGCCAGAGGGACCCCATCAAACTCGAAAATAAGCTGCCGCCACCAGGTCCCACCTACCCAGGGGTGGGGAGGTAGGGAGTGCGCATGATCCCATCGCTGTGCCTTCGGCTATTGTGCACGATGCCCAGCACACAGTCGGTGATCAACAAATATTTATTAAGCGAAGAAAAGAAATAACGTGAGCCTCTTGTCCCTCCCTCTCTTCCTACAAAATGCCCCTTGTCCTTTGTCGGCCTCCTAAAAGAACACTGACTCCCTGGTGTGTTTCTGCCTCTCCCAGCACACGACCTACGTCATCAGGAGACTCAGTGTTGGCACCTGTGTGTCCTGTGAGGTAAGGACCACTTCTGGGTCTCACCTTCAACCCCCACCTTCTGGGGCATGAGCAGATTCTCCACAGCTTACTAAAGACCTGCCGAATGACTACTGATGAGGAAAGAGGAGATGTGGGCTGAATCACCTAGACTTCGAACCCAAACCTCGGAAGTCCCACTCAGTAGGGGATCTTGCCACCTGGAGGGAAGCAAAGCTGATGCAGGGGAAGCAGTTATGGTGAAAGTGATGGATGAAAGCAAATCAAAACCACAGTAAGAAGCATACTCACTAGGATGGCTAGAATAAAGAAGACAGACAATAGTAAGTGTTGGCAAGGAGGGAGAGAAATTGGAACTCCCATACCTGCTGATGGGAATGTAAGACGGTGCAGCTGTTCAGAAAGGAGCTTGGCAGGTGCTCGCAAATGTAAACATCGAGCTGCCATAGGCCTCCTCCCAGCCCTTTCTTCGTCTTCCTCCCTCCCTTCCCCATGGAGAGCTTTCAGGCTCACTCCTCTAAAACTGGCATCACGGTTGGGCCCAGATGCCAGCCTGAGCTGTTCTGCCCGCCTGCCTCACTCTTCTTGATCGGAGGAACTGTGTTAGGGAGAGGAAGGGCGTGTGGGCAGCGTCCTGCTTACCATTTCCTGGACTTCGTCTGAACGCCTCCCTCCACCCAGCCCAGCCCTGGCCCTGCCTCCGGTCTGTGGGGCAGAGGAACCGTCTGCATCCCGCGGACAGGGGGCTGCTTTCTCGAGGTCCACAGGCCCAGTGGACACATACAGTGCCCATGACGACCAGGAAAGCGCATCACAGTCCTGCATGGGGCTGTGGGTGGCAGCGGTGGGGACGGGGGTACACCCTGGGATCAGGTTGAGTGTGGCGCCCCTCCACACCAGCCCTGAGATGTGGAGTAAGGGGCTAGGCTGGACCACTGGGAACCTCTGCTTCCTCATCTGTGAAATGGGTATGGCTGTTATGGGGACGCGGTGAGCGAAGTAGCTTCGCCCAGCACCCGGCACCCAGAGGACACTCGGTCATTGCGGCACTTTGTCGAGTGACACATACACCGCTGAGGTGGGCCACGCCAACCACGCAGTCTGTGGCAGCCTATACGCTTCCCGTTTCTAGACACGCAGGAGCACACACACGGACCCAGCGCTGGGCACCCGGGCACACGGCAGAAAGGACCCGGGCCAGAGGGGAGACGACGAGGACGAGACAAGGGAGGAGCCCCGGTGCCGGCACTGCTGCGTGTTTATGACCCCTCCCTCCGTGCCTCGAGGTCGGGGCTGCCACCAGCCCCTTCTCCTAGACAGGGAAGTGAGGCCTGGAGAGCCTACGGCACTTGCCCAAAGACGCACAGCTATTCATCAGGTCGTGGTGGAGAAGAGCGGAAACTGTCCTTGAACGGAAATGCCAAACAACAGCGCTGGACTCCCAGGGGAACCTCTCACCCGCTAGTGGCTTCGAGGCGCCCTCGGCCGCCCCATGCGCCGCACCTCGAAGAGGAGGTGCACGCGACCGTTTCCGATGGGGTGGAGGACGATGAGGGGCCTCCGAGGTGCATGTTGCATATGACCCCAAAGGTCGGGGAGCATCCTTCCCGCCCCCGGTGCCAGGCTGCCTGTGCACACACATGCCACCGAGAGGGCTGGAAGCTGGGGCCAGTGTGTGAGGAAAGGTGACCAGGAAGGGGGGCCAGGCGTGTGGGCTCGGTGACTCAGGCCGGCCCCAGGGTGGCACGGAGCCGCCGCGTGGGCCATGCTTTGAAGAAAGGGCAGCTTTGCCGGTGACCCCGGGGCCCTGGGGAGGCCTCCGTGCGTGGCTGCAGGACGCCGCGGCTGCAAGAGCCGAGCCCTCTTCCAGGCCGGGCTCTCGGGCGCTCCAGCACGTGTGTCGGCAGGTGTGTGCGGATTTGAGGGGCTCAAGGCAGATCTCCCCAAGGCCTCTCCCAAGTCAGCTCGGCCACCAGAGCAGCTCTCTCTCCGCCGTCCAGGGGCACCCCCGGCCTGCTCCGAGGCCATCCGCCTGGTGAGACGGGCATCCTCCCGTCACGTCCTTTGCCTGAGTTCTTCTCTGCCAAGCACTGCTCCCGCTTTCTGCCAGCTGACCCTGCTCCTCCTTCCTCTAGCCACAGAGGGTCCTCCCTGACCCCCAGACTGTTCCAGGCTGCCCTGTCTGCAGCCAGAGCACAGTGCGCTTTCTCCTAGATCACAGCGGCTTGGGCAGCCCAGTTCTCCACCTCTCTCCCCACCAGACTGCGAGCTCCCGGAGGCCTTGTGCGTCCTGGGCTCTGCGGGGCCCCAGCATCCGGTGCTCCTGGAGCCATCGTGGAAGGACGGGCAGGGGGAGGAAGGAAGGTTTTCTCTCAGGCTAGCCAAAGCCAGAGGGGCCCAGCGAGTGTCAGTCAAGGAGCCCACCCTGGCGGAGGTGCTGCTGAGGCCTGGTGGTCTGGGGGCGAGCCTCGGGACCCACTCTCAGCTGCTGTTGCCCAGCTCCACGTCTGACCCTCCTGCCATCAACCTGCCCAGGAGCTGGGGCCGCACAGCCTGGGGCCACAGTGTCCCAGGAGAACTCGGCGCCCGGTCACGTGCATTCTTACCGCCTCATCAGGGCGTTTTTGGAAAAACAAACACCGGGAGTCTCGGGGCTGCGGGCTGGTGGCGCAGTGCTTCCCGGTTTGCTGAGATTGGAGTGGCCCAGGGACATGGCGGCTAACCTGGGGGCCCTGGTGTCAGTGGCCAGCCACGTTACGGGCATGAGGTGGCGGTGGTGATGGCCCCCGTGCCAGGGGACAAGTCCATCTGGCTCCCAGGTACCTGAAGCTCAGGCCTTATTTAATTTTGCCCTTTTCAATTAAAATCACCTCTCTCGCCCTTCTGCAGGGACAGGTGAGCTCAGACAGATACTGAGCGGATTTCTTCCGAGCCAGTTCCCCCGTTCTCTCTCCCGACTGCACGCTTCCAACCCTCCTCCCAGAACGTCGGGGTCTCTGCCCCAGGAAGCTCCTGCCTACCCTGCCCTTTGTCCTTTGCTTCCTTTTCCTTTTCATTTTTTCTAGGAAATGACTGGCCCCGGCATGCTCCTCCGTGGGTGAGAAGGGGGTAGAAGGCCCCGAACGTATTCCTGCGACTCCGCGTACTTGGAACTTCGGGAAGCCAACGGCATCCCAACGGTGTCTCGTGTTAAAGCAATAGAGGAAAAGTGAAAAAAACCTTTCCACCCTGCCTCCCTCTCAGCCCCCTCCTTAAAAAGGGGGAAAAAAAAAAAAGCTTTCTGTGCACTCAAGTTCCCACAGTGATATAATGTAAGTTTTTAAAACAACACAAACATTGACCTTGGCAGATGGCCCCGTGGAAAGAATAGGCATTATCAACACAACGGAATGACTTAAAAAAGACAAGGTGCCTCCCCAAGGAAGCGGAGAACGTGGCGCCTTTGCAAGAGTCTATTCACGGGGTGCCAGAGTAAACAGGCCTCGGCCCCGGGGGCCTGAGAGGGGCACCGCGACAGCCCCTCCCACGGCCGCCTCCCTAGGCCCCGCGTCCCAGGGTGCCTTGGCTTGTTGGCCGTCTGCTGTGCAGATGCCAGCAGCGTGCGGGGCAGGCCTGCAGCCGGGCAGCGGGCACGGGGGCTGCAATGACGCTCCCGCCCCCGCCCCTCTGCCCTCTGCCCTCTGCCCCTTGGCCTGGTAGGGGACATGGGGCAAGTTCTGCTAGTACATCTGTCCACTGCTGGAACCCAGGGGCAGAGAGACCCTGGGGAGCTAGCCAAAAAATTGTGTCCCTAGAAAAGAGAGAGGGCGAG
The DNA here is from genome assembly GCA_008086735.1 of Cheirogaleus medius. Classification (NCBI taxonomy): domain Eukaryota; kingdom Metazoa; phylum Chordata; class Mammalia; order Primates; family Cheirogaleidae; genus Cheirogaleus; species Cheirogaleus medius. Next base: position 2,435,413 of record VBSM01003201.1, read on the forward strand.
GGCGAGAGGCGGGGAGGAAGGTGTCCTTACAAGCCGCCTGGAGGTTTCAAGCAGAGAAGCAGCGTAGTAAGAAGTACCAGTGAAAAGAGAAAAAACTCTGGAGTCCAGACCTAAAACTTTGGGTCAGAATCCCATCCCGGTCACTCTAACTGTGAGACCATGCGGGTGTCCCCTGCACTTGTTGAGCCTCGGTGTCCACATCTGTGAAATGGGAGCCAAGCAGAGCCCCCGGATGAAGGGTCGTTGGAAGGCCCAGGGGAGCCACCGCTTCCCTTGTAAGCACACTTAGCTCAGCGCCGGGCTCGAGGTCAGCACGGTGGCTGTTCTAACATGAGGGGAAAGGCCAGGAGGGCATGGCAGGCGGGTGGCTCCAAGGGGGACTCAAGGGAGGACCCGAGGTTCTGGCTTGGGGATGTCAGCAGGAGTCCTCCCCCAAGCTCCAGCTCTCGGGGCGGGAACGCGGGTTCCCTCCGGGCCATGGGAGAGGCGGGGCCGGGGTGCAGACCGTGGGCCCCGTGGCCAGTGTGCAGTACTGGGCATGTGCCAGGATCCCCCAGCCAGAAGCCCAGGCCTGTACTCATCTCCTCTAGAGATGGGGAAACTGAGGCCCAGAGAAGCTGGCACCTGCCCAGTTCAAGCCCAACATCCCCACATTGGCTGGAGACAGGGCGGAGAAGCACGCCACGTCCTCACTCCCTCCGAGGCGGCAGGAGCCCACACCAGGCCAGCCGCGGTTCCCAGCAGGACAGGGTGCCGGCGGGGCCGTCCTCCCAAGGGGCCCGCCTGTCTGGGGCCCGGGAAGAAGGAAGTTTCCATGGAGGTGATCTGAGCTCACGGAGCCCCAGGGCCTCACAGGCCTTGTCTAAGCGTCAGCTTTGATTAGTGCCACCTGTCCTGTTTATCCGGATCTTTCCACCTAATCAAATTCTGGGTCCTTCCCCAGCCCTGCGTGCACGTCCAGAGGCAACAGGGAAACTTTAGGAAAATGCTCCTTTAAAAGAAATGGAAAACCCGGGCCTAGACACCCACCCATTCTGTGGCTTCTGAGGCTCCCTTGCAGAATCCTTCCCCTGGGTCCTAGGTGGGGGTTCTGGAAGCGTCTCTGAGATACTGCACACACAAGGACTCTCTGCTCTCAGGACCGACGTCTGCCAAGTGGGGTGGCACAACTAGGGCAGTGAACGGCCTGTGTGGGCTCCGTCCCCACAGCAAGCAGGTGCTGGTGGCCTCCTGGGCTCAGCCCCAGACCAGGAGCTGGGGGTAGGGACAAGATGCAGTTCCCAGCCCGTGGGGCTTGCACTATCTCACAGGAAGGACAAAAAGCACGGACACACACAAACAGAACTGTTGTTTGTGACTAGAGCAATACAGAGATGAAACGGACATGAAGGTGAGAGGAACTGGGGTGTGGGGGCATGGGGCAGCCAGTTCCCACCCGGTGGTCTGGGAAGGCCTCCCTGGGTAGGGACAGTTGAGCTGTGACTTGGAGGCTGAGAAGGGCCCAGCTATGGGGAGAGAGTTCCAGGCAGTGGGATGGCTCGTACAAAGGCCCTGAGGCAGGACAGGCATGGTGTGCTCGGGAACAGCAGGGAGCCAGTGGCTCGGTGTGGGAGAAGAGGTAGGGGAGGCAGGCAGGCTGCGCCACAGGGGCCTCATGAGATCTCCTCGGGTCCCCGAGACAGTGAGTCTTCTCCAAGCACTGCGGGTCCAGATCGCGAAAGTGCGGGGCTCACCATCCACCTGGGAAGCTTGTAAAGAGTGCAAACCCCTCCTTCCCCGCCCCAGCCAGGTCAAAGAGTGGAGAGGGCAAGGGGGGAGGGCAGGTGAGTACAGTGGCCAGAAGGCCGGGGACAGTGGTCCCAGCTCCCTGCATGTAACAGCTGGTTTATGCACCGAGGACACCTTGCTCTGAAGCCAACATTCAGACAGGCCTGCTCCTTGGAGACCTGCGGGCCTAAGAGTGTGTATCCGTGTGCAAAGTGCTTCGTCTGCCTGGCGAGTGTCCCTGTCCCCCAGGCTGCCAACCAGCCCCTCCTCTGGTGCCAAAAACAGGTCCTAGCGCTTGAGGCTAGAGCTGGACCAGATGCCCAGGAGAAGCAAAGAGCCCTTTAAGGGCTAACCTTGCACCCACCATCCCTTAGAGCTACCTCCCACTTAGAACCATTGGCCCTCAACTTCCTGAGCATGTAATAATTAATAATTTTAATAATACATAATACTATTAACTCACATTTATTGCTTACTGTACAGCAGGCACTGAACTGCACACACTGCACAAATCAACTCACTTCATATGCACGGCGACCACATGAGATAGGTACTCTAATTAGCTCTGTCTATAGATGAAAAAAACTGAGGCACAGAGAAGTCAAGCAACATGCCCAAGGTCACACAGCTGGAAAGCGACCGAGCCAGGACCGGACCCCCAGCAGTGTGGCTCCCAAGTCCAAGCTCCTGACCATTCCTCTGTGACACCTGCTGCCGGTAATAATGCCCGGGAAGCAGCTGAGCTCTTGAAGCCACCTTCCAGGAACCTCTTCCATTCTCCACGTCAGGGTTTCCTGAGCTTCTTTCATTATTGCCCCCTGCAAGCAGCCTTTTCTGACACTTTTTCCTGCTAGTTCCTTCCCATGACATCTGCATACCCGATATGCTGTGTATCCGCTTAGGTACTGTTTATGTATCTGTGCTTTATACATAAAGAGTAAAATGTTTTTGCCCCCCTTGAGGATTAAATCCTGCCCCACTGGGGATGTTTCACCCAGGGGGAACTCGCACTCTCTCCTTTCTCTCCGCAAGGCCCCGAGGTCGGAGGATTATCTCCCCATTGTATAAGCCTGAGGCTCAAAGAGGCTCAAGGGCTCGTCCCTGGTTGCAGGGCTCAGAAGTGGGGGAGCAGGGCTCCCACCCGAGTGGACCTGGCGTAGTGATGGTGTCAGGTCAGCCTCGGGCTGCGGCAGACCACAGACACACACCACACCCTCAGGCCGGCCTGAGATCCAGGGCCACCACGCGCATTTTCCTGGTGTGGGTCACCGCGGGGGCCCCTGGCCCAGACAGAGGTCAAGAACAGCTGTGCATGCGGGGACTGGGAGAGCGATCTCGGCTCCGAGCCGGGGACTGAACGTGGGTGGCTGTGCTCCATCACCGGGCTGTGAGTGCTGGTGCTGCACCCAGCCCGGGAGCTCTTAATCTGGGGTCCCCGCATTCTCAGGCACCTGCAGTGGTGCCCCTGACGTTGCAGGGTCTCCTGGGAGGCGGCGAGCCCTCTGGGAACAGCCCTGGGCTTGTTGGGGAACGCAGCCGCCCCCGTGGGCCCCGGCTGGCGCTGCACAGACGTCCTGCCCCTCCCTCTGCAGAGAGGAAGTCGGGATCGCGGTGGGAACCGGGGCCAAGTGGGACTGGTTTGCCTCCCAGGCTGGGCCACTGACCTTTCTCCTGAGAAAAACGCTTGCGGCAAGTAAATCCAGGTCTTCACCCGGCACCCAAAATAGCTGGCACCTCCGGCCTGGGCCTCCACGTCCTGAGGAAGCTTCGCAGAGCGCCGAGGAACAATGGGGCATTGTGCGGCCCGGGGCCTCCCAGACAGGAAGCCGGGTGCTGTGGAGCCCATCCCGACAGCCACCCACCGCCGAGGACCCACACGTGCGACCCGAGTGCCAGGTGTGGCCTGGCTTCCGTCAGCTGGGGCAGAGCGGGCCGAGGGCGGGCAGGAGGCGCCAGGCGGCGGTCTCTCCCCACTGAGCAGGGCCGGGGGTGGCCGCTGGGAGGGAGTAGAGGAATGAACAGACAGACAAACAGGCAGGGAATTATGTCAGGCCCTACCTGGGCCTTGGCTGGGACCCCCTGCCCCCCACGGAAGCTTCTCCATGGCAATGGGGACGATTCTACATCCTAATGCCCAGTGGCTCTCAAGCTTTTCCTCTGTACCAAGGAGTGTCTCCCATGGGTCATTTGTAACGTTGCTCAGTCACCTCTCAGGCCTCCTTTCCCTCCCTCACTAGCCCCCTGCTTCCGCAGCCCCGAACCCTTGCTGCTCCTTGAACACCCGTGCATGCTCATGCCCCAGGGCCTTTGCACTTGCTGCTCTGTCCCCTGAATGCTCTTCTCTTGGATGTGTTTCTGCTCTGCTCCAAGGCCTGCTCCCCAGGGAGGTTTCCCTGGCCAGCTTGTCCCTCTGTACCCCCACTCTCCTTTCCCCGTATGGCACCAGTGCCAACAATCCCTGTGGTGTTTGTTTATGGGGTGATTTCTGTCTCCTGCCCTCAAATTCAGCTCAGGGAGGACAAAGTCCTTGCTGGCTTGCTCGTCGTCTATCCCAGTGTCTGCACACAGGAGGTGCTCGGTTGGCATTTGTCGAATGACTAGATTAGCCCATCTGTACAGTCCGTGTGGTTGTCACCTTCTTCCCGTGGCGGCATGGAGGAACTTGAGAGGAATTCAATGCAGCTCGAGTGGAGAGGGCATCGCACATCGGGCAAGGAGGTGGGACCTCCCGAGCCAGGGTCCAGGGTCACGCTCCTTCCTCAGGCCCGTGGGAAGCCCTTGTGGAGACTTTAAGCAGGGGGCTGTCCTGGTGGCAGAGTGGAGAAGCAACCAGAGGAACCGAGACCAGTTGGGAAGCTGTTGAGGTACAACAGGTGACCCGGCCCAGCGGCCAGGTGCTGCCCAGCACTAGTCAGGACCTCCTTGGAGCCTCCAGGGTGCAAATGCTGAATCCTGGAGTTGCCGCTGTGTGGCTTTGAGTGAGACGTCTAACCTCTCTGAAACTCACAGGGATGATGACGACAACAGGCTGGCGATACCCCTGCGGGTCCTGCCTCTGCCGTCAGAGCGCCGGGAGTGTTCGCTATTACTGGTTGAACCGTAGAACCTGCTGTTTTATGCGGGTCAAAATCCAGCATTGACAATTTGCTGTGGCTCAACTAATAGTACTAACTGTTCAAGACATCCGCTACAGTTCAAAGCAAGATACACGTCCATACCAAAAACTGCCACCGAGGCATGCAGAAGGACGCCGCAGAATCACGTATGGAAGTGGTCAGCAAACCCTCAGCATGATGCCAACGTTATCTACAAAGAGAATATGGAATTCTCTTTGAAGCAAAGCCCAGAGCGTAGTCCCTGGAGTCATGGGGGCTAGGGGGTTGGCCGACCAAAGAGAGCCCCCAAAGGAAGACAATACCTTTTCAGGAGCAGACACTAAGGTGTCACGGGTACCCCAGGTTTTATTGGTCCTGTGGGATGGGTTGCCTCAATCTTTTAAAAGCACACGAGTTGGGGGCAGCTGGCCACCATCGCCACACACCCATGCCCGGGTCTAGCCTGCGCCTCCAGCTCGGCCAGGAGAACCCCTGCCGGCTTCTCTCCAGAGGGGTGTCTCTGTGTCCCCCGCCAGCCACAAGCCAAAGCAGCTAGACCAGTCGGCTCTGTTCCTGGGGCCCTTCCCTGGCTCTCGCTGTCCTTTGCCTGGTTTTATTTCGTACTCTGTGGTCTCCTACGTCCTCCATGTGACTGAGGGTGCATTGTCTCTCTGGCACCTGAACTTTCAGGAGCAGCACAGCCATGAGCCTGGCGCACTCCTAGCTCTACTATCTGCCAAGTCTCGAGCATTCCGTGCTGTGGTGAACTGTGGGGCCATTCCCTGAGCCCACGTGCCCACAAGGGACCCACCGGGACTGTGGCCACAAGGGAGCATATTGCATCTGTCTGTACCTCAGGCGCTCCACCTGTTAAATGGGATTGTCATGGAGCCTACCCCTAGGGCAGCTGTATACAGCTGTTCGGGTCCTGCTCTGCACAACCCCGGGCACTGTGCCTCGCAGCAAGCCTGGTCAGGATGGGGGTTTTCTGAGCTGATGTAAGCAGAGTGCTTGTAACAATGCCAGGCATGGGGGGCGCTTAATATGTATTAGCAAGGAGTGTTGTTATTACTCTCTTACCAATATTAATCATTATTACGTTTAAGTGCTATGCTCAGCACCTTCCATGTGTGGTCTCAATTCATCCTTGGGACAGGCTCTAAAGTGCTCCAGTCTCCATTCTCTGCAAGAAACTGAAGGCCAGAGAGGTTGAGGGACTTGCTCAAAGCCAGAGAGTCAGTGAATAGAGAAAACTAGATCTGAACCCAGGACTACCTGAGGCTGCACTGCAGCGCTTTAAACCAGAACACTGGGCTTCCCTACCTGCTACGTATCTCCCCATCGGCCCCAGCATGCAGGGAGGGTAGGTATGCCTTACGCTAGGCTAGCTGAGGAGATGAGGGGAAGGCTTGCTCCTTCATTCATTCTCACCTCCTGACCTTGGCCCCAGAGAAACCCTGCGTGTCTGTCCAAGTGTGGATGAAGGACCTTGTGCGTGGACGTGCCTAGGAAATAAGATCAAAATTCCTGGGCCTCACCCCACTGACCCCGACTCTCTGAGCGGCTGATACCTTCCCCAGAGTTAGCAAATGAAAATGCAGGACATCCAGTTAAATTTGAATTTCAGATGAACAACGAATAACTTGTTAGCATAGTCATGTCCCAAATATTTCATGAGACATACTCACACAAAGGGATGATATGTTATTCACCTGAAATTCAGATTTAACTGGAGGTTCTACATTTGCCCTGGCAACCCTTTCTCCAGGTGACGCAGATGCCGAAAGGACAAGAACTGTCCTGTGGACACTCTTTAGGAGCCTACATTGGGCCGGTCCATATGGAGTCCACAGCTGTGTGCCAACCCTGTCACAGGCTCCTGGCTCCAGCGTGAGTAACACGAGCAAGGTCCCTCCTTTTGACAGACTCACATCGCTGCACCATCCAGGGCCGCCCCCGCTTGCCCAGGTGGGGAGACTGAGGCCTGGAGAGAAGGCGTGCTTGTGGAGGTCCCTCTGGGAGGCTGGCAGAGGAGGCCCAGGGACCGCCGGCCCCGCGGGTGGAGCCCACGCCCCCAGGCAGGCCTTCCCGGTAGCCCCGGCCATCTGGGCTCACACCTGGAATCTCCTGAGCGGGAAACGGCCCACCCTGCCCCACTGGGACCACTTCCCGCCCGTGGCGGCCAGATGGCCCCGCAGCTCGGGGGAGCTGGGGGCTGGGGCCGCACCAGCACCAGCCCAGATGCCTCCGTAGGGTCGGCTCTGTTTTCATTCCAGTCTTGGAGATTAGCCGTTTCTGGGAAGGGGAATACATACGTAGGCACAACACTCAGCAGCCCTCTGGCTGTTTCATTTCAAAGAAACCTAAGGTTTAGAAAGAATCTAATTAGGCATCTTCTCTGCAGTCTCATCTTGTATGAAATGTAATTTAATTGCTCGAGAAACCTGCCTCATCCCTGGCCAGGTGCCGAGGGGTCAGCGGCTCCGCGGGGACTCACGCGTTCCGGGGAGGCCACAAGGGTGCCAAGGGGCTTCTTTTGAGCAACGCTGGAGCTCATGCGCCCATCCCCCCTCCCCTCCACGCAGCGCCCACCCCAGCTCACGCGGGCCACCCTCGCCGTGCTGAGCAGGTCCCGCAGTGGCCTGTCTGCCCCAGGCTCTGAGACGCAGGCGGTGCAGAGTGCAAATGGCTTGACCAACTGGGGGACCTCGGCAAGCCACTTCATCTTTCCGGACCTTTGTACAGTCTGTGAAATGGGCTGATCACTGCTTCACTCCAGGGCTGTTACAGGGTGATATGGAACCCAGGGCCTGGCACGTCGCGGGCACTCTAGACGTCATGGCGCTGTTCTGATTGACTTTCGGCTCCTTTCTGCATCGGTTCAGGGTCTACTTTCCTCACAAGAAGCTCCCTGAAGGCAGGGATTTTATCTTGTCTGCTGCTGAGTCACTGGCACTTAGCATCAGGGACAGGTCATGCTTGGAGAAGGTTTCCGTACGTGGACAAAGAGGAGAACGAAAGCCCCCGGCTCTGGGAGACGCCGGAGTCCAGCTTCAGCGAGCCGGCAGCGCCCTGCAAGGGGGTGGGGAAGAGGGGATGTGCGGTCCACAAAGTGCTCCCAAAATGTCACCTCCCGAAAGTGGGATTGTCGTCCCCGCTATTCAGGGAAGGAAACTGAGGCTCAGGAGGGAGAATCAAAATTTCCTCAGGCTGCTCTTTGAAAGACACTGTTAAGAAAATAAAAACGCGAGCATGGTTGTCACGATGGTCCCCGAAGACCCTCATACCCTGTCACTCATTCACGGGTCTGGTGTTGAGGAGGGCTGAGCTGGGTAAACCTAAATGGGATTTTGCAGAAATGACCGAGTGTGGCTTCTGAGCTAGGTCACGTTCTGGCTTGGCCCCGGCTGTCTCTGGGCTGCTCACCTGGGGTGAGCTAGCGGCCATGTCGTGAGGACTCTCAAGCAGCACCCGCAGAGGCCCCGTGGGAAGGCACCGAAGCCTCCAGCCAGCAACCGGGACCCCACGAATGAGCCATTTTAAAGGCAGATCCTCAGGACCTGCTCAAGCCCTCGGGTGACTGCAGCCCCAGCTGACGCCTTGATTGCAAACTCATGAGAGAACCCAAGCCAGGACCACCCCACTGGGCCGCTTCTGAATTCATGATCCACAGAAGCTGTGAGCGATAATAAATGTGTATCATTTTAATTACTAAGTTTGGGAGCAATTTGTTATGCAGCAATAGGTAATTAATACAACAACCCACAAATTGGGAGAAAATGATTGCCAGACACATCTCTCATAACACGTATTTCCAGAATAGATGAGGAGCTCTCGCAACACGGTAATAAAAAAAAACAAACAACTCGAGAAAATGTGCAAAAGATTTGAACCAGCATTTCATAAAAGATATACGAAGAGACAATAAACACATGCTTAACATCATTAGTCATTCGGGAAATCCAAATTAAAACCATATTGAAAAACGTCTACACGCCTATTAGAATAGAAAAAATAATTTAAATCTGACAATACGGTCTGCTGATGAGGATGTAGAGCAACCAGAACTCTCATTTATTACAGGTGGGAATGCAGGATGGTGCAGCGCTTTGGAAAACAGTTTGGCAGTTTCTTATAAAGTTAAATGCATATTTATCCCAGCAGTTCCACTTTTAAGTCCTTACCCAAGAGAAATGAAGATTCATATTCACAAAAACTTTCACAGGAACATTTATAGCAGCCTCATGTGTAATTGTCCAGTCTGGAAACAACTCAAATGTCCTTCGACAAATCGTGGAATATCCTCGCAATAGACACCACCCGTTATTAAAATTGAACAAACTACTGATACACATACAACGCGAATTGACGTTTTATAGATATATTCTGCTAAGTGAAAGAAGCCAGAATCAAAAGGCTCAAACTATTGTACGACCCCATTCATGTGTCATGCTGGACAAAGGGAAACTATAATGACACAAAACAGACCAGTGGTTTCCAGGGGTGAGGGCTTGACTCCAAAAAGGCAGGAGGGGACTTTCTGGAGCGATGTCACTGTTCTAGACCCTGACTGTGGCAGTGGTCACAGGATTATCTGTGTCTATCACAATTCATGGCGCTATACAATGAGAAGGGCAAACTTACTCTAGATAAATTATACTACAACAAACTTGACCTTTAAATAGATCTTGCATTTGACGAGAGTGCCAAGACCATCCGACGGGGGAAGAGCAGTCTGTTCAATAAATGGTTCCGGAACAACTGGATATCCACGTGCAAAAGAATGAAGTTGGACCCCCTGCCTCACACCTATATGAAATTAATTCAAAACGGATGGAAGATCTAAATGTAAGTGCTAAAACTATAAACCTCTTAGAAGAAACATAGGGGCAAATCTTTATAACCTTGTTTTGGCAAAGGATTCTTACCTATGACCCCAAAAGCACAAGCAATAAAGAAAAATCAGATAAACTGCACTTCTTCAAAACTGAAAGCTTTTGTACTTTCAGAGGATTCCATCAGGACAATACACAGAATGGGAGAAAATATTTACAAATCATATGCCTGATGAAAGACTTGAATCCAGAATATATAAGGAACTCTTACAACTCAATAATAAAAAGACAATTTAAAAGTGAGCAAAGGGTCTGAATAGACATTTCTCCAAGGAAGATATGCAAATGGGCAATAAGCACATGAAAAGATGCTCACCCGTCATCAGGGAAATGCAAATCAAAAGCACAACGCGATATGACATCACACCCACTTGGAGGGCTAGCATCAAAAAGTCCAATCACAGTAGGTGCTGGCTCTCAGAGGATGTGGACAAATTAGAACACTGTGCACTGCTGGTAGGAATTGTAAATGGGGCAGCTGCTTTGGAAAACAGTCTAGCAGTTCCTCGAATGATTAAACAGAATTACCGCATTACCCAGCAATTTCAGTCCGAGGTATGCACCCAAGAGAAATGAAAACATATGTCCACGCAGAAAGTTGTACGGCAATGTTTATAGCAGCATTATTCATAATAGCTGAAAACAACCCAAATTTCCATCAACCGATGAATGGATAAACAAAATGTGGTATATCCAGACCGTGGAATATTAATTACTCAGCCATAAAAAGGAACAAAGCACTGACACCTGCTACGACTTTGAAAATACTCTGCGATGCGCAGGCTGTCAGTCACACAGGCAAATGCTGCATGATTCCCTGCGTGTCAAAGCCCGGAACAGGGGAGTCTACAGAGACCGAAAGTAGATCAGTGGCTATTTAGGGCTAGGGGCAGGGTATGGGGGATAGAGGTGTGATAGCTAAATGTTACAGGGTTTTCTGTCTGAGGTGATGAAAATGCCTTAAAATTGTGTGGATAGTTGCATCTATCGGTAAATATATCAAAACCATTGAATTGTACACTCAAAATGTGTAAGGTGTATAGCATGTGAATTATATCTCAATGACGCTATTTTTTTTAAAGAAAAAAGAAAGGAAGGAAGGAAGGAAGAAAAGAAAGAGTGAGACACCCCCAGGCCCTGCTGAGCTGCAGATGGAATCACCGAGAAAATGTCCCCAGGAAGTTTGCCTCACCCAGTGGGAGTCCTTAATGAACCACATGCCTTCCTGGCTAAAAATCTATCTTAATGATGATATTTTCCAGGTATTCTCCTCCTGTATTTTCGTTTTTAAATTTATTTCTTTATATATATATTTTTAGAGACAGGGCCTTGCTCTGTCACCCAGGCTGGAGCACAGTGGCATGATCATAGCTCATTGTGGCCTCGAGTTCCTGCGCTCAAGCGAGCCTTCTGCCTCAGCCTCCCGAGTATCTGGGACGACAGGCGTGTGTCACCATGCTCAGCTAATTTTTAAAACATTTTTTTGTAGAGATAGGGTCTCTCTGTGGTGCCCAGGCTGGTCTCAAACTCCTGGCCTCAAGCCATCCTCCTTCCTTGGCCTCCCAAGTGCTGGGATAACAGGTGTGAGCCACTCACTGCACCCTATCTCCCTTCCTGCATTTTTTCTTCTGTAGAACATATGCCCCAGAAACCAGAGATTTTATTTTGGAGGATGAATCTTGGGCCAGCCCTTGGACTCTGTGACAACCCTCAGGTGTGGCCTCCACGGTGTGATCTGAGAGAATTCAGGAAGACAAACCCTGCACCCCAGCAGGGCCCCATCCACCGGGCATGGGGTGCTGGGTGCAACTCCAACCTTTGGTTCTGACCTGCCTTCTCCAGGCAGCGGTCTTTACTGCAATCTCCCCTAGGGAAGATATGAGATACCGAGCTCTGGGGTAAAGAATTAGGCGATCAGATCATTTTTTTCTCCCTGACAAAGAAGAACTAGGGACACCTGGGAGCTCAGGGACACCGGGGGCTCTTTGAGGGGAAAATGGAATCTTAACCACAACGCAAGGCCCGCTAATGGTGGATGGGAGATCCGGGTTACCGAAGGCAGGGTTGCTCCGACAGGGTTCCCGCCGCAGCTCCTAGAAACCCATCAGCCACGCAAGTCCTCAGGCCACACCCCAGCCCTGCCGGGTCAGAAACGCAGGGTGGGGGCCCACCCAGCAATCCGTGTTTTCAAAAGTCCTCTAGGAGATTCTGATGCGAGCTGAGACCCACTGAACTAATGGGTGGATTCATGCATCATTCATTCACTCAACTAACACTTACTGGGTGCTCCCAGACATGCCTGCCATTGTTGGAGGCCGAGGGGTTAAATACAGTGGAGGAGACAGAGTGGGTTGAACAGTGGCCCCCAAAAGACATGTCCTCAGAAACCTGTGATTATGACCGTGTTTGGACAAAGGAGGGTTGCAGATGTAGTAAATGGTTAAGGACCTTGAGATGAGATCGTCCTGGCTTACCCAGTGGCCCTAAGCCCAGCGACAAGTGTCCTTCAAAGAGACAGAAGAGAAGATGACACAGAGAGGGCAGGGGCTGGAGCAATGGGCACAGGCGGAGGAACACCAGCAATCGCTGGAAACTGAGGGGCGGCGAAGGACCCGACCGAGAGCCTTATGGGGGAGGGCGGCCCAGCGGACGCCTTGATTTTGAGCTTCTGGCCCCTGATTCTCTGTAGGAGAATAAGTTTCGGTTGTTATAAGCCGCTCCGTCTGTGGTATTAATGACGCGTTACAGCAGCGATAGGAAACTAGTACGTAAGACAAATAAGGGCTCTGACCTCACAGAGCTTGCATTTCAGTGAGGGAGCCGGGTGACTGAGAGAGCAATAGATCGATGGATGGATGGATGGGCAGAGAGAGAGGGAGAGAGAGAGAGAGAGCCGCTCAGGGCTGTCGGGCCGAGGGCTCGGGCCTCCCTGGCTTGCGTCAG
>VBSM01003201.1:2448212-2474440 GCA_008086735.1 Cheirogaleus medius
AAAAAAAAAAAAGATTGTAGCATGGCTGAGGGTATTCCAGGTAGTTGAAAGTTGAATGAATGAACGAATGAACGAATGAATGAATGGAGACATGAGTAGATGGGCTGGCATGAGGATGGATGGACAGTCCATTGCTGAAGGGGCTGGTTCTGGCCAAATCCCTCTTCCCCTCAGCCCCCCAAGGATAAGTTCTTTCCCAAGCAGTGGCCTTCACACCACTTGACCTATGGCAGGACCTCTGGCCTCCCTCCCTCCCCGCCTCACAGACCCAGCTCTTGGGAAGATGAGCTCAGAGGTGGTTTTCCGCTCGGCCAGATGGGCAGGACGGGCTTCCATCCCGCTAGCGAGACATGTCAGCGTGCTGGGCTCCACGGAGGGAACCGCAGGCAGCCTTGGAGAGCCGCTGACAGATCATGGAATCCCACCGGCCAAGGCATCATCTCCAGGCCAACAAGCTTGAATTATGACAGAGGGATTAGGAGCCGGTGGAAACTTGGAGGTCACCCACGAAGACATTTGAACATTTGTTTTCTAGCTACAGCCTCATTTTTCAGCTGCTTGGTACACTTAATCCAACGTGAAGTATTGCATATTAAATTTTTTCCCTGGTTGCAGACCTCCTCGTTCTCGAATGATCTTTGGCATCCAGTGGGTACTTTCTCTGATTGCTCTTGGTGTGCGTGGCTCAAGCCCAGCCTTTCGTATTCTGCACTTTGTTTTCTTGCGGGAATCTGTGCTGGGATGCTGGCGGAACAGCAGCCAGGAGGCCTGAAGCGTGCCCTGCGCCTGTCAGCTAAACGGCGAAGCAGGCCCTCGTGGCGGGTCCCTGGGAGCGGGGGAGCGGGCCGCCAGGATAATTGGCATGGGGAGGGCAGGGCAGAAGCCTTTCCAGATTAGCCAGGCTACCGGGGGTGAAGACGCTGAGCTTCAAAGACGCCTCCCAAACTTAAGGCTATTAAGTTATTATGGCCGATTACATTCCGAGGGGCCTTGGCTGGCTGCCTCTAATTGGCAGGCTCCTGCGATTTTATGGGAACGGGGCTGGGATGGGAAGGCTGAGATCACCGAAAAAGCAGCCCCGCCCGCAGAGGCCAGATGAACTGGGGACGTGAATTATTATTCTGACATGGTGGTGGGCGCATCTGCAACACCGTACGGTCTTTTGTTCCCAGCGGCCCCTCAGCACGGCTGACCGGGGGTCCTGTGCAGGCCGCCCCCGTCCACCCGCGGGGGGAGGCCCAGACGAAGGTCGGGGCCGCTGCGGGCTGGGAGTCTCCGCTGGCCTGGCTGGCCGAATGTTCCCCAACCCCAGTTCTCCCCGATCCAGAGTGTGTGTTGAGACCTGGCGGTGGTGTGGAGCCGGCGTGGCAGACAAGGCCCCGAGTCAGAGGAGGGCAGCTGTCTGCGTGCTCGGCTGAGACAGCAGAGTGCAGCCGTGGAGCACCAGAGTCTCCAAGAGGAAGAAGCTGCAGACGGAGCTTTATTTGCATGGCAACCCCATTGTTTTCGTTTAGGTTCTATGTCTATGTGGAATGTCCTGGGGGGGTCTCATATTGTAGTTTTGGCTGCTACAACGAAGAGACACAAAATAATAGTGGCTTAAACATCACAGACATCCATTTCTGTCTCCTGTAAAGGTCTAAGTTTGCAGTCCAGAGCTGGCGGGGCAGCTCCACAGTCATCAGAGACCCAGGTCCCTTCTGCCTCATTTCTCCGTTTCGCGTGCACACAGCTTCCAGTTCCAGGTCCGAAATGGCAGCTCCAGTTCCTACCATCACATCTGCATCCCAGCAAGTGGGAAGGAATAAAAGCACAGGTGTGGGTTTGCCCCTTTCCTGTGAGAACTCACACCACTGACACATGACATTGTCTAAAATCTATACACGATCACATCTAGCTGCAAGGAAGGTTGGGAAATGTGGTCTTTATTCTGGGTGATCACGTGTCCGACGTATTCAGTTAATGCAGAGGAAGAGGAAATGAGCAGTTGGTTCCACACACAAGTGCGATGGAGGTAGAGTGAGGAGCAAAGCCTCCTGCCGGAGCATCTCTTGGGTATGCCTTTGGGCTGTAGGGGTGATGCCCCTCCCTTTTCTTGGCAGTCAAGGCAGTATGCAAAATCCTCCTTCTCCAGGCAGACTTCCAGGATGAGTTACTTCAGGTCACTGGCCAACTGGTCAACTCATTTCCCCCCTACCTTCTCTCTACCAGGTGCTTGGCTATTTTGAAATCCAGGTATGTCTGCTAAGTCTGTCCTAGTGTCCTCAGCGCACTGTCTGTTTCCTGAGCCAGAGATTCCATTAATTCTTTAGTGGGTGCCAAATCCACAGCCCCCAGCCCCACACCTACACCCTCGGGCAGTAAACACTCCAGGCATTTTCAGAAGAAAGCTTTGCTCTGCCAGCTCAGGGTGGGGAGCTCTGTGAGGGCAGGGCCTCATCTTGGTCACGGTTTTATCCCCAGAGCCCAGTACAGGCCTGGGATGCAGAGGCAGTCAGTAAGTACTTGCTAAATGAACAAAGACTTTCTTGGATAACGACAGTAATAATATAATCATTATAGCTGATGTTTACTGAGGACTCATATGAGCAAGGTGAGCATTATACAACAGTCATCTAAAACAGGAATCCACAAATTTGTTCTGCAAAGGGCCGGATGGCAAATATTTTTGGCTTTGCAAGCCAGAAGGTCTCTATTGCAACCACTCAACTCTGTCATTGTAGCATGAAAGCAACCTTAAGCAATCTGTGAATGAATGGACATGGCTGTGTGCCAATAAAACTTTACTTACAAAAATAGGTGCGGGCTGGATTTGGCCAGTGGGCCATAATTCGTTAACCCCTTATTTAAAACAAAAATGAGTGCCCCAGAGTGGCGGTGAAGAAGACCTAGTGGCATCTTGTAGAGCTGAGATGTGGGTACCCGGTAGACTCGGTAGACGAGGTGTCCGGAGACCTAATCTCCAGGCCTGAAGTAGGCTTCTTTTGGGGATTCGGGCCTGGCTCTGTCCTCCTGTCCCCGAGAACCATGTCCTCTCCCATCCACGGGAGAGCTGTGGTTGTACCAAACAATGCTGCCCTCTGACCATGGCTGATTGGGCCGGGGTGGACACCCAACCTGCGGTGACATTTGGAATTGGGACACAGCCCTTCTGATCCATCTCAAACTGAGGACACACAGACTTAGGGGTGCGGGAGCCAGAGGAGGCTGGCTGCAGACAGGGCCAGAATGGCTGGCGAGGGGGGAAAAAGGGAGTCCAGGGGTCCCAAGCCCTCTGAGACCCCTCAGGATCCCTGTCCTGCGGCCGTGACCTTCCTGGGGGGTCGGGCAGCCACCCCGCCCGCCCTGCTTTCTCCTGCTGGGGGCTCCCCGTCTTGCTTTCCAAGGGCTCATTTTTCCAGAGGAGCTCAGGACTTTGCCCAGCTCAATGAAGAATGTGGAATACTTGAAATTTCCACTCACACACTCCTGGAAAAAACACATTAACCTTTAAGAAGGGAATAATGGCTTCGTTTTCAAGAGACCTTATGGATTAACCCTCGACAAGCACTTTCTGGGGAAAAACGATGACCGGTGGCATGGACCCAGGGGGGCGCGAGAGATGAAGCAAAAATAAAAACCAGCAGATTCCTTGTGCTTGCCTGGAACAAAGGCAGGTAATCGTTGACTGACAACAACAATAACAGCACTCCTCACTCCCGTGAGACGCCGAGGGTGTCTGAGGAGATTGCCTGCTTCCGGACAACATTAGAGCTGTTTCACCCAGACCTGCTGGTGACCGGCGGGGCCGAGCAGAAGCGGCGCGGGGACAGCGTGGCCCTTCGCTCTCCGTTCAGTGGGGTGTCCTCTGGCAGCTCAGAGGACGTTTCCTTCCTCCTCACGACAACCTCCTCCATGCAGCTCTTCTGCCAGCCTGCTCCCCCAAACCCCATCCCCGAAGCACAGACCCCACGGTTCCCATGTTGGAGGGAACTGCGTAATCTACCCTCCTCTGGGGGCATTTGCAAGGCGCATCAGCACAGCCAGGGCTCTGAGAAGTCCTGTCAGAAAGAAGCCTGTTTAACTTTGTTGAACACCATCATTTCCCAAATTATTCTGGCTGTGGGAAGTACCCGCCCCCACTCCCTTTTTAACATGTTTTTGGATGATACCTACGATTGTCTGGCGAAACTGCTCGTCCATGGAATATGCTTTAGAAAATGCAGGCCATAGAGCATACTTTCTCCGAGATCATTGGAGCTACAGAAAGTATCACTCTTTATCACCAATGCACCCGTTCAATTATCACACAGGGGGTCCCTCCCTCTCCATCCGTCACCACCTCATCCAGCCGGCGTGCATTCGCCAAATGCCGGGGAGGAGCAGGGGTGAACCTCCTCCTCCCTGCCTGGGCCAAGCGTCCCGCGTGGCAGGCGAGGCAAGTGGTGCCTGTGGGTTAAGGAACAGAAAGGCACCTACATGGCGTTCCTGGACCTTAAAAGCCCAACTTCTGAAGATGCTTTTCGAAAGTTTTTACAAAGACAATTTTACAAGACTATCCAAAAGGGCCAAAATTTAGGCAGCCAAGCAGCAGTTGAAGGAGAAGGCTGGAAGGAGGGGACAGGGAGGCTGAACTGCGGGGCGACGGGGGACCTCGGCTGTGTCTTCCCACCACGGCGAACGTGACCTCGCCAACATGCAGATGCACGGGAAGCAGAATCACCCCCGAAGACCCACACGGAGGCTTGAGGCTGCCGACGGGGAGGCTCAGAGGTTCTGCTCAAAGCCACAAAGAAGACAGAGCCAGGATCCGGCGCAGGCCCGTCCCAGGCCGGTGCTGTCTCTGCTGAACACAGAGACCGTAAGTCTGAAACACAACCAATCCCATTAGGAAATCGATGACATGCCCAAGACAGGACGACGAGCGAAGTGCGTGTGGTGGGTGCAAAGGTGGGTCACAAGGACAGCGAGGGGACAGGGAAGACTGTAGCATCTGGAGGCTGCAAACTGATGGCCGGAAGCCTCAGATAGGGAGAAAGGAAGTTGTCGCTGCCCTCCGGCCCCACAGAGTGCAGGGGGTGGGTAGCCATCCCCGGCCACCAAGCCCCAAATCAGGCTCTCTAGTTGTGCCTGCCTTGGACTCGGTTTCTCATCTGCATATGGGACTCGTGATAGCACCGACCTCCAATAGCTGTGAGGACGATGGAACGAAGCAGGCATGCTGCCAGGGCAAGGAGGAAGATGGAGTGAGCAAGTCGCTCTGTGCTAAGTGACTGGTGCACTCTGGGGCAAAGCACTCCCCCTGCGAGCCTCTATGTCCGCATCCGAGAAATGGGAGTGCGCACCCCGGCCCCACTTCAGGGGCTGCTAAAGATCCACAGACGCTGCAGAGGTGAGGAAGAGCATAGAGTGGCACCCTGGTGAGCACAAAATGCTAACGCTGGTCATGACAGCACAGCCTGAGACGTCCGTCTGGCCCTTCCTTCACTTTCTGGAGCACCACCGTGGCCCACTCTTAGCCCGTAGTGACAACGCGACAGCACAGCCCAGCACCTGAGCACCTGAGCACCTGAGCATTTGCCCCGGGCCAGGTGCTCTGCTGAGCACCTTACAAAACATCCCAACACCGGTTCTCGGCCCAAGCTGGGGAGGGGCGGTGGTGGCATTCCTGTTTCACGCTCGAGGGTCTTAGAGGGACGCGGCAACACAGCAGTGAGGTGACCCAGCTGGGACTGGGCTCCGAGTTGCTTTGACTTCTGAGCCTTGGTTTTTAATGCACATCTAATGCTCCAGCCCAGCATGGTGACCAGCGGCTGCCTGACACAATTTATTCCTTCACTCATTCATTCCGCACACGTTTACTGAAAGGCTGCCATGTCCCACCGGCGCTGGGTCTACACACTGGGCAAGAGCCACCAGAGGCGGTGGGGGAAGTGCCTGTGACAATTGAAATCTGTGCAGGGCCAACTCAGCCCCCGGCACCGCGCCCTGGGGGCTGGATTGCTGCTCCATTTCACAGACGGGCATGTGTTCCCTCCCACCACGGCGACGGCAGCAGCTGAGCACACAGGGGCTCGGGCAGGGCACGTGCCTCGCCCGGTGGCACGAGCTCGGAAAGCCGGGGGTCCTGCCCAGCTCTGCCTGGCTCCTTCCTTTGTACCTCGGCGAGGACGTCCCACAGACCGAACGGACAGCTCCGAAGGCCGTTTCTGCCCCTCTCCAGCCTCCAGCCGCATAAACACTGCAGTCCCCAAAGACCAATCGATTCTGTCCGCAGCCCTTTGCCTAGCAACCCGGGCGGAATGGATTCTCTCTTGCAGGCTGCGCGGATCCTCTGGCTGCCCAGAAACCTGCTCTCTCTCTAGTCCCGGTAGCATCAACTGGCATCTTTTTGTAAAAAAAAAAAAAAAAAAAAAAAAAAGAATCACCCTCTTCTCCCCCAGGCTAAGCCCCGTCTCACTTTATTTCTCTCCCCGTGTTACTGCGAGATAAATCCAAGCTCCTCATGTCTCCTCCAGGGCGACGCTGCCAGGTGGAGGTGTTTGTCCCCAGGGTTTCCAGCCATTTTTCACCCGTCCACTCACCCCATGGGCACTGCTTGCACACTGGCCTTGTGTTCGGCACCTGGCAGGCACGGGGGCGTGACGGAAACAGGAGAACAGAGCCCCCAGCTCCAGAGTTCGCAACCCCAGCAGGGGAAGACAATCTGATGCTAGTTCCTCACACCCCACATGCCTTCCCTTGGCCTCAGGACAAACACACGCAGACCAACGTGCTCAGAGCCAAGCCCTACAGGTAGCTCAACCTGTGCTCTGCCATGCAGCGAGGGCCTCCCGAGTCTCTCGAACCTCGTCCTCAACCCTCCCAGTAGGCCTGGGGCACACAGGGATTGTTCCCTGAAGTTCAGAGAGGTGAAGTGACTTTCCCAAGGCCCCACCGCTAGTAAGTGGCTCCAACCCAGGTTGCTCATGGTCTTAACCACTTGGTATATGGCCTCCAAAGTCCAGCAGACCAGAGAGGAAAGAAAGACTGTGTCCTGCCCACAGAGCAGGGGCCAAGCAAGCAAGGAGATCCCGAATAGAGGGGCTGCGTGTCAACAAAAAGACTCCCAGAGGTTCAGAGTAAAAGGCGGGCGAGGACCCTCCAGTCGGCCAGAGGAAGCTGAACGGGGCTACAGTGGGAACAGCAATCGTGCGGGTCCCCTGCGACACTGGGCACTGTCTGCCGAGAGCGCTCTCTGCTAGGCTCTGTGCCGCCAGGACGATGACACCATCTAACTGGACCCTCGCCCCTGCCCTCCATCGCAGCGTTGATTTGACATCTATTTCTCAAACAGAAGTCAGGGTAGAAATAATCCAGTGGGGGTCACATTTTATTGATGAACATTAACATCCACCATGAAGAGCCATCAAAAATGTTTTTTAAAATACTAAAACAATCTTTTTAAGGCACATACTCTTTGACCCAAGCCCTTCTGCTTCCAAGAATTGGTTCTAAAGAAATTACTGTGGACACTCCCAAAGGCCCATAAACAAGGATATTCATTGTAGCATTGTTTACAATAATGAAAGACTGGGAACAACCTGAATGTCCCAAGGAACATTGGTTAAACAAGTGACAGTACATTCACACAATGCAATACTGTGCAGGTAGCGAAAACGGTGGTGTGGGAGGCCTACATTTATGGACAAGGAGCAGTGGTTATAATAAATTGTTAAGGGAAAACAGAAGGTCACAAAACAACATATGTAGAAGGATCTCATTTTCATTTAAAGTAGATAGATAAATAGATGGTAGTTAGTAGATAGATGATAAGATAGATCATTGACAGATAAAGGATAGAGATAGATAATTGATAGACAATAGATAGATAAGTGATAAGATGATTGATGGGTAGATAAGAGATTATTCATAAACGATAGAGAGATAGATGGTAAGATGGACGGATGGATGGACAGATGCATGGATGGGTGGAGGGACAGGTGGATGAACAGATGGATGGATGGACAGATGCATGGATAGGTGGAGGGACAGGTAGATGAACAGATGCATGGATGGGTGGAGGGACAGGTGGATGAACAGGTGGATGGACGAACAGATGGATGGATAGATGGATGGAAGGATGGATGGATAGATGGATAGATAGATAGATAGGTCCATCAAACATTTATGGAGCCCCTACTCTGCACCAGTCACCGTCTTATGTACTGGGAACACAGTAATGAGCAAAATAAAGCTTCCGCTCTCATGGCACTCCCATTCTAGCGAGAGATTTTAGAGAGACATTATTTATCTAAAGCCGGTTAGCAGAGTCTTAGGAGCTCAAGCTCTGACATGCAGTGAACTTAGGCACATTTATACCCTCACACCCACATTTATACCCTCACACCCACATTTATACCCTCACACCCACATTTATGCCCTCACACCCACATTCTCCAGTCATCCATTAAAGGCTGCCCCCGGGGCAGGGGATGTGAATTCCCAGGCATGTTCTGCTCACCATGTTGGTAGACAAAATAGGTTCTGGAAAACTGAGAGCAGCTATCAGCAAAGAGACCCCGGTGCTATAGGCTGGATGTGAAAGCTCCCAGGAATAAGCATGAAAATGGCAAAGGGGCACGGATATATGAGTGGAGCACTGACAGTATAAAGGCTCTGAGAAGTCCTGCAGGACAAGCAGCTTTCTAACTTTGCTTAATCCAACTTATCTGGCCACAAACCCTCTTCTATTCAGCCTCTATCAACAGCTT
Organism: Cheirogaleus medius; assembly: GCA_008086735.1. Taxonomy (NCBI): domain Eukaryota; kingdom Metazoa; phylum Chordata; class Mammalia; order Primates; family Cheirogaleidae; genus Cheirogaleus; species Cheirogaleus medius. Next base: position 2,456,945 of record VBSM01003201.1, read on the forward strand.
CTGGAAGGAATATTCCACAGTGTGCAGACACACAGGTTCCTGCAAGCAATCACAATCCACCCTCCTTCAGTCTAGCTTTTTGGTTTATGCTAATATTATCCGCTCCACTGCAAGTTCCTTGAGGGCAGAAATGATGACCTCTTCCTTCTTTCTCATGCCCTCCAAGCCTGGCGTCCCCACAGAGGGGAAGCAACACAAATCTCTCCGAGAAGCAAATGAATCAATTCACCGTTTCTTGAAGCTGCGGAGTTCTATAGCTGGCTTGGGGCAGGTGGGAAAAGAACTCCTCTCCCCTTGGAAAATGTGAGGCATATGTATATTTAATAAAGTACAAACTTTCAGTGCAGATGGAACATAAACCAATGACGTAAATAGATCCACCGGTCATTCATTATGGCTGTGGACAGAGCCTGGCGGCAACGGCACCTGAGAACCGAGCACTCCGGGAGGCTCAGCCCCCGCAGCCCCCGCACAACCAAAATTGCTTGACAGGACATAGAGGGGAGGCCACCAGGGGCCTCTGACCACGGTGGACCCTCCCAGATCTAACTGCTGTAAGTCCAGCATTACGGTCAACTTGTCCGGGGCCCTTAGAGAGGAGGCAAGAGTGTAGCCAGGGAAGAGAACCCTGGAGTCTTCTTTCTCTGCTCTAAGCACTTAGAATAAATCCAAACTCCTCACCAGCACGGCCCCCGCCAGACTCTGGGATTTAGCCTCAGCTGGCATCTCCCACCCACCGCCCACTCTGCCCCTCGCTCCACTGGCTCCAGCCCTGCCATTCTTTCTGGACCTTGAAACCGCCAAGATCCCTCCTGCCTCAGGGCCTTTGCACTTGCCACTCTTCTACCTGGAATGCTTGGTCTCCGAGCTTCTCTTGCTAGCTGCCTCTCATTATTCAGGCTCCAGTGTTCCCACCTTGGAGTGGCCCCTCCACAAGAGCCCCACCCCTCACAATCTAGCCTCCTAAGCCCATTTATTCTTGTCATGGCATTTTCATTTCCTGACATTCTTCTTGTTCACTGGTTAACTAAAGTATCGCCTGGAATGTGGCCTCTAGGAGGGCAGGGACCACGTCTGTCTCTGCTCACCACTGCACCCCTCTGCACCAAGCATGATGTGAGCACTCAAACGGAAGGAAGGAAGGAGAGCAAGAAGGAAGGAAGGAGGATGGATGGATCTTATGACCTTACTCCACTAAATAATGTGGGTTCCTAGGGTAAGGCCAGGCATAGAGAATAAAAATTGTAAAAATGAGCTATATTGGGGTGTGTGTGTACGTTTGTGCACATGCACTCCCCGAAAGCAAAAGTACAAAACCATAGCGAAGATTGGGTTGAGTTCTTACAATACGCTAACCGCCATTCTGAGCATTGTAGCTATGTTTTAATAACTCAAATAAGCATCTCAACGCCCCTCTTAAAGGGGTGCTATATTATATCCACTTTACAGATGAGGAGGCTGAAGCTCAGAGAGGTTGGGTATCTCGCCCGAGGTCACACAGCCCAGGGCAGCCCGTCGTGTTTCGAGCAGGCAGACTTCACCCTGCACCTCTCCTTTACCTGCTGACACCGCCTGGCACCAGGATGGCCCGACCACGGCTCCTCGGCAGGGGCGCCTCGGCCACGCTTTGGGACTCCGAGCTGGCGTGGCTCAAGGCCGACGTTTACAGCTCAGTGACCAGAAGTGGGACATTTTACACAGCTCTGGGGACCTGTGAAAGGCAAGCAGGCCCCAGAGCCCACCGATACGTCAGGCCGCAGATCCAGCATCGTCAATCGCATGTGCCGCACCGTGGCAGTGTGAGGCCTCAGTGATTCGTGAAAGAAAAAGACAAGGACAGGCCAGCTCGAACCGTGTGAACCTCAACATATGGCAACTGCAGGGAGGGATGGATTCCTAGGAGGGGTGGCAGTGCCGGGCACACACGTGTCACCCGCTCGCTGCAGCGGCTCGGCCTCTTCGAACCACGAGGGCCACGTGGTCGCCTGTCTGTGCCGACCTCCTTCTGATCCCTGCACGCGGGGCCACGCGCTGAGCCGTGGCACCCCAAGGGTTAAGCCCCTTCCCAGCCGCTCCCACTGCCCCTCCCACTCCACCGGGGTAATGAGGGAAATGTCAGGAGAAGCAATTGCTGGGAGCCCTACAGAGAGACTGCCCTATTGAGTTTTTAAAATTAAATCTATTTATAATTTATACCTTGCCTGCTTCCAAAAAGGGTTTGAGGTGGTTTACAGCAAACGATACATAAAATGGAAAGGCTGTTAACTAGAAAGAGAAAAATGAAGAACACCATGCAGGAGGAGGAGAAAATCTCCTAAATACCCAGGCTTAGAGAAATAGCAACAGATTAGATATTATAGTTTGGCTCCCTGCATCCTGGCAGCTGAGGCAAAAAGGGAAATCATCGCAATGGGACGCATAACTCTGAGTGACTTAGGGAAACTTGCTAAGCTTCAGCAGTGCAGGGCACAGTGTTCTCTATAAGGGGTGACCCAGGGGCTGGGAGGTGGTACCAACAGTGAGGAGGAGGGGCTGGAGCCAGCAGGTCCTTCTGGGGGCACCCAGTCCCCCTTCTTCTGGAAAGCACCCCAATTTTAGCACCCTCATGCACTCCCAGTGCACACAGTTTGGGTCAGACTTGTGCCGGCTATAGGAGTGGACATGCGACCCAAGACACTCCAGCCAAAGCCAATCCTGGGACTTTCACTAAAATTTTAGATAAGAGATCTTCTCTGTCCCCAGGGAGTGTTGAACCAGGGGACATTAGCAAGCAGCTGCTACTGGTCCTCTTTGCTACCACTCAGGGAGAGAATGCCCAAGAGTGAGATCAACATAGAAGAAAGCAGAACAGAGAGATGGCAAGGGGATCCAAGTCCCCATGATGTCATTTGAGCACCTGGATCTGGCCATTCCTGAAACCTTTTTCCTGGTCTTTTGTGTTTAAGGAGCTAATAACGACATCCCTCTTTCTAGGTTTTACCTATTCAATGTGGGTTCTGTTTAATTGTGAACAAAAGCAACCTGGCTAACTCACACCTTCCGCCTCCGCAGCTTTGAGGCCTCGCCACTCCAGGTCCCACCATCAACGTGGGTTTCCGTAAGTGTCCCTTGGGCCACCCACTGCTCACCAGGCCTCTTGGCTCCTTACTCTTTCAGCCAAGCCTCTTCTCCTCTCTCCTCCACCTCTCACCCTCTCACTCCCTTTGCTACTTGTGGGACCCTGAACTGCTCCACTTTGAAGCCCCCAAATCCTCTCTCTGTCCTCCACCGTCAGCGCCATTCCTCCCTTGCTTTCACTTAACATGCGCCGTGACCTCAGGAATTTTAAAAATCGGGGTGCTTTGTTTGAAAAATGGAATGTGGGGGGCCTCTGGATCGTGGGGAGACCTCCGAGACACACGGTTAAGTGAAGAAGCAGTCAGGGAGTAGCCCACAGGGCACAGTCCTGTCTGTGGGAGAAGAGAAAACAAGTCCTACGTCATCGCGATGCAGAGTTCGCACCTGGTAATGGGGCCCCTTCTTGGGGGGCGGGCGAGGATAAAGGGGAGGGGAGGGGGGACTTTTCACTTTGAGTCTTCCACCTTTGCTCATTTCCTGGCACTTTCTGGCATCATCAAGGACCCTAGTCTTGAGGGACTTTTATCGCCCTCCCATTCTCTCTTCCTTAGGAGTGCTTGGCCCTTTCTTGTGCGCTTTACCGGCTTATCCTGGTCCGGGCCAGAGCGAGGTGCTCAGTCCAGTCCTTTAAGAACTCCCAGCCCTGTGGCCAGGCAACCGGGCCCCCCAACTGGCCATTTCCTGCCCAGGGTGCTGAGCTGCCTCTGGAGTGCCAATTTCAGTGAAGCTGTCCGGGTAGAAGGTTCCAGAAGAAGAGCCTCCAGAAGCTCTAATGCCATGGACACCCACAATCACCTGGGAAGCTTGTTGAAACCCCAGAGCCTGAGCCTGAACCCAGATCCACTGACTCAGAAGTTCCAGCAGGGATATGGGGGGAGGGCGTCATTCCTCCCCCCAAGGCACGTGTGGGAGTCAGGCCACCAGGGCCACCGGCCACCACAGCACTGTGGCTCACCCCTCTGGGCTCCAAGCAGGACAATTTGCCCGCCCATCCACAGCCCTCCTAGCTTCCCACCAGGGCCCTGGGATCGCAGTAACGCACACTTCACGTTGGCTCTCCCGGCCTCCCGTCCCGCAGGGGCACTTGAAAAATACTAATGCCCCAAGTTGGAAAACTTTTGCACTGGAGGACGAGGGGCCTCTGCCTCAAAGCCAGACCACGCTCCCCAACAAGGATCAATAACCTGTAGCGGGAAGTGATCTGGGTTCGGGAAATGAGTGTGACACTGGGTCAGAGCGGCCAATTAGCCTGCAGCCCGGCCCTGCTCTCGGGCCTGTTTGCTCAAGGTGACGGTCTGCTTACCGAGCCTACGAGCATTTATGTGCCAGCCTGCGCCCTCCCAGCCCCTTCGCCAGGCCATTTAGCAGTCTAAATCAAGACATCTCAGTCCACAGCCACCGTTAGGTATTCACGCGCTGGGCTGCCTTTCCTCCCCTTGTAATCTAAATCTAATTTATTGGCACAGGGACATAGGGAGCAGCCCACGCACAGAGCTGGTGTGCAGTGAAGAATATAATATACAACGTTTCGGTGTAATAAGGCTCTTTATAGAAAGCATTAAGTAGGGTCTGGCTTGGAGCGCCGACAGAGCCCTGATTAATTCCTGCCTGGAAAATATCTATGTCGCAGGCCTTAGAAGACTCCGTGGGGACAAGAAGGGGTCTTGGCCCCTCTGAATTCTCATGCTGGTTTTGCATCTGGGTGGTTTATAAGATTAGATGTGCCTAAGCTCCCTGCGGGCAGGAGCCGTGTTTTATAGGCACCTCTCCCCGTCCAGCCGTGATGAAAGGTGCTCAATAAACTCCCACTGAATTAACCTGGATGGGCTTGAAGTGAGACGTCACTCTTTATGCTCTTGCTATGACCCTGATGCTTGGCTTCCTTAGCGGGCGAGGAACTGCACCCATCCCGCTTCTAGAGGCCTGTTAACCGGAGGGCTCCTCGTTCCTGAGAGAATCACCGAGGCCCGTGGGCCGGAGCAAATTCTTTCATTCCTTGGGGCCTCGGTTTCCCGTATGTCCCCTGGGTAAGGCCACTTGGAAGACATTCATTGAACTCACTGCCATGTATTTGTCTCCCCTGCTGAACACTCAGGGGCACATGCCTGAATCGGTCATTCACTCATTCATTCACCCAACAAATATCAAATCTCCTTAACTCTAAGATGCACAGTTTTTTACGTTACAATACGTCTGAAACCAGGACATCTTGTAACATTGACATCGTTGATTCAAAGACACACACTGAAGTCATAAACTAAGACCCATAGCCTAAATCCTGCCTACCACCTGTGTTTGTAAACAAAGCTTCGCTGAAATGCAACCATGCTCGTTTGTTTACGAGCGGGCTATCACTGCCTCTGAACTGCAGCAACGGAATTAAGTGGCTGCGACAGAGACAGTACGGGCACAAAGCCAGGGGTATGTGTGGGCTGGCCCTTTACATCACCTGAGGTTGACTGAGAACCCGCAGTGGGATCTGTCAGGGTGGTGGTTAGAGCCAGTACAGGGGCTTCAGGGACAGGCAGGGCTGGATGTGAATCCTACTTTCCCCTCTGACCACACTGCCCTCTGAGTCCCAGGTCCCTTATCTATAAACAGGGATGTCGAGAAGATTAAATAAAACACACACAGGAAGCACTTGGTACAGTGCCTGGCATATGGGGGGCACTCCTTAGTGACAGTCCTGTCCTTCTTATTACTATTAGTGTTGTCACTATTGTTCATACATGCCAAGCACCGGGCTCTAGGGGTTGGGAGAAGACTCGTGGCCACAACAAGCTTCCTGCTTTCAAGGTGAACCTTGTCAAGTTCAGAGCCAGAGCACAGAGAGGGAAACGGGAAACCAAAGAGGGGTAGATCCTGTGTAAAGGACACAGAGGGCTGGGGAGCCAGGGGCGGCACCTAACCCAGAGGACAGGTAAGTCAAGAAGGGCTTCTTGGAGGAGGTGAGGTCTGCACTCAAATTGGAGAGATGCCTAGGGCTGAGCCAGTGTTCAAGCGGAGAGCAGGGCCCTTGAGACTCTATCAGTCCTGGGTTCGAATCTCCACTCCAGTGCTTCCTGGCTGTATAATCTGAACTGAGACGCTTGACCACCGTGCATTCTGCTTCCTCGTTTATAAAATATGGGCGATACTGTTATTCAACGTAGCGCTGGAAATTCCAGCTAGAGCAATCAGACAAAAAGAGAAAGAAATAAAGGGCACCCAAATGGGAAAGGAAGAAGTCAAATGATCCTTGTTTGCAGATGATATGATCTTATATCTAGAGAAACCTAAAGACTCCACAAAAAACCCTATTAGAATTGATAAACAAATTCAGTAAAGTTACAGGATACAAAATCAACATACAAAAATCAGTAGCATTTCTATATGCCAACATCAAACAATATGAAAAAGAAACCAAGAAAACAATCGCATTTGTAATAGCTGCAAATAAAGTAAAATACTTAGGAATAAACTTAACCAAAGAAGTGAAATATCTCTACAATTAAAACTATAAAACATTGATGAAAGAAATTGAAGAGGACACAAGAAAATGGAAAGATATTCTTTGCTCATGGATTGGAAGAATCAATATTGTTAAAATGTTCATATTACTCAAAGTAATCTACAGATTCAATACAATCTCCATCAAAATACCAATGACATCCTTCACAGAAATAGAAAAAATAATCCTAAAATTTATATAGAACCACAAAAGACTCAGAATAGCCAAAGCCATCCTGAGCAAAAAGAACAAACCTGGAGAAATCCCATTACCTGACTTCAAATTATACTAAAGAACTGTAGTAACCAAAACAGCACGTTACACGTTACTGGCATAAAACAGACACATAGACCGATGGAACAGAATAGAGAATCCAGATATAAACCCACACATCTATAGTTAATTTATCTTTGACAAAGGTGTCAAAAACATATAGTGGGGTACAGGCAGTCTCTTCAATAAATGGTGCTGGGAAAACTGGGTATCCATATGCAGAAGAATGAAACTAGACCCTTATCTCTTGCCACATACAAAAATCAAATCAAAATTAATTAAATACTTAAATATAAGGCCTGAAACTGAAACTACTAAAAGAAAACATTGGGGTAACACTTCAGGACATTGGTATGGTCAAGGACTTCTTGAGTAACACCCCCAAAACACAGGCAACCAAAGCAAAATTGGACAAATGGGATCACATCAAGCTAAAAAAGCTTCTGCACAGCAAAGGAAGCAATCAACAAAGTGAAGAGAGAACTCACAGAATGGGAGAAAATATTTGCAAACTATCCATCTGACAAGGGATTAATAACTAGAATATATAAGGAGCTCTAACAACTCAATAGGAAAAAATCAAATAATCCAATTTTTAAAATGGGCAAAAGATCTGAATAGACATTTCTCAAAAGAAGACACACAAAGAGTCAATAGGTATATGAAAAAATGCTCAACATCATTAGTAATCAGAGAAATGCAAATCAAAACTATAATGAGATATCATCTCACCCCAGTTAAAATGGCTTTTATCAAAAAGACAGGCAGTAATGAATGCTGATGAGGATGTGGGGAAAGGGGAATGCTAGTACACTGTTGGTGGGAATGTAAATTAGTGCAACCACTGTGGAGAACTGTATGGAGGTTCCTCAGAAAACTAAAAACAGAACTACCATATGACCCAGCAATCCTACTGTGGGGTATACATCCAAAGGAGGGGAATTCAGTATATGGAAAAGGTATCTGCACTCCCATGTTTATTGCAGCACTATGCACTATAGTCAAAATCTGGACTCAACTTAAGTGTCCATTGACAGATAAACATGAAGAAATTATGGAACACATGCACAGTGGAATATTACATACCAAAAAAAGAATGAAATCTTGCCATTTGCAACAACATGGATGGAACTGGAGAACATTATGTTCCATGAAATAGGCCAAGCACAGAAAGACACATCTCACATGTTCTCACCCGAATGTGGGAGCTCAGTATTAAAAACAATTGATCTCATGGAGACAGGGAGTAGAATGATGGTGACCAGAAGCTGGGGAGGGTAGCGGGGAGGAGGGAGTACAGTGGAGATGGTTAATAAGTGCATAAATATAGTGAGATAGTTAGACAGAGTCAACGTTATTTGATAGCACAACAAAGTGCTATCGTCAACAACAAGTTATGGTCTATTTTTAAATAACCAAAAGAGTAGAATTGGAATGTTCCTAACACAAAGAAATGATAAATTCTTGAGGTGATGGCTACCCAATCACCCTGATTTGATTAATACATATTGTATGCCTATATCAAAATATCACGTGTACCCTATAAATATATATAACCATATGTAGCCAAAATAATTAAAAATTGAGAAAATTAAAAGCAATTATTAAAAGCATGGTGATGACTATGACGATGACACCTATTACCACCACTATGAATAATGATAATAATTCCTCCTTCCTGGGGCATTCAACAGCAGCTACTTAACAAACATCCATCAGTCATTTCCTATCTGCCCTATTCTGGGGACACAGAAGGGAACAGACATATGCCTGGTCTTTGGGAAGAGGGGAAAGAGCCAATAAGTGAGTAAGGAAATATATGATCATAACTTTGGATAAATGCCCTAAGGAACAGGGTGCAGCAGTAGAGGATGGGGAGGCAGGGTGGGTGGGCTTGGGGGGACAGATGTGGTGCCAGGCATGCTGTTCACAGATGGCAGGTTTAGCTCAGCCCCCAACCCGGGCAGGGCGCCCTGACCGCCATCCCCCGCCCCAACCCCCTTTTGGCGGGGACATCGCGTCCAGGTCCCTGCGTCATGCTCATTCATCCCATCGCCCCCACCGGTGGGAGGATCCAATCTAGCCACTCAGGAGTGGCATCCAGCCCACAAATTTCATTTGTCCTGCCTGTAAATTTTTTTCTTTTCAGAAATTTAACTATACTGCTAAAATCTAAAATCAGGAGATAGCTCCCCAAACCCACCATTTCCAGGTTCTGCCAAAAAACTGGAAGATCTGGCTATTGTGGGCCACTTTCCCCTCCTGGTGTGAATACTCTAGCTTGCCACACTCCCTGCCTGTCCCTTATCTCACACCGGAGTGGCTCCCACACTACCGTGACCTGCCTGGCCCCGGAGAGCCTGAGTCTGCAGCCCCCGGACCAGTTGCTGGAAACCACGGGAGCAGGTCTGCGCTCGTTTGTCCTGGTGGCCCCGCAGAGCCACACGGATCCACACCCACGCTTCTCCGCCTCGCTCTGGGCCTTGGGGAGCTGCTCTGTGTGGGCAGCAATCAGACCCCTGAGCCCTCAGGCTTCTGAGTCTTTGGGCCAGTGGAGGCACCTATAGGAGACCTGGATGGGGGTCATTTACTGTCCTGGCTCTTCCCCCCAGCTCCTCCCCTCGCTCCTCTCACGGAGCCCCCTCCCTGGCTCTGGTCACTTCCCCGCCCTTCCCCTCCGGCCCTCCCATGGGAAAAACTCCCTACTGGGATCCCTCCTCCTAGTCCGCACCGAGCATCCTTGCTTTTCCTAAGCCCTGCCCACACCCGCACACTTTAATCAAATCTCAAACAACACCATTCCTGCCTGGACTCTGATCCTAGCCCCCATCACCTGTGTGGCATCTCGGCCAGGTTTGGCACGTGGCAGGTGCTCAGTGCATACACAGGTGCTGAATGGACGGGCGGATTGCCACCACCGTGTTCTCTGCGCTCCACCCTAAGACCGTGGGTCCTCAACGAAGGAGCTGGCCATCCGCAGCCCCTTCCTCCCCAACAATCACCCCTCTCACCTCATCAGACTTGGGGTTGGGTCCCTAGAAACATCTCCCATGCCAGGGACTGAGCCACCTTCCTCTCTCTGAATTCACGGGGACGCTTGAAATGCACGTCTCGTCCGCTCCAAGAGAGCATAAACAAAGCCTGCTTTAAATCATGTCGGGGACATGGTGCCAGTCCTCATTACCAGGTTCTGGGCAGAAACTACAGCTGGCATCAGGTATGTCAGCACAGCCACCGAAAGCCATGGGCAGGCGCAATCAAAGTCATGGCCTGTGTTGCACGGCCTGAGTTGGGTGAGAGCAGAGCCATCACGGAGGCAGTGAGGCCCGGCCACCCAGCCCAGCCGAGCAATGTCCTACACCTTTGAGGACAAAACAGAGAAACGAGGACCTTTCAACAGCAGCCCCCTGGGCACCCATCAAGAGACTTGCTCCAAAGCCCTCTGAGAGTCCTCTCGGACAAGCAGGCTTTGATCAAGGCGTGGTGGCGATACATCTTGCTAGAGTGTGTCAAGTGCCTAGTACGGAGGGTGCCGTGCTATCTCCGTTTTACAGAAGGGCTAGCGGAGCTCAGAGACAACCCGCCTCTCCCCCAGAATCACAGAGCTCGTTGGAGGAAGAGGAGAGCCTGAGGCTCTCAGCCTGCGGTCAGTGCCGGCCGTGACATCCCTGACCCTGGAGGGCACCAGCCCAGAACTGGCAGGCAGGGACCCTGGGAGTTTGGGGGGTCTGCCTGGAGACCCCGCCTGGCCCACTGATGCTGGGAAGAGGCCGGTCTGGGCGGCAGTGAGGCGTGAAGCTCAACACCCATCCATGGGTCACATGAGCCATCTGCAGACCTCTGCTCTCACGAGGGTCCTTGGACGGCCTTGGAAGATTGATGGAGATAGGCGTGGGGCCACCCTAGCATGGGGAAGATGGAACTCTGACGTTAAATAACACGAGCGGAGCAGCTGCTCCAATTCTGCAGGAGCAGGACGTGAAATGAAGCGTGAGTTCGGAAAACGGCTCCTCCAAGGCGCCTCCTGAAGGACATTAACCATTCTGGGGGCTGGGCACACACTAAGCGTCAGCCCTGCGCTGCTGCAGCAGCTGGAGAGGAGCAGAGTCCCTGCTCTCAGAAAACTCGCGGTCGAGCAAGGGCGCGCAGACAATAACAGCTTCAGGCACCTTTTGTGCCAGGGTGATCTGGGCGATAAACTTAGCAATGCCAGACCCTGGCAGGCCAAGGTACAGAAGGACACTTACCCAAAGATGTGCGCACCAAACAGCAAAAGCTTATTAGAGACATTGAAAAAGAATTCCATTCTTTCACTTGCATCTTTTGATAAAACAACAGTAAGTGCAGTCTTAAAGGGAGCCCCGATTCACAGTGCAGAGAAACATCTCCCTGATACTCAATTTCCTCTCCCCAACCCCTTCCCATCCCACAATGCCCCCTCAGAAGCTCCTGTGCACATAACTTCCATCCCCAAAACTCGCTCTTGCCCTGACACCATGCGGAGTTCTCTTTCCCTTCTCTCCTAGTTCTTTCCCTGTAGGTTTGCAGCCTCTCACTGAGGAAGGAAGGAGCCCCCTCCCCCTTATCCCCTATGGTCTCAGCCAAACCTCTGGGTCTGGGCTCACAGGAGGTGACCATGCCTCTGAGTTGACCTGGGCCAGCTCTGGTATACACCTGGTGCCCTGGAGTGATTTTTAATAGCTCCCCCTCTAACTCTCAAAATTGTCCCAGTTCAGACAATGAATTATGTAGTCTCTCTACCAATATATCCCCTCCCTGGTGAGGCTCACCAGCCCCCCAAACCCTCTCTATGTATGTCGCCCAATGTCATTCTCTTTCAAGACAGCCTACTTTTTTCCCTCATGGGGCTTCATACTTTGAAATTTACTGTTTTGTTTGAGGGCAAGGAATCGGTTTTGTTTTCCACTCACACTAGGACTACGCAGTGCTTGGGACCTTATAACCACTAAATACTTATGGATGGATGAATTCATGGATAATTGGGGGGATGGATGGGTGGAGGAAGGGAGAGATAAGGGAAGAATAGATGGTGGGATGGATGGGTGGAGGGATGGGTGGGTGGGTAGAGGGATGGATGGATGGAGGGATGTATGGGTGGGTGGGTAGAGGGATGGGTGGAAGGAGGGATGGGTGAGTGGGTAGAGGGATGGGTGGATGGAGGGATGTATGGGTGGGTGAATAGAGGGATGGGTGGATGGAGGGATGGGTGGGTGGATGGGTGGAGGGATGGGTGGGTGGTGAAGATGAAGCAATGGTGGGAGGAATAGTGGAAGGCATAGATGAATGGATGGGTTTTAGGGAAACCAGTAGGGAAGCTATTACAGTCATCCAAGTAAAAAACGGTAATGACTTGAGAGGAATTGAAGACTGAGACAGGCAGATGACTTTGAGAGCTCGTTTGGAGATAGATTTACATGGACTTGGATATGCTGGATGAAAATAAGAATGAACATAGGTTTCCTGTTTGGATTCCTGGCCGGAACCTACAGTCCGCAAGCACCTTACCTGAGAGGCAAAAACCTGTTGTTTCCTGAGAGAACAGCTTATTGTCACGAGGATAGTTTCAGAGCAGGAACACGGGAGGGTGGCCCCCGCCAGTTCCAGGAAGCAGGGCCTGCGGGCTGGAAGAGGCGGGCCTCCAGCTCTGCTCCCACGGGCCTTGTGGGTCCCTCTGGGTCATTCCTCTTTTATGGTGCAAGAGCCATTGCTGGTGGATATAGATTCCTTAAAACCCTCTAAAGGTAGGAAACCAGGCCCATGGCACCTCATAAAAAGTTACACGGAAAATCTGGGTTGGACACGATGGCGCTAACGTCCGTCCGTCCGTCGGTAGGGAGCCAGAGCACACGGTTCGCAGCGAGGGGGAACCGGGCTGCGGGCGCCTCCGTGAGACGCAAGAACGGCCTCTCCGAGCCTCAGCTTCTGTGCGGTAGACGGTGTGCGGCCAGCACAGTTACATTCCAAAGGAACGAAAAGACTCATACAGAGATGGTGATAGAACCGGCTCCCCAGGGGGGTGGAAGAGACTGAGGAAACGGCCAGCCAAGGCTCCTGGCGGCACCCCGTCCACGCAGAAAGCAGCCCTTGCGCAAAGCAGCGGTTGCCATCTGTGCTAGGCTTTAAACACATCGTTTTACTCCATGCGCATAACCGTCCTCCAAACCGGTCTTTCTCTCTCTGGTTTGCTGATGAGGAAACTGGTTTGTGCGGCCAGACGAGGTGGCCAGACCGGCCTGTGCAGACTGGCCAGGACGCTGTGCCCTGCCTTGACTGAATCGGACCAGCTTCGCCGTCTGAGCTGAGCTGTGGACAGGAGCCAGCACACCCGTCCTGTGGAGGGCCAAACACTAAAAGATGTCGGCTTTGCAGGCCACACAGTCTCCATCGTAACCACCGAGCCACACCGGCACAGCCCAGTAGCAGCCACCGACGGACGGGGCCTACACAAGCGGGCGTGGCTGTGTGCCGATAAAACTTTATTGACAAAGACGGCCACGGGCACCCCGCTCTAGGATAGGGAATGGAAATTCTTTAGGTGCGCATTTTACCTCAAACATCAGTTGTCAGATTTGTATACCTCAAAGAGAAGTGAACAGCGAAAGTGGCCCACGTTCTGGTGTTTTCTGTGAGAAGACGTGCAGGGAATCTCTCCGCGGCGTGTCTCCGTGGGAGATGACCGAGGTGGGTTTTCCGACTGAATGTGGAGCTTCCACACTGCTGCGTCCGTGGAGAAATTTCCTTCCTTCCCTCCTCAGTGTCTTCTAGGAAAAGCAAACCACTCTCTCTGTGTTGGTGCAGAGGAAAGGCAGCCGCAGTGGGCTGGAAGAGACAGGCCGTCTCCCCGCTCCGCTCTGCCACCGTCCCTCAGAGCCACGTCTCTCCTGGGCACGTGTGCATTATGGGAATAAATGTGATTTTCAATGGCAAGCAAGTTCGAATGTGTTCTCTAGAGCAGCATGTTGCCTCTGGACACTGATACGGAGGCTTCTCAGAAATATTTTCCAGAAGGTGTGGCCGGGGGGGATGGTGAGGCCATGACTGAACGTTGGGTCTTCTGCCGTCTTTCCGTTGAGCTGGTGGCTTCCAAAGTCGCCATGAGGAGGTAGCGGGAAGGAGTGGGGGTGGCGAGGGGAGCCGAACGAGGATTTCTTTTGGAACTGTTGGCACATTTATAACAGAATTGTAACTGTATAATGTTATGGTATCATTTAACTGACATGTCTACTTTGGAATGTTTATAACTACCGTAAATCAAGAGGCCGCCAAGCCAGGGCAGCGGCCACACGTAGACATTCCAAGGAAAACGTATAAAATAAATAAAACAATCACACAGTATCAACATTCCATTCCCAGCTAGAAAACGGAAAATGTAACTGCCCCTACACAAACGCAAGCGCCCAAAAATGAGTTTGCTGGGAGCCGAGGCGGCTGGGGCCTCCGACCTGGCTCTCAATAAAGATGTCAAGCAAGAAAAAGGTTATTAAGCCGGTAAGAAGAAAATGCCAGGCCCCAGCGAGCAGGCTGAGCCCTGCCACCTGGGTTTGCAGGCCCTGCCACCAGCATTCCGCCTCGCCGTCTACGGGTGGCAGGCTGATTTCCAGTCTGTGATCTTCTGTGTTGGGGGTGGAGGTGAGGTCACAACAGTTTTTGATATTTCCCTATTTATGACTTCGGTCCAATTTACATCATCTAAAGAAAAGGGAAGATTTTCTATTCCCAAGGCATACAATTCCACGGATTTACAAACTGTTGATGTCTGACCTCAGTGATTGTTTTGGGGCTTATGCTACTTTTATGTCTTGACCAGTGGCTTATAAAATACACATCAGAATTAATGCTGGTAGATAAACACCTGGTCACTAAAACTCTGTGGGCCTTTGGTTTGAAGTCAGTCGCTGCATATTCTTGGGGCATCTAGTACTTTACTCCAAACACTGGGTGTCTCACAGCGGAGTCAGAGCAGTGAATCCTGAAACGATAGTGGGTTTTTTGCTTTTTTTTTAATGTTTGAAAAACTCTTTTCAGCCATCTTTCTTGTCTTAGGGCCTTCGAGGTAGAATGCACAAGCTTGGGCAATAAAAACTATCAAAAGTTAAAAATTAATAACCACCAGGGATTAATCATGTTTTAGAGGACTTTGAGGTAGTTTTTCTTTCTCCCAAGAGAGGGTCTTTGCTTTCCAGCAGCCTTGCACGTTCCCCCTAAAATGTGCATTCATATTTTTGACCCAGGACAGAAACGCAAAGGACAAGTGCAATTATGTAATGGAGCAAGTCTGGCTTCTTTCTTGAGCTTTTTGAGCCCACTTGTCCCTGAGAGTGTCTGCTCCGGCCTCTGTCGGTTGGGAGGTGGGTGCCCGTGTCCTGGGCTGCAGGTCGGGGGAGCGGGGGATCTGATCGATGACCGCTTCCGGGGGCTTCTCCTCCAGTGACGACTGGAAGTGAGGAACAGAGCAGACAGAACGGCTTTCTCCCCTCCCGGCCCTTCCCTGACGACCTGCGATCTGCCGAAACAGGAGAGAAACTGTGCCTCATTAGTATTCCATTTCTAAACAGGACAGGGATTTAGACAGCAGAATTCCAGATGTTGATATTTGTATTATAATTACATTTCAGAAAAATTACCGCAAAAAAAAAAATGACTGCTCCCTGGAAGTGAGATTTATTGTCCCTCTTTTGTCCTTTGTCTCCTCACGTGGCCTCGTCTTCCACTGGCCCTCGGGTGATTTATGGTTTCGGGGACCCCAGAGGGGACACGGCGCTGCCTTTCTGTAAAGGTCACGCGGTTGGCGCAGACTTGATCCGGGTCAGAAGTTGCCCTCAGACGCCGAGGGGGACCCTCGGTGAAGTTAATCAACATCCAGCCCGGAGCGGGTCAGTGAGCTGGAGCCCAGGCGGGGAGCGGGGCCTCAGGTGATCCGGCTCGGGCGCCACCCCACCCGCCTCCAGATGCCACCCCACCCCGTTTTCACAGCGTTGGCAGTTCTCATCCAATCCCCTCTCCCGCTGAAATCCTAAAACTTCTTTCTCTGTAGAAGGATGCCTTTAAAAAATATCACCTAGCTTGGGCCTTTGTTTTCCTCCCACACATGGAGTGGGGGGCAGGCTTCGCGTGTCTCCGTGGCCAGCCCCTGACACGCAAGCTGAAGTCCCAAGGTGCCCACGGTGGAGCTCGGGCTGCTTGGTGCGACCAGGCACATGGACATAAAGGCAAAAGGAAGAAGCCGGAAGGCAAACCCCACTTGCTCCCATGTATCTGGTTGCAAGGCATGTGTCTAAGGCCACCAAGGAACCTACGGGGGTTGTCAGAGGTGACGTTCCTAAGCTTCGGCAGTCTTGAGACTGGCCACGTCTGAGAGGCCACTACATGGCCTTGGAGGAGGGAGTGTCATGGACATGAAGTGGGGCCAAGACACTTGGACACTTAGGCTGACCATCTGCCAGCATGGCCAGACGCCTCCGCAGGGACGCTCTGTCCTGAAGGCAGCGGCCCCCGCCCGCCCCACACTTCCCTTTTCCTCAGTTAACGGAGCACAAGCAGGTAGGTTGAGCCGCCCATGCAGAGCCTTTGCTTGGGATCGCATGTCCTCAGTGGACGGCAGGAGAGAAGTGGTGTGAACAGCAGACAGTTCTTGAAAATTGTCCTTCATTCCGTTAGTAAATGCCCATGAACACCAAACACAGTGCTCCGCCCCGTCCTCCGTTCAGAGGAGAGGTAAGAAAGGTGGCCCTGGAAACGTGCCACCCCCTGGGTCTGAGGCGAGGGTCCCCGAGGCCGGGCTGGCGGCCTTTCACCGTCTCTCCCGCCCCGGCCACACCGGATGGAGCTTTCCTGAGGCTTCCAGCGCGCCACAGCGTGGGCAGAGGAACACGCCGGGACAAGCACAATTACGGTGACCGACTGTCTGGGCTCTGTATTAATCTTTCAAAAAGGCTTCGCTTTGGAGGGAAGGTATTAGGTGGCTGAGCCAGCTTCTTAGAAACGTTACTCTTTCTTTACAGAATGTCAAGTGAGATTTCAAGGGGGCATACTTCATAACCGAAGTATGTTTTCCTTTGGGCAATAAACCGCGGCTGAATCTCCGGCCTCCGCCCCCCGCCCCGCCAGACCTCCGGACTTGTAGCCAGACTCTCCGTCCGTTCTTCAGAGAAACAAACAACAAAAAGAGAATGGAGGTGCTTTCTTCCAATGCAAGGAAGGCCCCTCCTGGGTGGCGGAAGGAAAGTCAGGTGATCTTTGTAAATCCAGCAAGAGAGCTGTTCTTGGCAGCGGCGGGGGCTGAGTGGAGTTTCTCTGTCGGCCTTGTTTGAAGCACCACCGGGACCCCCTCACCTCCGCGGGGGTGCAGGGGTGGGTGGGCACCGCAGGCTTCTGCAAGCCCCCTCGGAGGGCAGAGTGGGCGCGGGCAGGGTGTGTAGGGAGCATAGGAGTTAAGTAGGAACCAGCAAGCGACCAACGTGGCTGTGCTCAGACCTGGGGACCAAGACAGGCAGGCCCAGGTGGGCTTCCCATCGACTGAGAGCAAAGGGAGGTCACTCTGCCGTGTCCATGTGCCCCCAGACGTCCTCCTGGGGCAGCGCCACCATGAAGCCCCA
>VBSM01003201.1:2476867-2539092 GCA_008086735.1 Cheirogaleus medius
GCTGGAGTCTTCCCGACCTGGGTCTGAATCCCAACACGGCACCAGGGCTGGGGACCCAGTGCTAAAGGACAGTGACAGTCCGTGCCCAGCAGACAAAGTCAGGCGGTGCTTGAAAAGGCCACAGTGCAGCCAGACAGCAGTAAGAATGACAGTCGGTGTCCTGGCTTGTGTGAAGGTCACAGCGGATCCGGGTCACCGTTACAGAAAGGATGCTACAGACGGGAACATTGATAGAAAGTTATTCTGACAACCGGACTGCAGTATACAAGCTAGAAAAACTATCAAAATTGGACACAAGCTCATAAAAAGACATAGCAACCTGAGACCACACAGGACAAACGAACGCAGCCATAGACCCTCCCCCACCCAAGGGACCGGTGTGGCCACAGCAGACCTGCGCAGACCACGGAGTGTCTGACCAGCAGTTCCCTAACTGCCTTCCACTGTGGTGCATACACAAAGTGGGGTTGCTGTGTCAGATGGTAAAAATATATTAACTTTTTAAGAAACTGCCAATCTTCCCATCAGCAACGTGGGACAATTCTAGTCCTTTCTTGTCCTCACCAACACTTGGTATTGTCTATATTTTTAATTTTATTTTTTTATTTAAACTTTTTTTAATTAAAAAATTTTTTAATTTAAAATTTTTACTTTTATGGATACATAATAGTTGTATAGTCTTTTTTAATTTTAGCCATTTGGTTAGTGTAGTGGCATCTCATTGTGCTTGTAATGTTCGTTTCCCTGATGATTAATGGTGCCAAACATCTTTACATGTTTGGCTGTTCGTATGTCTTCTTTTGTGGGATGCCTTCTCAAATCTTTCGTCCATTTTAAATATGGGCTATTCGTCTTTTTAGTATTGAATAGTAGAAGCTATTTATATATCATAGATAAAAATCCTTTACAGATATGTATTCAAATGTTTCCCCCCCAGTCTGTGCCTTGTCTTTTGGTTTTATTAATCATGTCAGAAGCTCTTTTTTTCCTTCACTCCAAAAACTTCCTTCTTGCTCCTTTTTAATCAACCCCTCCCTACAAGTTTGCCTTTTCCAGAATGTGCCTGTCATATAAATGGAATCATATGTCATGTAGCCTTTAAAGCCTGGCATCGTTCACTCACCATAACAACTTTCATATTCCTCCAAGTGGTACACACCAGCTTTCTTCTTTTCCGTTGCTGAGCAGTGCCAGTGTACGAATTCCTTCATATGGATGTGCCACAGTTTGGTGGTCCATTAGTCAGTTGATGGATATTTTGGTTGCTTCCAGTTTTTTGAAGTTATGAACAAAACCATTGTAAACATTCCTGCACAAGTTTTTATGTGTGTATGTTTTCATTTTATTTGGGTAAATGCATAGAAGTGGAATTGCTAGGTCTTATGGTAAAAGTATATTTAACTTTATAAGAAACTGCCAAACTACTTTCCAAAGTGCCTGCACCATTTGCCATTCCCATCAGCAACGTAGGAGAGTTCTGGTTGCTCCACTTGCTCACCAGCACTTCACAATGTCAGGGTTTTTGTTTTCATTTTTAAGCCATGATCTATCTTGGTAACTCTTCCACATATGCTTTCAAAGAAAGTGTATTCTGCTGTTGTTGGGTGGAATGATACTAAAAATGTCGATTAGACCAGGTTGGTTGATAACATTGTTTAGGTCTTTTATATCCTTACCAATTTTCTTTGTACTTTTATCAATTTAGGGATGTTGACATTTCCAACTATAATGTTAGATTTTTCTATTTCTCCATCCAGTTCAGGTATTTTAGTTTCAAGTATTTTGAATCTCTGTTATTTATATGCACACATTTAGAAATGCTATGTCTTCTCATGAATTGGCCCCTTTATCATTATAGAATTTCTCTTTTTAGCTCTGGTAATATTTCTTGTTCTTAATCCAACTTGATTAATACATCCACTCCAGTCTACTTTTGATTAGTGTTTGCATAATATATCTTCTTCCATCATTTTGTTTAATACTTTACTTGTCTATATCTTCATAGTTAATGTGGGTTTCTTGAAGACAGCATAAATTTGGGTCTTATTTGTATATTCAATCTGATCATCTTCTTTCATTTATATTTAATGTTATTAATGATACAGTTGGGTTTATATCTACCATCTTGCTAATATAAATATTTTAATGATTCCATTTTATTCCCACTATGGGCTCATAAGTTAGACCTCTTTGTTTTGTTTTACTTTTACAAATTTGCATCTTTAACTTACCTAGTCTTCCTTTAACTAATATTATGCCACTTTCATACAGTGTAATAACCTTGTAACAGCAGACTTCCATTTCTTTCCTTTGTCCTTTGTGTTTCTGTGGTCATCTTTTACGTGTTATAAAACCCACTACACATTGTAATTGTTTGTTTTAAGCAGCCAAATAGCTTTTAAACTAATTTAAACATAACAAATAAATGGTTTTTATATTTACCCACATACTTATCATTCCTTCATTTCTTCTTGTAGATTAAGTGTCTATCTGGTATCATTCTCTTCCTGCACTACGAACTTCCTTTAATGCTTCTTGAACTGCAGGGTTGCGGCTGATGGATTCTATCAACTTTTTGTTTGTTTGTCAAAAAAATGTCTTTCTTTTGCCATCATTTGGCAAATGGGTATGGAATTCTAGGTTGACTAGTTTTTTTCTTTCAGAAATTTAATGATGTCATTCCATTGTCTTCTGGCTTGCATACATATTTTTGTGGATTTCTTGTTCTCTGTACATAATGTATCATTTGTTATTTAATTTTTTTCCTCATAACTGGTTTTTAGTAGCTTGATTATGATGTATGTCAGAGTAGGGTGTGTGTGTGTGTGTGTGTGTGTTTATCCTGTTTATGGCTAGCTGAGCTTTTTGGATCTAAGGATTTATAGACTTCAACAAATTTGGAAAATATCTAATCATTATTTTCTTCCCATTTTTTCCCTGCCTTCTCCCCCGGCCATTCTCATCTTGGAACTCCAACTGCACATGCTTGCTATTGTCCCACATGTCAAAGTGAAATTCTCTTTCACTTTTTTCCAGTCTTGTTTATTTCTGTTTTTCATTTTGGATTGTTTCTACTCCTATGTCTTCACATTCGCTACTCTTTTTTCTGCATTTTATAATCTGCTGTTAATCCCATACAGTACATTTTTCAATTTTGATATGGTAGTTTTCATCTCTAGAAATTCCATTTGATTCTTTTTAATCTCTTAAATTTCTCTCTTCACTATATTCATTTTTTAAATAACTGAATATACATTTAATCGTTGTTTTAATGCCCTTGTTTGCTAATTCCATCATCCTTGACATTTCTGGGACTGTTTCTCTTGACTGATTTTCTCCAGGTTATGGGTCAGATTGTCTAATTTCTTAACATATCTAGTAATTTTTGTTTGGATGCTGGACATTATGATAATTATACTGTTGAATGTCTAAATATTGTTGTCTTCCTTCAAAGAGTGTTGGGCTTTGCTTTGGTAGCAGAAGATTAAATAAAGATTTTTTGGGGGTGAAAACTTTTTCAGACAAAAGAAGTGAAGTTGTAGTTCAGTTTGACCCTTTTGAGACTTGTTTATAATCTTGGTTAGGATGGGTCTAATGTAGCTTTTACCCTAGGAATAGTTTAGGCTCACTCTTAAAGTGTGGCTCTTCTGGTTTCTCTAGTGAATGCCTTGACTGATCAATAAGGACTCTTCACTCTGGCTAATCTGAACTCAAATGCCTCCTGGTCCTGTGTTAGCTCAGAGCTCTTGGGCCACTGTTTGTATAGATTCATAAAACTTCACCCTCTTCACATGCATCTTAGTGTTCAGCTAAGACACAAGACCATAAAAATTTCTGGAGTTACTTTATTGCATAGCTCCCTCCTCTGCATAATCCTATCCCACAAATTCTAGCCTCCTTGACCTCCCCAGGGTTCCATCTGTGCCTCTTCAATTTATCAAGACTGTCATGTTTTGCTTGGTATTCCCCTCCCTACTCCCCAGAGAGGAAAAATGGTTCCAGACAGAAAGCCAGGGTGATTGTAGGCTCACCTGGTGTGTTTCCTTCTCTGTGGTCACAGTGCCAGGCTGCTTCTTACCGAGTGTTTAACAACAGTTGTGTCACATGTTTTTTCCATTTTCCTAGTTACTCCATTTGGTCCCTGGTATCCACCAAGGGCAGAAGTAGACATCAATCTCCTACAAATTTAAATCACTTCATACTTAAAATTCTTGCTTAAAACGTTCAGGTGTTCTTTGGATAAAGGCTACACTCCATACCACTTCTCCTGAAGTCCTGTCTGAACTGACCCCTGCTTACTGCTCCACTCCCTTCCTCTTTCCACTCTGCTTCTGTGGACTTCGCAAACACTGTTCCTTCTGCCCAGAACACTCCTCCTCCCTCTCTGCCTGGGTCACTTTTACTCATTCTTCATCTCTTTGGTCACTTGCCACCTCCTTATGGAAGTCTTGCTGCACTAGGTGTCCCCGCGATATCTGTCCATAACACCTTATGGTACTCCTTTGAAAGACTAACATTAGCAATTTTACATTCGGTGTGACTGGTGTTTGCTTATCAAAAGAATGCAAGCCCCATGATGGCACGGACCTTTCTTTCTCACTTTTCTTTCCCCAGCACCTGCCAGAGTACCAGGGAGATGCTCAGTGAGGACTTACTGAAGAAAGCACATACTAACAGGCCTCTAGCCTGCCCTGTTCTCTCTACCCCCCTTACCTTAGCTTAGACCCTTTGTGCCTTTTGCTTGGACCACACAAGTCTCCTCACTGATTGAGGCCCTGGCTGTGCCTCCCCTTTCCATACTGCAGCCGTGGTGAGCCTGCAAACACCCAGGACTGGCCGCGTCACTCCCCTGATTAAAACCCTTATGAGATTTCCCATCACCGCCAGAAAAAAGGGGAGGGGGAGAGAAAATATTTGACCTTCACGATCTCTCTAATCCACCCCCTTCGCATCCCGTCTCATATTTGACTATCCAGCAACATCCAGCGACTTGCAGTCCCCAAACACCCATGTGACTGCAGACCTCTGTGTCTGTGCCCAGGTTGTCCTTGCTGCATGACAAAACACAGATGTGTCTCTGAGGAGGTGGCAGACACACTGGCCTTTCCAGGATCATTGCCCTTTTGAGTGAGAAGGATCAGATAAATTACTGGGGTTAGAAGTTGCAACCTGAGAGCCCACATGTCCCGTGCTCCTCCCCCTGTGTCCCTCCTCCAGTTCTCAAGGGCCTGAGCTACTTGCCCATTACCGTGGGTCCTCACGTGGCCCCCAACAGTACACATTCATGCCTTAGCCATCTAGAGAATTCTGATCCCCTGGATCTGGCGTGGGGGCCTGGGAAACAGCATTGTAACAAGCACTCTGTGGTCCTGATGTGCACAAAGCGAGAGAATGACCCTTCCCTCTGTTATTAGCACAGGCTCCGGAGCCAGACCTGGCTTTTGGTCCCAGCTCCCAGGTCACTTTGCCTCCTCTGGCCTCAGGGTCTTCATCTGTAGAATGGGATCAAACCTCCCTTGGAAGGTAGCAAAGGATAGAGCCCGGGTCTAGCAGGTTTCCAACCCATGTTCATCTTTCTCTCTTCCCCTTTGTTTTAACTCTTCCTAAGGCACACGCTGCTCCGGTCCCATTAACATCTCTTTCCTAATGTGGGCTGGCGGTGGCAGCTCCCAGGAGGTGGCTGACAGCCATCGATGCACAATCACTCCATGCATCCCGTGAGGTGGGTGGGTGTCTGGCTTTGTGGTGTCACATGGACCAGGCTCACACAGCAACTTAAGGAGACTAGGTTGACTCAGCCCCTCTGATGACATGGGGAAGGCCCGACCTAGGAGGGAATTCGATACGGGGGGGAGGGAGGGAGAGAGCCATTTAAGACACAGCAGCAGGGCAGACTGCTCCGAGAGCAAAACTGGAAGCCCCTCCCCGCTGGCCCTGCTGCTGTTCGCCTGCTTTGGAAAAAGCCATCCAATAAAATCAATACGACCCATGGCGGGAGTTGACCTTCCCAGCCCTGGGGAAGGTTCCGGATGACCGCACAGGTTCCTGACAAATCGGAATTTCTCCTGCACCCAGTGAGGGCAGGTTTGGAGGTGACAAAGCCATAAACCACCGTGGTGCCTTCAAAAAATGAGACGACGCGCTCGAGCGACGCCACCATGAAGCAGCCCGGGGAGCGGGAGCGGCCAAAATGCTCTTTCCAGGGCAGCCGGTGGCTGAGTGAGCTGCAGACACCGGAGAAGCCACGGGCTGGGGCTGGGGGCTGGGGGCTGACATCACGCAGACCCTGGACTCCGGGAACTTTTCCTTGAATCGAATGGTAACTTAATGAGGCGAAAAGCTCGGGCAGTTTGGAAATTCAAGCACGACATTTCCCCCAGCCCCACCCCCACCCCGCCTCCCCCACGGAGCCAAGGGCACTTGGAGGCATCTCCGAGGGTCACTGCCGCTCTGGCTGATGCTCTACCCAGCCCCGTCCAGATCCAGCCGCCGCGGAGGGCTGGCTGGGGGCGCGGGGGCTGTCGTGGAGCACAGCGACAGAGGTGGATTGAACCGAAATGACGGCAGTGGCCAGCCACGTGGCAGTGACTCAGGTCCAATTTCTCCCTCTCTGCCTCCTGCCTTGGATAAACTCCACGTAGGTGACACCAGAGTGATTACCTGGCTGCCATTTGACGGCGCTGTGACATATAATAAGCCACTCAAACCATAAGTCAACATTTATCTGTAGGGAGCCACATTCTGCACGTCTAGAAAAGGCGAATTTTCCAGATGAGAAGGACCTTGAAGATTTTCTACTCCAGTGGTTTCCATCCCCGCTGCCGAGCATCACTTTTGTTCTCCTCCCCGCCAGGCCGCATGTTTTCAAAGATTGTGTCGCCCAAACTGCCTTCGTTGAGTAATAATTAATTTGTTTTCCAATTGTTTAATTAATCAAAGACATAAATAACTGCCAACCTGAGCTTTTAATCATCGTGGGGAGGGGGGGAGAGAGGCCAAAAGCTGATACTTATTAAGCACCTGCCACACGCCTGTGGCTGGCCCCGCACCCTCCCCGCCTCTTCCCTCCCGTCCTCGCACAACCCCTCCATGCGAGGACGTGGAGGGCAGAGAAGCAGGTCTCCTCGTCCAAGGTCACACAGGCAGCCAGAAGGAAGGGCAGGCCTGGGTCCCGAGTCTGCCTGATGCCAAAGGTCCACTCTGTCTACCACCCGCTTCCCACCTCTCATCCTGCCCCTGTGGGTGGCAGAGGAAGGGTGTGCATGTTGGCCTGAAGCACTTAGAGTGCCCCCTCTTTCCATTGCAAGTGACAGACACTCAACTCAAACCCACTCAGGGAAAACAAAGAGTGTGGGGGCTGGGCGGCTCACATAACCAGAGTCCAAGGTGGGTTGAGCCTCAGGCATGGCTGGATCCAGGAGATCAAACAAAGTTGTGCTCTCTCCCCTCCACCCCTCCATCTCTTTGCTCTATTTGGTTCTGCTTCTCTTTGGCCCTTGTCCCCATTTGCGACTGCCCCAGATTTCCCCACTAAATTCAGGCTTACGTATGCAACGGCCTCCTTGACAGCTAAGATGCCCCTCTCATTCGACTTGGCCACAGCAGAACCCTGGCTTTGCTGTCCCCACGCCTGTCTCTCCCCACCCTCCCCCAGCCCAGGAGTAGAGCCACATCGCAGCTACTCAAACCCCATCTGCAGTGGCCCTTCACCCTCCTCTCTCCCCCACAGCCGCAAGCGAGCCTGCAGCAGATCCCTCCGGCTGCCCCTCTGCACGGACCCCCGCCCTCCACTTCCCTCCAGCTCCCTGCTGCACACCCTGCCCTGGGTCCCCCATGACTGGGCCGCCCCTGGCTTCCACCCCACCCCCAACGCCCACTCTCCACTCAGCAGCCAGAGCATGGATTTCAAAATGAAACCCAGACCCACTCACCTCCCTAAACCCTCCAATAGCTCGTCACTGCTCCTAAAATACAGCTGAAGCTCCTTCCTATGGTCCACAGGCCCTAAGCGACTGGGCCCCTGCCCACCTCACCGGCAACGCTGCGCACCACACTCCCCACCTCGCTCGTCACCTCCGTCCCCGCTGGCCTTCCTGTTCCCCAAAATGCCTCCGCTCCGTCAGCCTCAGGGCCTTTGCAATGGCTGCTCCCTCCTCAGCCCCACCCCTGCCTGGCTCCTCCTTGTCATTTGTATCTCAGCTCAGATGCCACCTCCTCAGAGGCCTGTCCTGACCACTCCATCTAAAATCGTCCTCCACTGAAGTTACCCTTCAGCACATCACTCTGATTATTTCCCTGGAGTATTTATCACTGCGTGCAATTATCCGATTTAGTTATTCAGGGGCATATTGTCTGTGTCCCCCACTGAACGCAAACTCCGGGGGTCAGGGTACCTGGCTGTCTGGCCCCCTCCGTACTCTCACTCTGGGCGCCCGGCTCCCACCGAACCCTCCGTGGCCATGTTGAATGTTGAGCAAACGGCTGTGTCGGGCAGATGTGCAGGGTGCAGAGATCTCCGCCCTTTCTGGGCATGTCTGGGAGCTCACCCACCCCAGGGTGCTCTGGAAAGTCGGCGTGGGGGGCCCAGGAGAATGGCGCACAACGCCAAGCAGTGGTGCCTTTCCATCCCCCAGTGCAGCCAAAGACGGGCTTGGAGGCCTCGTCTGTGGATGCCGTGATGACAAACACATTTCAGCCTCTGATTCTAAATGGAGCTAAATGCTTCTGAAGCCGGCACCAAAGGAAAGGCATGCCGATGGAAGAATTAGGCCTCGTTAGCGACATTCCTGCCAGTAACAAGGTGGCAGGGCAGCAGCTCTTCATCAACGCTACAGTCACGGCTCAGCCGGGCAGGCTGGAAGGAGGCGGGGGAGGCGGGCAGCTTCCCCCAGCCTGCCCTTGTCGAAGCTCTGGCCTTCTGTCCCCCTGGTCCTCCCTGCAGGGGTTCCTGGCCCCCAGCTTCTATCTCCTCATGTCCAAATCCCTTCTCCGAGTAAAAAGGCCACCTCCTCCACAAAGCCCTCAAGGATTCACCTAAGGAGAGGAGCATTCTCCCTTTCTAAGCTTCAAGAACTTCATTTTCCCAAGGACAAAAATCACTTTCCACCCAGAAATCTGGTTATTTGTATATGGAAGATAGTCTTTTATTAGAGTAGAAGCTCCCTGAGGACATCTTGGATCTACCAATGTCCTAGCATTGTCCCATCTGTTGGCTGACAGCTGCCTGCTTGGATGTACGGCAGATGAAGGGTGGGTGGATGGGTGGATGGATGGATGGATGGATGGCTGCTTGGATGAATGAACAGATGATTGGTTGAATAAGTGGTTGGATGGATAGTTGAGTAGATGAATAGACAGTTGCTCACAGACACTTTTAAAATTGTTCTTGACAACAGAGGTAATGGAGTAATAATATCAGATTAAAACAATATATCCCAAACTGATTTCCACAAAATCCCCAGCCCATAGGATGTACCTTAAAGTCCGTACTTATTCTTAAGTGAGTTTGGAAAATGCTACCTACTAAAACCTCCATACGGAGGGGCCGTGCTGCCCCTGTTAGCCTGGAGAATTCCTGCAGTGAGGAGACGTGTTTTGCACAATGCCATTTTGTTACATGTTGGCTTAAAGTCTTCCTAATGAACTTGCTCACAAAGCATCCCTCTTCTAAGATTTTTTAAACCGGTAAATATTCCAAGCAGGTGAATGAGAGGGTTGAGGACCCCGGGCTGGGCAGCTGAATGTCTGCTAAACGGAGATCGTGGCAGGGCAGGAGGGATGCCAGCCCCTGCCATTCTTCCTCCCCGGTACCCAGCTGGCGGGGGAGTGGGCTGTCTCGCTTTCCTGAGCTTTCACGACCCAAGACTGAGTCATCCCACTTCATCTTCCCTTTGTTATGTTGGCAAGCATTCAGATGGGTTTAGCTGTAGCTATGATACAATGCCGCAGTGATAAAATACTGCCTACTCTCCTTGGAACAAGAGGTCAGGAAGAATCTGATCGTTCTTTCTGAAGAAATCATCTTACATTTCAAACTAAAGACTCTCCAACCTCCTCAGTAGCTACGGAGTACAAAAACTTAAAATGCAAAAACCTGAAAACAAAGGGATAAATCCAGCTGCCTGCCCTGTCCCCGCACCCCATAAAGGAGTATAGATGCCCTGGGTCAGGGGCTGGGCCCGAGGGTCCCAACTGGGCCAGGTCCTCGTGGAAAAGGGCAGCTGTTCCCCTAGCTGCTCCCACCTCCCCCTTCAGAACCCTTCCCCTGCTCCCACCCTTCCAGACACACGGGCCCCTGGCCGATGCCTCAGCAGCCTTCGCATAGACCACCCTTTCTGCCCGGGACCCTGTCCCTGCACTCCGCAGAGCAGCCTCCCTCCAGGGCACAAGCCTCTGGCCACCCTTGCCTGCCTCCTTCTTCCTTCCCCAGAGCCGACTCCAGCCTGGGGTTGGCACGTGCGTCTATTACTTTCCGATTGCAGACCACGCTCCCACGGCGACCGGGCCAGCGTCTGCTGCCCTAACCACCCCTGGCACATACGGGGTGCTCCTTAAAGATCTGCTCAGCTGGTGACTCCCCTAAAGTGGCATTTTCAGGCACAATGACAGGACAATGTTTTCAAGATGGTGCCACCATCACCTCTCAAAAATCGACTGCTGCAAAGCACCATCCAGCTCATGTGTGAGGCCCGACGAGGTCGCTGGAGTGGTGACCTATCTTTCTTCTTTCTTTCCTTCTGACCAACCATGGAGCTGTTGGGTCTGAACATCTATTCCAGAAAAAATTTCACTTTTATCCTGAAAAAGAAATGACCCTTGTCAAGAGCCAAGATGACAGGCTAGAGCAGAGCGCTGGGCTCCGGAGCTCCTTCTCAAACGCCCCTGCGCACGCCCAGGCATCACCACATTGCCCGAAAGAATAATGGCTCTGTCCATCTGTGGCCTTTGGGGCCGTGGCTGCTGATACTTTAGTCCTGTGGTTTAGATGCCAAAGCCACCGCCACATACCCCATGCCACTGGCCGTGACTGACCCCCACTGCCCCTGAGTGATCTCACACTTGGAGAGCCCTGCTCTGTAATTAAACCCCTCTGTAGGGCCCAGCTGGAGACATTTCAGAGTTCTCTCTTGCTACTTCAAAGCCTTGGGGCTCCCCCAACCCCTTCTTTAATTAGATAATAGCTGAGGGAGCCAGTTACACAATTTCGGCAGCAGAATCCTTTGCTACTTGTGACTTTGCTGTCACTCCTTGGAGAATCCATTGTTAGCGTCCAAAGTATGTGTATGGGGGGTGGTAAACATAAAAGACCTCTAAAGCAATTACCAGTTCCCTAAATTCCAGTAAAATCCTACCCCAGGACAAGGCTATGTATGCCCACCTGCCAAGGCAGAGCTGAATGAGGAGCTGGGTACCCTGACACTCCTTCTAGCTCTCTTTCCCCACTAGCCCGCATCCTACAATCAGCTATTCTGCAAGTCTCATTGTTCCTTCCATACATGACCCTCAATCTCAATTCTGAGCCTTTGCACACACTGCTTCCATTCATTCCCAGAATAAGCCTATACCTTTACTGAGTTCAAGGACTCCTATACATCCCTCAAAACCCAGACTCAATAACCCCCTTCCAAGAAGCCTCTCCTGACTGCCCCAGTAGATTCTGGTTCCTTTCTCTGTGCTTCCACAGCCCAGTGTGCACAACTCAAATTGTCCTCCAGCACAGCAATGTGGCAAGATTGTCCTTGCACAATCCCCACACCAGCCCTAACCTCAGGCCTGGTTCATCACGGGCACCACGAGTGCCTACTTCACCCGCGAGTGTTTGGTTTAAGACCTGGACTTGGCACTGATTGCCTGCCTGAGTCCAGGCAAGTCACTCCACTTCTTGGACCCCCAGATTTCTTACCAGTGAAATGAGGGACAAGAACCTGCCTCACGGGGTTGTGGTGAGGGTTAAGAGAAACGCGGAATGTGGAAGTAGGGTGAAGGAGCACATTCACCTTCTCGATAATGAACGTAATAAAGGGATCGTGACCACCGCGGTCGCTCCCTGTCTTCCTTTTCTCCTCCCCTCTCCTCGGGTCCCCCCCCCCACTTCCTGCATCACACAAACAGGATCTCTGGGACAATTTCCTCAGTCCACCGAGAGACACACCGGTGTGAAAACCCCCAAAGCTGCACGGCCCAGGGAGGTGAGCTCCCCTGGAGCTAGCAGCGCGGTCGCTGTGCCATTTCACCACTCTGCTGAGACCCGATCGATCTCTCCCGCAAAACCTCCTGCAACAGCAAAGCTGTGGCCAACAGATTATAGGAGGATTAATCACCCCGCCCCCGCACTCCCACGACATTTGGTACCTACCTCCTGTAAGTACAGTTAATCAAAGGCTGTACAAAGGGCCTCCCCCCGCCCGCTGGGGTGACATCACTTTGTGCTGCACGACACCACTGAGGCGTGACCTCTGGGGGAAACTCTTCCAAACTCCCTTTCCTGGGCACATGCTTGGGGCCCACCGCGCCCCCTCCCGCTCATCCCCATTGTCAACCTGCCTTGCTGTCCTTGTCTGTTGACATCTTTGCACTCCTGGGGGTCTGGGTCCCTGGGCAGCAAGGTGCTGGGCTTGGAGGCCAAACTTCTCCAGGGCCACGGAGACCCGCTTCAAGAGATCTGTACTGGAAAAGTCACATCAAGGCAAACCACATTTCTTGAACCGCAGGGCGTTTATAGCAGAGTGGCAGTTTCTGCAGAGAACATGGAGGGCTTCATTCACCCTCTCTGAGCCTCCATGTCCCCATCTGTTAAATGGGGGTTGTGATTCTCTGCCTCGCGGGGTCGCTGTGAGCTGTTGTACGTGAAGCCCAAACACAGGGCTCGGCCACTCCCGAAGCTCAATACAGATGAGCGAGTCGTGTCGCTGCTATTAACAAGACAGACGCAAAGTGATACATCGCACGGGGCAAAATGGGAGTTGGAGGAGGAAGGAAAGGACGCATTCTGTGTTGCGGGTGACCATTGTCGCGTTTGACGGGGAGGGGCGAGGGCTGGGGGGATCTAGAGCAGCAGTTGCCCCTCGGGGGGGGGGGGGGTTCCCACAGCTCCACCCCCGACACTGCAGCCAGACCCCACTCCAGAAAGATTATCAGCAGGGACTGAGAACAGAAACAGCCTCTGGTCACAGTGTCTGCCCCATCTGACCCACAAAGACCCTGGTGACCAGAAAGGGCCAGCCCTAAAAGGGAATGACGTCCTGGTCCACGCTACCACGTGGAGGAACCGGGAAACATGACGCTCAGGAGACCACACGTCACACGAGTCCGTTCAAAGGAAACGTCCAGAACAGGCAGATCTGCAGAGCGGGAAGCAGACAGGAGAGTGCGTGGGGCGAGAGGGGACGGGGCGGCGGGCAAGAGCTAAAGGGTACGGGGTCTCGGGTTCCTTTTTGAGGCGGTGAAAGTGTTCGTGAATGACTACGGTGATGGTCACACAACTCCGCGACTACACTGAAATCCATCGAGTTCTACACTTCAAATGGGTGAATTGTATAGTACGTGGGTTGTATCTCAATAAAGACTTTGTAAAAAGAAAGAATGAAAAGAAGAGAAAGGGCAAGGCACAAGCCCAAAGTCAGACAGCCAGAGAGTCTCGAGGCGGGACCCAGCCCCAGCGCCATTTCTCAGCGCCCGGGCGTCACAGACAGCTCCGGTGCTCGGCGCCTACAGAGCGTCCACCCCAAGGCAAAGCCCACCGACCCACGTCTTCCTCCCCGCCGGGCCGCGTTTCTAAAAGCGTGAACCGATGATCCATTTCCTGATCATATAAACGGTCTGAAGCTGTGAGTTTCCAAGGGATGGTACTTTCTGGAAGCCCCCCACTCCCACGAGCACCAGCTTATCTGATCTGGCTCAGACGACTGTAAATAAACAGTTACAGACTACCCTGTCTGGATGAGACATTTTCCGAGATCATATGAACTTGCTTTTAAGTAGCAGCTTTTCACAGATCGGTTGCTATGAGGCACTTTATTAAAAACCACCCATTTGCAGCTAAAATCCAGCTCCAACCAAATCCAATTTTCGTATCTGCTGCTGTTTTAGACATAATGATCAGGACATCGTTTCTGTTTCTATGGGGAAGAATGGATTCAAAGGGCTGTTTTTCTCTGTGTTTTCTCTTTCTTAGCAGGCAGGTAGACTATGCATGTTTAAGGCTGCTGTTTGCCATGGCCCTGGAGACCTTCAATACAGACCAAATATTTATGCTTTGTTTGTGCATGCAGACATTCTCGGTAATGTTGATTAGCGCTTGGGGCTAATCTAACCAAGGTCAGGGGCTTGTGCCCCCCTAAACTGGGCCCATTAGCTTCTCTTAGAGGTAAAGTTTCTGCTTCATTGTGGCTGACTGCAGCTCACACAACAAGCTCTCTCCAGCTAACATATATTACTGATCATACTGCAGAGCGGACGGGATTCGTTGGTGGGTGGAAAATGCTCTTGCACTAGGATGAAAACAAAGAACATGCCCTCTCCATAATGGGTCCTCAACAGGACTTTTGCATCATTCAGCCTTTTAGAAGCCCGGAGATGACATGCATGGCAAAGAGAGGCAGGAACTCAAAGTCCACAACGTGGATGCGCTTGCTCTGCTCAGGCAGCGCCTGGCTGGGGGCTGGGGGCTGGGCTCCATCTCCAATGAGGGTGAGCGCAGACCTCCCGCAGAGGATCTGAGGATGGCTAAACAAGGGAACAGGTGCGAAGCTTTCGTTCGGCACAGTAGATGCTCAATCACGGCAGCCACATCATAATGATAATGATTACCCTGTTTCTAAAGGTGGTGTGTGTACATGAAGAGTCTTTTCAACTCTTTTTTCCAATCATCATTTGATCTAATAATTTGCAATTCACTTTAAAATGTGTTAGAATGGTAGATCATTTGGTTGGGCGCCGTGGCTCATGTGTGTAATCCTAGCACTCTGGGAGGCCAAGGTGGGAGGATCACTTGAGCTCAGGAGCTCAAGATCAGCCCGAGCAAAAGCAAGACCCTGTCTCTACTAAAAAACAGAAAAATTAGCTGGGCATGGTGGTGTAAGTCTGTAGTTATAGCTACTCGGGAGGCTGAGGCAGGAGGATCACTCGATCCCAGGAGTTGGAGGTTGCAGTGAGCTATGATCACGCCACTGCACTCTACCTGGGGCAGAGTGAGACTTTGTCTCCAAAAAAAAAAAAAAAATTAAAAAAAAATAGAATGGTGTTAATAGATCTCATGTTAAGTGTATTTACCACAATAAAATTTAAAAAGAACTGATTTGAGTTAGAAACCATCTCTTGGAAGCCTTCTGTTTATCAAACCGTCCCTCGGGTTTTTCTCCTCCGTCATCCTGCGTCTGAAGCTGTGTTCATTTAATAACTGTTTGTGGAGACCTACTGTGCAACAAGCCCTGCAGGAAAAGGGGAAATTCAAAGGAGCGGGACGCAGACCATGTCTTGGGAGCCCTGGCATCTCCTTGAGGAGTCAGGTGGAAACAAACTCAGTTTATAAGCCCCACGATCAAATACATACAGCAGGAATATGTGTATGGCAGGTCCAGAGGAAGGTGCAGCTGTCTGTGCTTTAGGGGATGGAGGAAGGGGAGGGCCTGCAGGAAAGCAAAGGTTTAAAAGACGGAGAAGAGGGGCAGGGGACAGGTAAAAAAAAAATAATAATAATAAATAAATAAATAACAGGTAAGAGCCGTCCATGGGGACAAGGGAGGGGACAGATGCACTGCAGGAGAGATGTCCAACAAGGAGTCCAGTCTTGGGTCTGGAGCACAGAAGATGGATGAAAACTGGAGTCTGCAAATCGTGGGAGGGGATGCTCAGCCAGGGAGAGTGGGCAGCTAGGGAAGAGCTAGGCAGGGTGACACATGTCAGAGGATGAGAGGGAGGTGCTGGGGAGGGCTGCATCGTGGTGCAGTGAGGAGGGGCCCCTCCAGAGGGTGACCCTAAACTCAATATCAGTCTGTGGAGGGGTTCTCCCAATTCATTACTCACTCACTTTGCATTTCGTAAAGGCGGCTTGTGCTAGCCCTGACCTTTTCCTGTAGGGAGCCCTTACGCTTCTCTCTACCCCTGTCTACCAAACCAGCCCCAGCACCTGGGCTGCTGGCAATGACCTTCTCCTGGAGAGTGGCCTCTGGACTTTGTTTGGTGTTTGGGGCAGGGATGGAGTGAATAGCTCACTACTTAAAAAATTAAAACACCCAGCCATTGGGCTGCAATCAAACCCTTGCCTCTGCCAACAACTTCAAAGTAGAGATTAAAGGCTGATCTTAAGACTTAAAGGCACTATGTTGATGGCTCTGGGTGGGAGCCTGTTTCTGTTGAATTACTAGTAACAGCAATTCTAGAAACAGGGTATAATAACAGCACTTACCAGAGACACGCTATGTACTAAGGTCTCCGGATGATAAAGTAGATGGAAATAGCTTATTTCCATCCCCAGATTCACTAACGGAGAGCAGTTAGCCAGGACAGACCCTGGATAATGACGCTCAGTTGTCTGTGAATTAATTTCTGGACAGTACTGCCAGGAGCTAATGCATTTTTCAGTGAAGAAGAGCATTGAGAAATCTTGATGCTCGTGTGGATTGGTTAATCATTGCATATACATCATCTCAGTGGGGTGAAGGGCCAGCCGGAATGTCCTCTGGGGTTAATGGACATTTTGGAAGATGCAAGAATGCAGCCTGGGGGGGGGGTGTACACGTAAGCCATCCATCTCCACCCCGGGGCCGAGAAGCTGCCCCTCCTCAGGACCTGCCGCTGGGTCATGTTGGAATTAAAGACGCAACTGCTTTCTGATTAGCAGAGTTCAGCTTCTTTTGTGAAACTTCTCAGACAGTTTTATTCCCTGGTTACCTACACATTTATTCTGAAATCTCTCCTGCGCGGAGAGGTTGGTGTCAGGGCGGAATTGATTCGGCAGCTTAGTGTTCGGTGATTTATCGATAGCCGTGTGAGATAGTATACAAATCTGGCTCCTCATTGTGATGTATTGGCCATACCTGATGATAAGGTATGCATTACTATAAAAATAAACTCATTGTGGCTCCTGAATGCCTTTTTTTTTCTTTTTTGGCTGCACAGCATTCCAGGGAAATGATTAATAAGATGTTTCATTTAAGTACCAAGCAATCTAGAAGCCAAGCAGGGGCACAGGCACCCGGATGCAGGAAAGCTTGAAATTAACAGGCAGCCATAGAAAGTATAAGATTAATTTCATTTTCCTTTCTTATCTTATGCTCTCTTTTATGTCTCTCCCTGTGTAAAGGTGAGATTAATTAATCCGGGGACAATCTTTTTGTTGGCAATTTTATATTATGTTTGACTACTTAATAGAAATCCGAACTACGGCGAGGCAGGACGCGGAAAGCGTGTCCCGCAGGAGAGGGAGAAGTCATTTTTGAACAGAGGCGGCAGATTTCACGGCTACTGTCAAAGCCAGGAGCTGGGAGAGTAAAGCAAAGGCCCCAAGGCGTGCATTCATTCACCGATTCATTCATTCCACAGACATTTTCCCACAGCGGGACGCAGAGCCAGGTTGAGGAGCTTCACTCGCTCTGCCTGCTCCTTGAGAAAACCTTTGGGCTGCACCGATCAAGTTTTTAGGGTAATTTGGAACCAAAATGAAATGCAGTTCGATTCAGTAAATATTCATTGAGCAGCGGCCATATGCCCACCACCCTACCCTGGCTGTGTGGGGAATATCAAAAGGGGGCGAGACGCAGGGGCTGTCACCAAGGATCCCACATCTAATTGGGGAGATGAGATACACACACACAATACGAGGCAATTATGGTAATAGCACGCATTTAAATACTGCTCTCCTGTTTGCCCACATTTTCATATCACTCTCTTGTACATTGTTGGAACCTCTCAACAACTCGGGGAGAGGAGGCAGGGCAGATATGAGTCTTGCTTTGCAAATGAGGTATCTGAGGCTCGGCAGGGTGGGACGCCTGACTTCAAACCACCCAGCCATAAACGACAGCGCAGGACCCTGGCCAGGGTCGCAGACTTCCAGTCTGTGCTGTGTTTCCACTAATCAGCTGCACTGATTAAACGCCCACAGCAGGGGCAGGAGGCGGACTGAAGGGACAGCCAGCATCCTCGGCTGCGGCTGCGGCTGCAGGCGGGCGGGAGAGCCAGCCCAGCCGGCCTCCAGGGGCTCCTTTCTGGGGAAGCAGGGGCAATGTCAGTCTGGTTGTGAGTCCTGCCCTCATCCTCCACCAAGGACCCCAATGGCAGCAAGGAAGGAGGTCCCCCCACTCAGTAGTGCCCTAGTCCTATGTGTAATCTGGTCCACCTTGCGGGGGGGAAAGCAGGTGGTGAGTCAGCACAGGCCATCGGGGAGGCAGCCTGGGGACAGGGGACCGATTCAAGAGCACTGGATGTAGCAAATTGGTGCCATGTCAACCCGGGCACAGGTGAGGCCAGGCCCAGTCCTCCCCAGGACCCCAGCAAGGGGTACAGCAAGCTGGGCATCCGCAGTGGGCACCGAGGGACCGAGCCCTCCCCTGCTCCCCGAAGGGCAGCCTTCCCTGGTGCTTGGCCCGTTTTTGCTCAGTTTCTCCTTCTGCCCCTTTTCCGAGTTAGAAGACGGTGAAATCATTCCTGCTCAGGCTCATTAACCACGTGGATCAATGGCAAGAAATAAAGTTTAGATTTTTCAAATATCTTCACAGCAGACGGCCCCAGGAGACCAATTGCAGGCTAAAATATGACAAGACTCCTAATTAAATATAATTAAATAAGCATTAAGAGAGAGACGGATGCTCTCCTCTCCACATCACACCACTCCATGCCAAAGAGTACAAAGCCGAGAACGTCATCTGGAAAACGGCACAGAGATCCATCCACCAAGCCTCCGGTGACTGATGGAGGGACTGAGAGCACAGGGTCACAGATGCAACAGGGGTCTGCAGGGGTGTGCAGAAGGGCAGGCTCAAGCACAAGTGCCCGGTTTGGGGTCACGCCGTTAGCATCTAAAAGGCCCTCCCATATGTATGCTGTGTGACCTGGGGCAAGTTACTTTACCTCTCTGTGCCTCTTTTCTTCCTCTAGACCAGTAACAGAGATATAACGTGAACCACATCTGTAATTCTTTTAATTCCCTAGCCACCTTTAAAAAAAAAATAAAAACAAATGTACAAAGTCAAAAGAATATAATTTTAACAATACATTTTATATAACCCAATATGTCCCAATTATCATTCCAGCACATAATCAATATAAAAATTATTAATTAAGTAATTGGCAGTCTTTTTTTTCCTGCCCTAAGTCTGAAGTCTGGTGAGCGTTTTGCATCTGCAGCCGCTGTCCACGAGGACCGGCCGCAGGTCAAGTGCAGCAGCAAGTGGCTACCAGGGGCCGGTGCATGTGCGGAAGATGGGCCTGAAATAGAGTCTAGCACATTGTCGTGAGTTTTCAAGTAAACAAGACGAGCAATGCACTTAGCAACACCCCTGCGTGTCATTAGCAGCCAGTAAATATTAGCTGCAATTATAATCAGAAAGCCCGTGTTCAAATAGTTTACTCATAAAGAGCTACGATCCACGGCTCCTATTTATAAAATTTTCTATTTCAAATCCCTTCCACAAAAACAACCCTGAGCAGAGCAACTGGGTGGGGGGGGATTTCTTCAGTCTCTGGGTAAAGCTATTAAAAGCAAATGGCGGCTTCTCGAGCTGGCCTTAAAGCAATCGGTGGATCCCAAGATTAAAATTCAACGGCAGCCAAATTCTGTTATAAACGGCTTCACTCCACCTGGGGTCTGGACGCCGGGCAGATGTAATCCCCTCTCCCGGGCGTACGCTGATGGAAACCCCGCCTCACTCCATCACCCAAAGCCTTTAAATCAGCCGTGATTCCAGGGCCGGGCGCGAGAGTTACAGCGGGGTTTACGGGGCCTCTGCCGGGCTCTCTAAACTTCGTGGCGGTGGCTTCCCTAGGCTCATTCTTACCCAGCAATCCAAATAAAAATAGCGCTATTGATCACACGGGCATCAATAATGTCAGCCCTAAAGCTACTTGTGCACATTTTTAATTGTCCTGTCCCTTTTTATGTCTTTAAATATTACCATACGCGTCCTGGAGGCTCACTACCTCTGGTTGGGAGCAAGGAAATTATCCCTCCTCTCCATCCCACGCTTGGGAGAGCAGTAGGGGGTAGAACTCTCCACGATGAATAATTGCGAAGTCCCTATCTGCAGAAAAGAAAATAAAATACCGGCTAATCCCATTTCAGGCTCAGCGTTTATAACTCGTCAGGAAATGCGCCCAATTACACTTAATTTCTCATTGTTTTTCCGACCTGTTTGCATCGCAGTAATTACGCTTCGTTTGCAGTGACAGGGAAAAGTAAAATGCCCAGCTGGTAAGCTGATCAGAAAGCCGATGTCCAATAAATTAGCCAAGGAAAAAGGAATGAACGCCATGTTTGATGTTTGCAAATCACACATGTGGATCTCCAGATGTTTGGACTTAATTTTTACCCCCATAAAAACTGAGAAAGAGGAAACTGGGCGTGACTCCAACAACCAAGAAAACCCTCCCTGGCGAAGGGACTGCTGAGCAGCCTCTGGAATCTTCTCGCCTTCTCATAGGCAAGAGCAATGAGCAAGGCTCCCCTTCAGAGCCTTGAACACAGGCCTTTCTGGGGCCCGTGCAAATGTGTGTGACGTGGAATGAAATTATTGCCTCCGAAATTCGACAAGAAAGCCGCAAAATCGAAATTAATAAATGCTTCGTTAAACGCCTGCCGATTGCGGCAATGCGGCCTCCTCACTGCTTGCTGGACGCAGTATTCATGATGTAGTAGTCATAAAAACTTCATTACGTTTGATAAAACAGTTGCAAGAATTCCTAAGGATGCCTATTGGTTGTGGGGCAAATCACAGGTAATTGCGACTTTGATGAATGACCCACTGCCAGATAATTTAAGAAGCAAAATCATTAAACTCCTTTCAAATACTTTTACTGCAAATAAATTATAGTTAAAGCGTGGGTGTGTTTTAATTTGTTTGATATGATGGGGAGCGAGGCTGCCAAATGAAAGACCCCCTGGAGCTACGGGAGGGCTTAATGCAAGTTCAGGTGCGTAGCTTCCAAGCGGTCCCGTGACGGGGAGGCCCCGCTCCCTCACACAGGTAGGTCAGGCAGCCACAGCCACGTGCAAGGAGCCGGCGGCTGCATCCCAGCAAAGGCCAGCAATGCATGTGCAGCCTCCAAAGGGGACAGACACCATCATCCCTGGAATTCTTGTCATGCTTCCAAGGCCCCGCCATCCTGAAATGAGCTACCCATTTCTGCCGCCGCCGCTCTCCTGCGAGCCCACGGCTGAGGGTGCGCAGAGCTGGTAATTACATGCTCGCTTAGGCAGGGACACTTCCAAGCAGCTCAGGAGAACTGACTAATCACCTGGTTTGCGGGCACAATTTGAAGGGGCACCTGGGCGACTGGCCACAGGCAGACGTGCACGCGAGGCAAACATGGCCCCTGCATCAGGATGCTCTCTGCTGTCCTGGGGTCTCGTTCACTCGGCCGGAGGCCCTGGAGCTTTGCACCCCCCCTGCCAACATGAAGGCAAACCCAGGGTCGGCTTTGAAAGGGCTCAAGGGACTACACAGCCCCATGAATTGCTACCAGGGTGATTTTGCCCCCTTCCGCTCCCTGAGGCATTTGGCAATGTCTGGAGACATTGTTAGTTGTCACACTGGAGGGGGCTGCTAACAGAAGCCATCAGGTGGGGGTCAGGGGTGCTGCCAACATCCTACAATGCTGAATGACACAGCCCCAAATGTCAGTGGCACCTCGGCTGAGAAGCCCTGCCTCAGAGAACCGTCTGGACCGAGGCAGCTTGTCTCTCGAAGGGCCTTTCCTGGGGAGCAGTTACAACTAGGGAGGGCAGGAAAGTGCACCAGTTCCCGGCAGACGACAGACCCGGTCTCCAGGCTGGAGGGGAAAGTCTACCGGGTGGGAGAAAACCTACTTTTGGGGGGCAGCTCTTGGAATGGGATGTGTTTTTGATGGATCAGACCTCAGACGAGGCTGTGAATCACCAACTTTCAGGAGGAAAGAGCCCTCCTCTTACAGCCATAAATTAACGGCCAGGCCTCATCGTGGTGGTCTCTGTAGCCTCAAACCTCTGCCAAAGGGCTCCCTATCCTTTCTCCTCTGCAAGCAACATTCTCTCCTCTCATGTACATTTCCCTTTTAAGAGAGTTGATTCTGTCTGAGGCCGGTTTTAGATTATTCTTTCAAATAAAATAACATCAGGAGAGATTAATCATAGCTTGAAATTGAAAGGGATGCAGTCACATCCCATTCTGACCTTCTCATTTCCGTCGTGATTGCCTGCCCAGCCTCGGATGAAGCCTTGTGCCGAGGCAGATGGGGCTTTTTTCAAAGTGGCCCTCAGCTCTGAACCCCATTCACTGCCATGGCTACGACAGCTTCTTGGATTTATGAATTAAGTGGTAACCTTAGGAGTATTAGCTCAGAGCCTCACAATGGAAATAATGATAATAAACACTGCTCACTAGCAACTACGCTATCAGATATAATTTGGGGGCTGTTGATGGAATTGCATTGTGTTGGCAAAGGTATGAGATTACTGCTCTGAAAAACAATGACTAATTCCTGTGTTCCTGTGAGCAGGGTAGATAT
The DNA here is from genome assembly GCA_008086735.1 of Cheirogaleus medius. NCBI lineage: Eukaryota > Metazoa > Chordata > Mammalia > Primates > Cheirogaleidae > Cheirogaleus > Cheirogaleus medius. The sequence continues at coordinate 2,499,566 of VBSM01003201.1, forward strand.
AACTCTATTTTCCAGGAGATGAAACTAACACAGAAAGGTTAGGCAAGGCTTGCCCCGCCCCGCAGGGAACTAGTGGGGTGGAAATTAGAGCCCCAATGTTGTGGGTACCAAACAAGAGATAAAACCTTCATCCACATGATAAATTACAGTTTGAAAAATCCGTGCATCAGTGCTCAGGCTTGAGAGCACCGCATAACCACTGATTCGAATGAAAATGAGGATGGAGAAGAGAGGGAAGGCTTGCCGAGCAAGACGGCAGGAGCGGGAAGGGCCCTTATTCCCAGCAGACACGAGAGTGTGAGAACCGTGAGCCTTATGGTGAGGTTTTCCCCACGAGACACTCCAGCTGTTTCCCAATTCCAAACACCTTCCTCAGAAATAGGAGAATGCAAGAAACATCTTCCAAGGCAAAGCCCAGTCAGTCAATTCCAGGGCTCACAGCTCGGCTGCAAGACACATGAAAAAGCCCAAGACTGATGATTATTAATTGTGAGGAGCAGAGTTCTGAAAAATGACCCCTTGCTTCCTTTCATAACTTTCCTGGAAACGCCGCACAATTATCCTTTCTCTTCCCTTGCTTAAAAGTTGAACTGAAATTAATTTTTTTTAAACGAGCCGGTTATAAAAGAAAACCATAATGCCTTGCCACTGGGTAATTCCTTCTTGATTAAAGACAGGGGCTGTTGATAAAATTGATGCCCACTGAGCTCATAACGGATGAAGACCCTTGTCTGATGCTCTTTTATGACTCGAGCTGCGTCTGGATGGGTTTTCCAGGCGGGGAACGAACATTTTGGGGTATGATTTTTCTCGTGAGAAAGTGGTGCAAGGCACACAGGAGTGGGATGACTGAGGAGAGGGGGACACCACGGATGAGGGGCAAGGAAAGTGTATGGGACACCTGGTGGCTTGTTCCTGCCCAGAATTAATTCACATTGTTTCTAGTAATAACCCCTCAATTTTACCTTGAAGATTTTCAGTCCAAGTTCATCAAAGGTTGCCCTGGAGGAACCCCTCCCAACCTCCCTGCCTCTAGGGAAAGGCATGTGACCCAGCCTGGTCATTCACTCTCCAATTAGTTCCTGCTCCAATGGGGACAAGGTGCTCTCTTTTTGAGGTGGTTGCAAAACTGACAGGACATAAACCTGCACTGCTGACAGTCACCACTGATGCGAAGAAGGGAGATAGTTCTGAGAATAGAGCCACTCTGGAAGAATCCACAACCTGGGAACAAGCCAGGGCCACCACCTACAGCTGAGCAGGTTGTGCACTGCACAAGGTCTTCCAGCTGAAGGGGTGAGTAGGGACTGAAAGCTAGCTCACACTCTGTTCACCAAGCCACGTACTTGTAGGGGCACCTCTTTCTAATCTGCATGAAGGCATGAGCTGCTCATCCAGGCCTGTGTCTGCCCAGAGGAGGTTCTTCTTCTAAGTCACACAAAAATACTACATAAACTAGTGTTGGCCCAAATGATTTGAAGCCATTCTGATCCTAAGCTCCCCAATTAAATAAGCCAGTAATTTGTTGATTGGTTGCCTAGGCGATGGGAGCTGGATATTTATCGCGTGCATCAGAAGAAGAGACAGGAATCGGTACTGAGCACCAGGACCCCCTTCAAAGATCAAAGGAGGGGCTGGCAGGAGGTCCTCCGTGGAGGGGAGTCAGCCACTGACAAGACTGACCAAAGGGGCTCTCTCTTGCAGCAAAGGCCGGAGATGCTATCAAAAGGGCCTTCAGAGAAGCTAAACTTTTCCAAATGTACTGTGTTTTATAGTTTGGGCTTTGGAACTATGAAATCGTTTACATAATTATATAACAAAGGAAAATTTAAGTGAAAAAATCAGTCCTTAATATTTGCAAACAAAGAAACATGAATGTGTCCATGAAGGTGATGGTTTAAGCCTGGGGTTGGCAAACCATGGCCTGCAGATGGGCCAAATCCAGCCTGCTGCCTGTTTTTGTAAAAAAGTTGTATTAGAACACAGCCAAGCCCACTCGTTTACATACTGTCTGTGTAGCTGCTTTTGCACTATATCAGCAGAGGTGAATAGTTGTGATGGAGGCAGTATGGCCTGCAAAGCTAAAAAGATTTATTCTTTGGTCCTGTAAGAAAAGATTTGCCAACCCCTGATTTAACCAATCAGAGAAGAATCATTTCAGGTGATTTTTAAAATACATTGATAGGGAGGTACATTCTGGTGGGACAAAAAGCACTGCAAAGAGATCTTAAGCGGCTTTTATGAATATTCATATCGTTAGCAACGTTATTGGTATTGCTATTTTGAAACATATACATATATATAGCCAAAACCAATTATTTTAATTATTGCCAGCCTAAAAGAAAATTACAAATACAAAATCAAAGTAATCAAGTAAAAACCCAGCATCTTAAACTTGCAATGAAAATATTAGTATGAACACATGATGCATTTTTTCTCATATCTACGCCCTAGCTCTGCCCACTGAAATAGCCTAGAGAAAAGGTTCAGTTGATCCAGTAGCATCAGGCACCCACACGGCCCAGTGTTTAGTGGTCTCTAAACATTAATTCCCACTGAAAGAACCAGAAATCCTCGGAGAAATGTCTGGTTTCAAGTCTGGAACAGGAAATGTACCACATGAGCAAGCCTGGAACTTTTTAACACCCCAGAAAGCAAGGATGTCATCAAAGACCCCTGGAGGCCCAGGGGAGGGTGTCAATAGGCACAAACAGCAACTTGAAGAGGCTCCCGCTGACCAAGGACAGGACAATTCAAACATCAAATAGAATAATCACTGCAATGAATTAAAACTCATCAAATATGTTAGAGTCTATGAATTCATGATGATACCCAATTTTTAAACTCATTGGTCCACCTATGGAGGTGCTGGGGACTTAACTCTTTAGTCTGAAAATTACTAAATAGAGAGAAAGATGTAAACATTTATTCTGTCTTTCCTCTACCAACTAGATCTCAGGACAACCAAAGAGTTCATGAGGAGATGTTCTTTATCGGGAGAATCCCATCTAACGAATCCAGAGGAACGAGCACCATTCAAGCACCACCACTTTGCAACCCTACTGACACGATGGATCCCGGCGAGGATCCTGATGGGCTGATGCAACCATTCCACGAGAGGCCCAAGGGACACTTGAGCGTGGATGGGTCAGGCCGGCCGCACCTGAAGCTTCTGACCAAACGTAACAGACAAGCGGACGCCACCTGCCTCCTAGAAGGACAGGCTGGAAGAACACAAAGCCGAACGTGAATCCCACCCAACGTCTAGATTTCACGGAGCGCCGGAGCTAACTGGGGCTAGCAGGAAGTACAGCGGCCCCTGGGATATGATAAACGATGCCACGAAATCAGCAAAACCAGACCGTGGCGAATCCTACAGGACAGACGACATGGTTTCCGACAGACAAATAGCAAGAATACAGAAAAGGACAGGGAGACTCATTCAAGATTCCCAAAGACAAATCAACCGAATGCGATGCGTGGCCCTTGGTGGGATCTCAGTTTGAATGAGCACCACACAGAGGCATGTGTGAGGCCATCGGTGGGGTGCAACATGGACTGGGTATTATATGACATTAAGGAACCGTTGGTCATTTGTGAGGCACAACGACGGGATCACATTCTAGCGAATGACTTATGAACAAAATGATAGTATGTGCTGGACGTACTTTAAAGTAACGGCGGGAAGGGAGTATGAGAATGGGATGAAACAGGACCGGAATGTTGATAACCGTTGAAGTGGGAGCCAGGGCCATGAGGATGCACTCGTCTATTTTTTTATAGATCCAAACATTTCCACAATGGATAATTTAAAGAAATAAAAAGGCACCTAGAGATGGCAGGATGAAGAGTCCAGCACCCACCCCTCCGTGACGGGCTGGCACCTACGCCAACTTCTCAAATGCTACAGGGGTAAGTGACAGAAACCGGGATCCAGCCATAAGCAGTCAGACCCTGCCCTGTGGGACTCAGCCTTGTGGAGAAGACAGACAACAATCAAACGGTCACGCCGCACACACCTGCACGCTGCCGTGTGTTGCGGGGGGGTCTCGGGCACACAATAGAACGGCCAGACCCAGCGCAGGGGTCAGGTACGGTGTCATGAGTCACTGACGCAACTCTCCAAATATTCCAGTTCTCTCTCCCCTTCTGGACACATGGGCGGACGGAACTCCCTGCCCCTGTGGTCGATGTGGCCGTGTGACCAGTGCTGGTCTCCGAGGTGAGAGTGGAAGGCCACGTGAGTCGTTCCAGGCTGGACACTAATGCCCTGCGTGAGACCTGCCCGAGCCTCTCCTCCCGCACCACTGAACCTGTTGCTGTCCCAGGTGAGGACTGACACGCTGGATTCAGCCCTGGAACAAGGATGCAAAACTGTGGGAGCAGAGCCCCCAGCCGCCCCACAGGGGACATGAGGCAGGAGAGGGGAACAGACTCTGATGAGTTTAAGCCACGGGGCGTTGCGGTTGTCTGCTATTGCAACTTAACGGAGCTCGCGCTGCCTGGCATGAGGGCTTCCCTGGGGACACAGCTTTGGAGCTGAGACTCACAGGATGGTGGGAACTAGTCAAGGGGGATGAAAGGAGAGGTCACTTCCCAAAGCAGAACCTTAACGAACAGTAAGGGATGACAGCAAATGCTCCCATCCCCCTCGCCATGTGCTGAGCACCTTCCGGGGCCTTCCTGTAACTCACGGCTGTTCCCAAGGGTAGGGTGATTACTGCCACCGCCACGTGACACACGAGGAGCGGAACCTAGGCCCTCTGGCTCCAGAGTCTGGGCCTTAGCCTCTAAGTCACGTTGCCTTTTGCCAGATTCGGGGACAGGAAGACAGGGGCATTCGAGAGGCTCCAACGTAGCTGAAGGAGAAGCCACACAACGGGGCAGCCCATGGGGGCTGGAGAACCGCCGCAGGCCACGGCCCCTCCGAGCCTCCGATCTAGGAAGGAGAGTGGCGTGACCAGATCTCTCCTCCGAACAGAGGCACTTTGATAATTAAGTTGTATACAAATGGCAAGGGAGTCACATCCAGATTCTACAAGGAACTAGTACAAGTCAGGAGAAAATGCAATAACCTGATACAAAAATGGGCAAAACCTTGAACAGGCACTTCACAAAGAGATATCCAAATAACCAACAGGCACATGGAAAGAGGCCCAGCCCAACTGGGCATCAGGGAAATGCAAAGTAAAAGCACAGTAAGACACGCTGCACTCTCAAGGAATGACAAACTAAAGAAAGAAGAGTAAAACAAACACAAAACCCCCAGACAAATAAGCCACGTAAGCAAGGGTACAGAACAGCTAGACTCCTCGGCCGCCGCTGCTGGGAGTGTGGAAATCGGACCACCGCCTTGGAAAACCATCTGGCCCAATCTGTAGAAATGGAACCTACAGATACCCCTTAACACAGGAAATCACCCTGTGCCCCACAGCAGTGTGTATACCTGGACGAGGAGGTTCATATATACGTGGTTTGTAGTAGCCCCAAAACAGAACCGACACAAACATCCACCAGGAGCAAAAGGGGCGAATCATGGCATGCTCATAAACAGACCGCTGCGCAGCGAAGACAAGGGAAGAGCTATGCCCACACACGACAGCACGGATGAGCCTCAAAAACATGTTATGCAAAAAGGCACCAGATATAACACAATCCAATCCAAATTATTAATACACCATTTAAAGAAACACAGACAAAATGAAATCATAAGGTTAGATGTCAAAACAGGGGTTCTCTTTCCAAGGTGAGGAGGGGGCAGTCTCTGAGATGGGGCGGGGAGGTGACTTCCTGGTTGAGGTTGTGCAGAGGCGCGTCGTGGGATAAGTCTCTGAACTCCTTATCTGTGTGACGCCACAGCTCAGTCGGGAGAAGAAATCACTGTGGCTGCCGTGGGCGATAGGATGGGGTGGGGCGGGAACCAGGAGACTATTCCAGTAACTGTGATGCTGTCAGGTGAGAAGTGAGGATGGCTTGGACCACCGAGGTGGCGGGAGGATGAAGAGGATATTTGTGAACACAGACTGGACCAGATGGGCCTGCGGTAGGAGGTGCCAGGAGACGGGCCGCTCGCGACACCCAGGCTCACGCGCGCTGCACAGCTCTGTTCTCCTCTTTCCTTTCCAGAGGGGTCCCCTCGTGTCCCTGGGCTGTCTTGCCCTTAAGGAGAGGTTTGCCGACTCCTGGTTTCACTCATCAGAAGCAAATCATTATTAGCAATAATATCGGCATGATTTTAAAATAGGTAGAGCCAATGAGCAATTATTTTAATTGTGTTCAGACAAAGAGAGAAACAAAATGCCAATATAAAATCAAAGTAGCCAAGTACCATAGTCAGGGCTCGATACGCAGGTGTTGGCAGGGGCCCGGCCTGGGGGGCACCGCTTGAGCTAGAAGGCGCCATGCGCCCCCTCCACCCCGCTGCCCAGCCCGCAGGAAGCCCCGTCGTCCTGCAAGCCTCCGCCCAAACTCGGGTTTTCAGAAAAGCCTTCCCAAGTTCTCCCCCTCTAAGGCACCATTTTTCGTCAACTGCATGCACACGCGGGGGTGTGCGTGTCTGTGCGTGTGATTACTTGGTGCCATCGGCCCCATCAGCGCCACCCCAGCCGACACTAAGTGTGCCTGGCAGGACCCCCGCACACGTGCAGTGAATGACACAGGGACAGCTAGTGTTCAGAGAGCACTTACTGTGTGCAGACAGAGCTCACTTGGGTCCTCACAGCAGTGACAGTGGCTAATATTTATGGGGTGCATGCTCGATACTGGGCCCCACCCCACAAACGTGACATACGATTCCTCACGTACTCCTGCGCATCGGCCCTAACCCATCCGCGACGATCCGTCTCACTGTGCGGCGTGGCCGGGCTCTGGCCGGGCTCTAGCCGACCACTTACACTGCAGGCTCTGCTGGGAAGGCGCTTTGTCCACGGGGTAACGCCCACAGTCGGGCGACTTTAAGTAAAAATCATCCTTAATCATCTGGGGGCCCCGTGCAATCAGTGGAGAGGTCTCAAGAGCAAAATCAAGGTTTTCCTGAGGAGGAGGAATTTTCCCTGTGGACTGCAGCCTTATCTGCCCAGACCCAGGGGCCTCCAGCCCGCCCTGCAGATTTCAGACTCACTAAGCCAGACTCCACAGTCCCGCAAGCCAATCCTTTAAAATAAATCTCTTAATGTGTACATCCTACTGATTCTGTCTGGTGCAAGCCTTACCAATACACCATACACGTGTCTAATGAGGGCACTGAGACACGGGCAGGTTTCCGTAGCTTGCCCAAGGTCCCTGCTTGCTGGAGCCAGGATTCGAACCCAGCTCTGGCAGGCCCCAGAGCTGGCACCCTTGACTCCCACCTCGCTCCAGCAGGGAAACCTTCCTTCCCCGCCCATTCTCCTCCATCAAAGGCAGGGCGGGGGCGGGGTGTGGGGGCTGTGTGCGGGAAGTGCGGTTCTACTGCAGCCAGAGCTGAGTTAGAAATTCCTGCCGCAGCTGGAAGTGGGTTGAGCTGGGTCAAGGGCGGCGATCGATATGATTAATAAGGCATAGCTGGAGTGTTTATTCCCCCTGTCGCGACGGATGAGGCCTTTGAAGCAACGCGCGGAGGCCTCACCCCGAGCACCCAGGGAAGATTTGTGGGCACATTTCTGTGAAGGAGCTCCTTCCATCTCCCACGCGTGTTTAAGTTGACTTGCTTCAAACCAAGATCAAAGAACAGGCTGGAGATATTGTTTCACTGATTTGTATAAATCAGCCAGACAAACTGTGGCCTCGACAACGACTGATGTTTCTCCAGTTGGAGGTAACTTGTTAAGAAACATGTCAGGCAGCCGCAAAAATCCGAGTGCCTCCTTGGGAAAGACACACGGAGAGGAATCGATCACTTGCCGCCTGACGTTGCCTTCACTCTTTCCGAGGCCACAATTGAGAAGGCCCCGAGGCCCACTTTTCACGCATCCCTCAACCTTTCAGAGTGGATCTGAGTGATCATTTTTAACACGAATGCCTTACATGTTTGTGGAGTTTTCCAAATGGTCGCAGGCATTGTCCTATTTCAACTTCATAACAGTCGTCTGAGGTGAGGGCAGCAAAGATCTCTGCCCTGCTACTGAAGAGGAAGGGAGGCTCAGAAAAGTGAAGGGGCTGGCCCAAGGTCACCCAGACACACGCTGACAAAAGTGGGCCTAAGCTGGGGGTCTTGCCCCAGCCACACATCACTCCCTCCCTCCGTAGAGTTCCTTCTTCCCCTCACTTTGCCAATGTTTCCTGAGTGCTTTCTGTGTGCCCAGTCTTGAGATGGATATTGTCACTGTCTCTCGCTCTCTTTAAATATTTCCTGACATACACATCTTCTCTTGCCTTGGGATATGCTTCAGATGGTGGCTAGTTCAGAGAATCCCACCAGTGAGCAATCACACACACACACACACACACACACACACACAAATGCACGGCTAGGGTCCGGGGACATAGGAAGCATACAGAGAAAACCCACTTCATTTCCCAACCGTGTGCATCTGGGATGCCTTCCATTCTTTCATCCAAGATAGTCTTTAGATCTATGTAAATTAATAACCTCCATTGATTTTATTAATTTAATAGGAGCTTAACACCAGCTAAGCACTTTTTATTTACTAGCTCTTTTCATTGTCTAGGTAACATTTGATCTCCCTTATACAGATGAGGAAACAGAAACTGAGACTCAAAGAGGCCAATCACCTTCTCTGATGTCACACGGAAACCATGAGATGGAATGCTGGTCCCAAGGCCATGCTTTGTCCCTAACCTGGCTTAGGTGCATTCTATCATTAACTTTCCTTCATAGTACTTGCTTTGCTTCATAGTATTCACTTATCAAAGGACACATTATTTTTACTGGAGAAAATTTATTTTTAAAAGAAGGTGACTGCTTCAGAAAGCTAGAAAGAGCATCACTCCCATCCTCACCACTGCAACGAACAAACAAGCATGATGATGTGAAACATTGCAACTTGTCTTTAATCCAATAGAGAGCTGAGACTGTAGGACAAGCAGCTAACCTGAAATCTAAGGAAAGAGAGATGCCCGCAAGGAGAGACATGACTGAAACATGTGTTTACCTGGGAGAGATACCACTGGACAGGGGTAGAAAAAAAAATCAGCTAGAATATTTATCAAATTGCTAAAGGCTGTGTTAGCTAGCAAAATAATGTGTCACTGGGAGCCACAGACACCAGAGGAATTCATTCCACACACAGGTTTATGCCCGTGGCTGCCCAGGTGTTCACAGAAAGCTGGGGATCCTGAGAACGCATCCTTCACAGTGCATCCTGGGAGAGGGGAGCGGCAGCCACTGCAGGGAAAGCACCAAGCCCCACTTGATCTCCCTAAAGCGTCCAGGGGGAGGACAGTAAACCTGTTACCATCAAGGCACGAGTCAAAAGCACTGAAGCTGACCGAAGGAAACAAGAACAACAACAAAACCTCCATTCCTGTGGTGCAGCAGGGTGGGCTGGAATACTTGCTGAGCCAGACCTATAGCTGGACAGGATCACACAGGGCCTGGCTAAAATTGGGACACATTCAGAACAAGACAGAACACTCCCCACCCCCACTACCAGCCAAACAGGCATGGAGTAACAAGTAACGCTGGGAGACGGTCCACTTCAGGGAGAGGGGCAAGAGTGGGGAGAGACACTCACTCAGTACCAAAGTGCAAAGGAAGACTTAAAGCTGAGGGTGGAGCAGATGTTGATAAAAAGCTGTTAGCAAAGCAGCCCTCAACATAAACACAAATGGATTTTGAAGTTGGTGGTGTACTGGGGGTAACTATAGCAAGAACAAAACCTAAGCCTTGCTGAATTCCTAACTAGATCAACTCAACACCCCATACCAAAGGCCTAGCAGGAATAAAGACATGTCCCATTCCCAGACATTAAAACTATTTACCTCAGTGCCTACTGTCCTATACAAGATGTCTGGCTTTCAATAAAAAAGTGTGAGGTATTCAAAGAGGTGAGACAAAGAGACAAAAAACAACACACTGTCAAGAGACAAAAGATTCAATAGAATGAGACTCAGCTATGATACAGATGTTGGAATCACTAGATGGGAACTTAAAATAACTATGATTAATATGTTAAAGACTCTAGTGGAAATGTGGACACCATGAATTATCACATGGGTAATTTCAGCTAAGGAGTAAAACTATAAGAAAAAAGTCAAATGGAAATGCTGGAAATAAAAACCATGCTAACAAAGATAAAGAAGGATTTTGACAGACTCATTAATAAATTTAACACAGGCAAGAAAAGAATCAACTAACTTGAGGGTGGGTCAATAGCAATTATTCAAACTCACTCTCAAAGAGGAAAAGGAGTTAAAAAAAAGCAAAACATCCAAGAGTTATGGGACAATAATAAGTGGCCTAACAGAAGCATAACTGGAATCTTAGAAGGACAAGACAAATGAGGCAGAAAAAAATATTTGAAAAAAATAACTATCTAATTGACATTCATAGAACAGTCCATACATGTACATAATAAACATTCACCAAACAAACCATATTCTGGGCCATGAAACCAATGCCAATACTTTAAAATAATTGAAATTATACGAAGAGCATTTTCCAAAACTAATGACAGACACCGAACCACGGATCCAAGCAGCTCATAGAACACCAACCAGGATAAATGAAACAGAAGCAAACACCTAGGCACATCGTATATTCAAACTGCTAACACTAACGATAAATAGAAAATCTAAAGATGGGCAGAGAAAATGATACATTAAATACAGAGGAAAAAGATAAGAATTACGTCGGACTTCTCATCAGAAATTAGGCAAGCCAGAAACAATGAAAATGACATCTTGAAAGTGCTAAAAGAAAAATACTATCAACCCAAAATTTATGCCCAGCTTGTGGGCCAAATCCAGCTCACTGCCTAATTTTTATAAATAAAGTTTTTACTGGACTGAACCCATACAAATTCATTCATGCATTATCTACAGCTGCCTTCACACCATGATGGGAGAGTCAAGAAGTTGTGACAGAAACCATATGGCCTGCAAAACCTAAAATATTTACTATTTGACCCTTCACAAAAAATGTTTGTCAACTCCTGGTCTAAAAGATAACTGACTTTCAAAAAAGTCGTAGCAAAAACAAAAGTAGTAACAAGCCATGTGTACTCACAGCCTACATAGAAGTAAAATATATGGCACCAATGACACAAAGCATTGGAGGGAAGAATTATTAGCATATATTTATAAGTTTCTTAGACTGGACATAAAGCACTATCATATTATTTAAAGTTATAATTTTTAATTAAAGATGCATATTGTAAACCTTAGAGCAATCACTAAAAATTTTTAAGGAGATATAAATAAGCCAATAGTGAAGATAAAATGGAATCATAAACAGAAGGAAAGAAATAATAAAGGGGTTAATGAAATTGAGAACAGAAAAATAACAGAGAAAACAATTAAATCCAAAGCTACTGCTTTGAAAAACAATCAATAGAACAAGTAAATCTTTAACTAGATTGACCAAGAATAAAAGAGAATAACACAAGTTATCAATATCAGAAATGAAAGATTGGACATCAATCTTTATACCCAATAAGGGAATATTACAATCAACTCTATGCCTTCAAATTTGACCACTTAGATGAAATGGAGAGATTCCTTGAAAGATACAAACTGTCAAAGCTCACTCAAGAAGAAATAGATAACCGGAATAACCCTACATCTACTAAGAAAATTAAATGTATAATTAAAAGCCTCTGGGCCGGGTGCAGTGGCTCACACCTGTAATCCTAGCACTCTGGGAGGCTCGGGCGGGTGGATTGCTCAAGGTCAGGAGTTTGAAACCAGCCTGAGCAAGAGTGAGACCCAGTCTGTACTAAAAATAGAAAGAAATTAGCAGGACTACTAAAAATACATAGAAAACATTAGCCAAGCATGGTGGCACAGGCCTGTAGTCCCAGCTACTTGGGAGGCTGAGGCAGGAGGATTGCTTGAGCCCAAGAGTTTGAGGTTGCTGTGAGCTAGGCTGACGCCACGGCACTCTAGCCCAGGCAACAAAGTGAGACTCTGTCTCCAAAAAAAAGTCTCTGGGAAAGAAAACTTCGGGCCCAAATGGCTTTACTGGTGAATTCTACCAAATATTTGAGAAAGAAAGAATACCAATTTTACACATATTTTCCCAAAATACAAAAGAGAAGATGACACTTCCCAACTCATTTTATGAGATCAGCATAACCCTGGTACCAAAACCAGACAAACACATTACAATAAGAGAAAACTACAGACCAATAACGCTAATGAATATAGATAAATCCTTAACAAAATGCAAGCAAATCGAATCCAACAATATGTAAAAAGGACAATACATTATAGCCAAATGATGTTTATCCCAAGAATGCAAGGCTGGTTCAATATCCAAAAGTCAATTATGTAATTCACATGTCAGGAGACTAACGATTAAAAATCATATGATCATCACAAAAGATGCAGAAAAGCATTTTATAAACACACATTCATGATAAAAACTCTCAGAAAATAAGGACTAGAAAAAACATCTTCAACTTGATAAAGGCATCTACAAAAAGCCTACAATTAATGTCACACATAATGGTAAAAGACTGAATGCTTTTCCACTAAGATCAAGAGTGAGGAAAGGGGCCGGGCGTGGTGGCTCACGCCTGTAATCCTAGCACTCTGGGAGGCCAAGGCAGGCGGATCGCTCAAGGTCAGAAGTTCGAAACCAGCCTGAGTAAGAGTGAGACCCCGTCTCTACTAAAAATAGAAAGAAATAAATTGGCCAACTAAAAATATATATAGAAAAAATTAGCCAGGCATGGTGGCGCATGCCTGTAGTCCTGCTACTTGGGAGGCTGAGGCAGGAGGATTGCCTGAGCCCAAGAGTTTTGAGGTTGCTGTGAGCTAGGCTGACGCCACGGCACTCTAGCCCGGGCAACAGAGTGAGACTCTGTCTCAAAAAAAAAAAAAAAAGAGTGAGGAAAGGACAGCGGCTCTCATCCCTCCTGTTCAGTACCAGTACAATAAGGCAAGGGTGAAAAAAGACATCCACATTGGAAAGAAAGAAACAAGACTGTCTCTATTCATATACCACATGATTATGTACATATAAATTTCAAAGAATCTATTTTAAAAACCACTAGAACTAACAAGTGAGTTTAGCAGGTCACAGAACACACGGTCCATTTATAAAAGTTAATTATATTTCTATAAACTCCCACTACCCCCAGGCTAGCCATAGAAACCAGAATCTTTTTATGATCTCGGATTAAACAAATATTTCTTAGATATGGTCCCTAAAATATAATCCATGAAAGAAAAAAATCTTAAATTATACTTCATCAAAATTAACAACTTATGATCTTCAAAAGATAGCATTAAGAAAATTAATAAGGAAGCTAAGGACACATCAGGTAAAAGACTCACATCCAGAATATCTAAAGAATACTTAAAAGCTCAAATAATAAGAAAATGAACAACCCAAATAAAAAAAATTGGCAAAGGGTTTGAAATCTTCACCCCCACCAAAAAATATGGATTGCAAATAATCCCATGAAAAGATACTAAAATCGCCAGTCATCCAGGAAATAAAAATTAAAACCACAGTGTGATACCACTCACCACATGCCCATTAGGCCAACAAAAACCAGAGACCTCTGACGATATCAAGCGCTGATGCAGTTGTAGAGAAACCGGAATGCTCATCCACTGCTGGTGGGAATGCAAAACAACGTGGCCACTTTGAAAAACAGCTTGGCAGTTTCTCGCAAAGTTAAACATACACTTGTTATACAACACAGCAATCCCATTGATAGGTAACTACCCAAGGGAAATGAAAGCTCATGTTCACACAAAAAGCTGTACGTGAATGCTTAGAGCGGCTTTATTTGTAACTGCCAAACAGAAACAACCCTAACGTCCCCCAACAAATTATGGTGTATCCCTACAACTGAACACTACTCGTGGACAAAAGGGAATGAACTACTGATACGTGCACAACATGGATGAATACTGGGTGTGTTCCACTCAGTGAGAGAGGCCAGGCTCAGAAGGCCATGTGCGATGTGATTCCATTTATGGGATATGCAGGGAAAAGGCAAGATTATAGGAACAGAGAACAGATCATTAGTTGCTAAGGAGAGTGAGGAGGGGTTGTCACTCCCAAGGGAGAATTTAGGGGGATGGAACTCCTCTGTATCTCGATGTGGTGTTAGGTGCACGCTGCCTACAGTCACGAAAATTCACAGAACTGCAGGCTAAAAGCCTCACTGGTACTGTATGCAAATTATACCTCAATGAAAAATGGGAAAAAGCAGAAGTGGGAAGCAGTATCTCTCATGGCAAATAGAAGGTAACCGTCCTTTTTTAAGGGCAGTGAAAACGAAGTGTCAAAATTAAATTTTGGCGAGATACTGCTCTCTACTCACGAGCTCTGAGCCCGAGGACCCCTTTGCCCTGGAGCAGTAGAGCCGGCAGGTGTGAAGTGCTGTTGACGAGACAGCAGCACCCAACAGAGACGCGCCCTTTCACGATACAACCGCTGAGAAGGGAGTCAATGACATTTCATACCTTGTCTGCAAAGCACCTGAAACCTTCTCAGCCGTCTCCAGGGGGAAACTGCACACCTCCTGCCGGGCCTCCACGGCAGGCAACCTGAGCGGTGGGGGGTCCTCGCCGCCTTCTTGCTGAGCGTCCCCACCCCCTTGCCAGGGGACGCACACTTTGCAGCCTTCTTCCTGGGCCTCCTCCCCTTAAGTCTTGCACTCTACCACCCACAGCGCTGAGAAAACGTCACTGCCTGGCGGGCCCTAAGCTTCAGCTCCTCCTTAGGAAATAAGCCCTTTCTCTGGGGACCTCAGAGACTCCAAGGATCCTCCGCTCCTGGTACAACTGCCCACACCTGAAAGCAGACTTTGGCTCGCCGTGCTGCCCAGCTGCCCTCACTTCACCCACAGCAAAGCCCACATTTCGCCCTGTGCCCACCAGGGGCTCCCTCCCGCCCCTCCCAGTGGGCATTTGTTGAATGAATGCCGAGTGATGGTTTTCCTGCTTTTTACGGCTTTCTGCGGTAGCCATGTATTGTGCATGGTGATAAAGTAGAAAGAGAGGAAAGATACCTGCATCCCAGGAGACGGATTTCTCCTCCTTGCAATGCTCCTTGGATGTTTTATGGATGGACAATCTGAGTCCAGAGGGGGACAGAGCCTTGCCAAGGCCATACTGCTGGGCAGCAGTTTGGCTGGGCTGGAGCCAGGACTCTGGGCCCCAGTGTCTTCCTCCTCTTCCTCCTCATCATCATCAATACCAGGGCTCAACATTATCCAACGCTGCCTCGTGCCGGGCTCTGGGCTTGGGGCTTGACCCATATCGTCGCGTTTACTCAGAATAGCCGTCGGAGACGGGTTAATGTGGTCCAACAAACGTACGCCTTTGACATCAATACCCTCCTTGGAATGGCGCACCACCCGCTAGCCGAGGACATGGGACCCCGTGTCCCCGAGGGGAGCAGCACGGTTGTGGCTCCTGTCCTGTGTCCACAGGGTCCGGTGGTGACCAGCAGGGCAGGGTCACCAGTACTGGTGCCTTGGCTTCCCTCCCTGCCCCTTTTACATTTTGTGTGGAGGTCGTTGAAATCCACCTCAAACGCCACTTCCCAATAACCACGCAGCCCTGAGACACAGCAGGAGCCTGTGGATATAGGTGAGGTGCAGGGGCAGGCCACCCACAGTCACCTTGGGGACTGGCTTCTGCTGGTCCTGGGTCCGCAGATGGGTCTGCCAAGGCACACAACACCCGCCAGCTTCCCCCGCGGACCGGCCCATGGTCTGGGCATGTCACCCCAGAAACCCTTTCTGTTCCCCTTTCCCTGGAGCCACCGGCCACAAACATCCCAACTGTGATAGATGTGGTCGCAGAAAAGGCCACAGGGTGGACATCCCTCACACCACGCTGTGCCACCCACGGCTCCCTTCTCACGCAGTGGCCATCCTCCATGGCCAGCAGAGTCCAGAAGCGAGGCCGGGAGGACTCGGTGGGAGATTTGGTTGTAGTTTGTTTAAACTGTTTGTTAAAACTAACGGCACGTTTCTTAATCTCCCGGAGCTTTGGGAAAACAGACCAGAAAAAAATCAGCCTCTGATTCATTTTCTCTCCACCTTCCCCAAATGCAAGAGAAAACTGAATGAATGTCTGTGGTTGATTAATGTGAGTGGCTTAAATCAAAGCCCTGCTTCCCCCGTGGCCAAGTCTCGGCAGAGTGTAGGACGCTGGCTGCTTTCAATGCGTTTCGGCAAGAGTGCCCGGCCGGTGACGGGCATCGGCAGATCTCAGCTGCATCAAACATAGGTGTTGGTCACCCTGAAGCCTGGTGGGGAGACTCTTGGAGTGAGGGGGTGGGGAAGCGTGGAAGGGACAATAGCTTGTTCATCTTTTCTCTTGGAGGCAGTTTGACCCTCACTGCCACCCCAAGGTGCATTCACCGTGGCCTTGAAGAACCGGGACCTTCTGCTATATGGTCTATAAATTGTTTTTTTTAAGCTAGCATGAGCCAAATAAAACAGGTAGCTGTCCAGACCTGTTTAAAAAGAATAACCCCCAGCTAAGTGCATAAATAACAGCCCATTGCCTTTTATCATGCAAACACGGCCAGAGAGTCGAATGCACCAACCAGCCTACACACAGATTCTCATTGTTATCTCGTTAAGCCCATTAAATATGTAGGAAAGAAAATGCCTTCACATCTTGGGCCTGTTTTAAACTATCAGGCAACAGATTAGAGTTAATTAATGCTGTGAACTCTGAAGCTGCCAGCCGGGAGGCTCCCCGTGGGATCCAGGTCTGCACCTGTCACAGACGTGAGTTCAGAAGGTCTAAGTGGACACAGGCGTGCCCCCGCCACGCCCGCTGCCTGCGCTGGAGCCTGGGTGCCTGATCTGTAACTCACAAGTCGGGATCGAGAGCTAAACCCCCACCTCTGAGACAGAAAGTCGGTGCACTCCAAGCAGAAACTGTGCGGAGGTCTCTTGCCGGAGCTCTGGAAATTGCCAGGGGTTCCAGGCCGCAAGGCGAGACTGCTAAGTTGCTCCGGCAAGTTGGAGAGAGCTTATCAATTATTCATGCAACTGGATAAACAGGGATTTTATCTTGTAGCATGAATCAAGAGATAAAAATTCCATTTCGGGGGGGGGGTGTTGGAGATGAAACCCTGAATGTTAATTGTAAACTGGAAAAAAAAAAAAGAAGAGAGAAGGAAGGAAGAAAAAAATAATAAGGTCTTCTGCTTGGGTTGTGCTGTGAGCCCTTGCAGGGTTCCCACCCCCACCCCCAAATGTTGTTTCTCCCATTTCCCAAGACCCCTGAACCCGGCAGACAGCCAGAAGAGAAACAGACAGTACCGTCTGTTCACCTTGAAGTTAGCCAGCCTGCCCCTCGGCGATGCACCAGCCCTCTTATTGACGAACGTGCACATGGTAGCTGGTGGGGGGGAAGGATCTGTAAACTCTCCGAACAATACCCCTTTCAGGTATGTCTATTTAAAATCAATGTGCTGCTTCTAGACTGAAATCCAAAGCTGAGGAAATTTTACAAACAGCTGCCTGACAAGGCGAAAAGCTCAAAACACAACAAAGGCAGAACCAGCATGTGGGCTATTTTGGCTAAACAAGGATATGACTTCCTTTTTGTGCCCCTCCCACCCCACCCGTGGTCCAGCACCTGACGGTTCCTTAAAGGCTGGGAAATTAAGCCCAAAGATGAAAATTGGGAAATGAGTGGTTTATTTAAACATTCACATTAAATTTGACCATAGTTTGGAAAATAAATATCAGTGGAGAAAAAAAATCATACATCCAAATGACAGCAGGGGCTGTCCCCCTGGTGTAGGACTATGCATGACTTCCATTTTTCTTTCTTCTTTCTATTTTCTCTGTATTTCCTGAATAGTATATTAGGAATACTGTTAATCTTATAATGAGAGAGAAATAATAAATGCTGTACTTTTTAAAATACTATATTAGGAATAGATATTGATTTTTTTAGAATGAGAGACAACAAACTTTACAATTGACGTGGTTCGAATACACACATGGTCCCAGTCTTTTCTTACCCCCCGTCCCAACAAAAGCCCCTCAAAAGGCAGGAATCCGTCACAGTGGGTTTGCCTTTGTGACTCACTAGTAGATGGGCCGGGGCTGACGGGTGTGGGAAGATGAGACCCTGTCCCCACCCGGCAGCCCCTCTGCAGACGCTGGTGGGAATGAGACGGAACCACACCCGCTCTCTGGTCTGGGCAGAGTGGCCCTGAGGGGAACACCAGGAGGCGTCAGGAATTCCCAAGAGAGTGTGAACCCCAGCCACCATTTTGGCAGTCCCCTTCCCCTCAGTTTACCCGTAGCTGAGAGAGGGATCAGAGGTTTACTTTCTCTTTAGCGTATCTTACTTTTCTGGGCCTCAGATGCAGAAAGTTTCATCAACATTCCCAAGTGCACGGCTTGCTAATAACCTCAGACTCTGTTAGGATCCCCATTTGTCTTATTTTCTTATTTTATAGATTTTCCTCTTTGCTGCCCCAACCCCGCGCCCATTTGCCTCCTCCCCTGAGCATGTGCGATGGGCTGCCTTAGACACACACACATGAAAAGCACATCCGCGTGCAGGTTTGTGGTCTGGGTTTACACCAATGAGCTCTTCTGCCTCTTCTTTAACGAGACGTTGTCTTGCTTCTAGATCTTTCCATCATCAGCATCTCATTCATTGCTCCAACCGCCACGGGTCCCTCCTTGCAGTCCTCGCGTTTGACAGACACCTGGGAGGCACCACTAGGAGAAGGGAGGGCTGGGGACTGTCTTTTGTGCCTGGCTCCTGTCCTCTCGTCCCTGGGAGGCCCCCAAGGAGCCATCTGAGGAGGAGTGGGCCAGATGATGGGCAGAGGACCCCAGCTCCAGCACCTGCAGTGTTGAGCCCAGCGTGGGGTCCTGGGCAAGGGGAGCCGCTCCCCCACAGACCCGTGTGTCCCTGTGAAACAGTGGGGACATCTGCCACTTTACCCAGGACCCACAAGCCACAGGACCCCACGCCAAGAGCTGTACTTGCATTGCCTCACTGCATCCTCCCCCAAACCCCGCAAAGTCTCACTGTTTAGGTGACCAGCACAAGGCTCAGAGAGGTGGTGCCCCAAGGCCCACAGTCACCCATCCAGACACTTCCAAGAGTTTGTCAGTTCCATGAATGGAGGGAACCAAGCAGGCACCGTGTAGACAGAGCTAGAGGAGCCCAGACCCGGCTGCTCGGTCAGTCACCCCGAAACCAACTGTGAGCAGCCCTGGCACCAGTCAGAGGGCTGGGCTGGGCCGGGGACCCAGACATTTAAAAACAAAACCCTCAAACCCCAAACCTTCTAGGCAAGCAAGGCTGGCAATATAAGAAGAGGTATTTGCTCTTCATTCAGCAAAGAGTCTAAGCACCTACCCATTGCGTTGGCCCTGAGGCTGCTCAGAGGGGACAGATGACCCCACCTTGGTGTAAAGCACTCCTTAAGTGCAGGGACTGAGATGTATGTATCTCCACAATTTGGGGACCAGCAATCTGAGGGTGAGTTCATTCATTAATGAATTATTATTATAAATGAATAGATGTGAGGATAAAATCAATAAACTATTCAGCTTGGGCACCATTCAAGAAATAATTGTGACAATTGTGATGTTAGTCATCCACTCATCCACCCATCCACCCATCTACCCACCCATCCACCCACACATCCATCCATCTACCCACTCACCCACCCACCTATCTATCTACCCACCACCCATCCATCCACTCATCCACCCATCCACCCATCTACCCACCCATCCATCCACACATCCATCCATCTACCCACTCACCCACCCACCTATCTACCCACCACCCATCTATCCATCCACCAATCCATCCACCCATCTATCTGTCCACCCGTCATCTATCCATCCACCCAACAATACATCCATCATTCAAAACATGTTCACTGAACACTCATTTGCCAAGTGCTAGGTTAAGCCCCTCAATGCCATCCTCTCCTCCCACCCCACCCCAGACACACAACAGCCAGATGGAGCAGGAAGACTGAGATAGGTGCGGGGGCTCGGGGGCTAGTGTGGGGAGTTCCCAGGCAGCCCACGGTGTTTCCACATCCTGTCTCCCAGGGGCAGGTGGATAAGAAGCCATTCAGGATCTAGGCACTTTAGGGTGAGTCTGAGAAGCCAGACTTGTGAGCCCCAGACCAGGTTTGCATCCAGGCTCCATCGCACGCCAGCCGTGTGACCGCCACCTTCTCTCCAGGGAGTCTCGGGGCCTGAGCAGACCGGATCCCACACCCCAAGCTGACTTCCATGGACATGGTCTTCCTGTTCCTGCAGGATCCCCACTTTGCAGAGGAGGGAACAGACTTAGAGGGAATGGCAGGGCCAGGACAGCGGGAGGCCAGTGAGGGGCCCAGGGCTCAAACTGCAAGGAGGCACTCACTCCAAGGTGCCACCTGCACCTGGGCCAGCCTAAGAGCAAGTGCCCCCTCCATGCCAAGTGAGTTACTAGGTGGTAGTATTAAGATTCAACATCAAGTCTTCCTACATGACCCCGTCCTCACGCTGTGATAGTTTATTTGTTCATTCATTCATTCATGTGCTAGGCTGGGGGTGCACCAGAGCAATGGGGAGCGAGACTGGCATGGTGGCAATGATCAGAGGGGACAAATGAGTGTCAGTCACTTGGTGACCATGGACTCTTCAGGAGAGCAGACACATTGTTTCCCCGACTCAGTTTCTCCATCTATAACATGGGATCTGGGCGACTCTGGGCCTGGCCAGCATGCTCACTCTGGAGACAGACCGTCAGGTCACCAAGAGGGGCCCAGCCCACGCTGGCCGAGGTTCTCAGCCCAGGAGGCCAGCCTGGGTGTTTATTTGGTTATTAGATAACCAAGCCCTGGGCACCACTTCTTTGATCAGACTCCCCTGATAACAAGCAGAGGAAACAGACCGTTTTACAGCCAGATTTCGAGGGGTGATCTTATCATCCCGTGGTGTTTGTAACAGGGAGGAGGATGAGGACGAAGGTGTTTGGAGGAGGGGCGGGGTGAGGAAGAAAGGCCCTGCTCTGCAATGCTTTTCTGCCCGCCTTTCTGGGACACTGGTTTTGGGGGAGGGATGGGTGGGAGATAAACACGGAGCAGGAAGACTGGCTGCCACTCACGGCACCGAGCACAGCCGCCTCCCTCACCCCCACTGTGCCTGTCCCCAGGAAGACACCCTCCTCTGTCCTCCCCAAACCCCTGGCAACTCTGACCACCTGGGGAGGGCCCTGTGGTTAACAGCCCAGAAAAGCCCCGCTCTGGAGGCCAAAATGCTCTGATGCCCGTGGACGTGACTCACGGCCAGCACTGGGCCGGCCTCTCCCCACACAACCTTATAATTGCTACCATGCAAACGTCCTCAGCGATTACTCTGTGTGTGAGAAAGAGGTTGGGAACCCAGCGAGCATCGCCCTTCCTCGAGCAAAAGGCAAGGTCTGGACAACATAACTTTTTTTTTTTTTTTTGGTTAAAAATAAATAAATGTTTGAAGCCAATGAATGAGTTTTAGCTTTGGTTCCTTCTTTCGCTCTTGTTTGATGTCCTTGTGACTCGAGGAGAGTCTGTTCCAACACTGTTTGTCCATTTTCTTTGCTGTTTCATTTTTGGGGAGTAAAACCCGCATGGCCCGGGCACTAGTGTCCTCGCCTGTAGGATGAGGGTGGCCGGACCTGTCGGCCCCGGACGCCCACATCTGCGCGTGGCCCTGGCGCTAGCATGAGGGTGTCGCGGGCACAGGTCCCACTTGCGACTCTCAGCCGTAACAGCCGGAGTCTCGTGAAGACTCAGAAAAGGCACTTGGGACCATGCTTCCATGTCACCCCTACGCCTCTCGGAGAGAGGCTGTTGGTCCAGAAAGGGCCTTTTCACTCGGGATCTTCAGAGTCGGACTGGATCTGGGCGAGATGGGGCACCCCATGAGGGCCCCGAATTTCTGCCGCCTCCCAGCTGTGCCGCCTCAGGACAGTTGTCCAAACTCTCTGAACTCAGTTTCCCCATTCTGTAAAATGGAGCTACCAATAATTCCCACTTCTCATCAGGTTGTGCAGATTTAAGGTGTGTATACATAAAACACAGCCCACTCGGCACCTGGCCCACACCACGGTGGCAGTGACAGGCAGCAGTCCCTCGTACGTGTGCCTACGCCACGGTCGCAGTGACAGGCAGCAGTCCCTCGTACGTGTACCTACGCCAATAAAACTGTTGACACGTGAGCGCCACACTTGGTGGGGAGGTTCCTAATTTTAACAGCTGTACGATAAATTCTAAAAGTACCAAATTATGATCCCACCAGGGACATCAATGTTGTCACCCCACAACAAACCATTAACGCTTGGACCCCTACCAATGGCCTGGGATTTCAAAATGTCCACATTCGGAAAGCACAGGGAGTGTGGTCTCAAACAGCTACGGCCAGAACAGTATGTAGTTTTAAAACTACCCATAACTGTAAAATTTTCAAATTTAAAGACACATCATAATTGCCACAAATAATCAGAATAATACAATTATAAATAATAATCACCCTACACAACTCTCCTCTTGCCCATAAAGGTTATCCCTTTCATGAGAACTTCGTATGTGGCATGTAGCCATTTTCTGCCAGGGAAAGTGTGTACCAATTTCAGCTTCAGCAAGGCCACCTTGAGTCTCAAGCTGTTCTCAGTAATCCACAGAAACCAGAAAAAAATGTCATTTTCAGGAAGGAAAGTGATAGTTTTCCTCACATTTCCATTTGTGTAAGATCATGCTGTGGCTGCACTCTGCACTCTTTCCTCTGGAGAAGGGGAACAGTAAGGACAGCCAGGGGTCCCCAATTAAGGGTCCCCAGGGTTGAGGTTGAAGGGCTCTCGCGGCTCCCGAAAGTCTCGCCCCAGTGTCTGGTGAGGAATCCAAAGGTGAGGCAGTCCCCGATCCCCTAGGGTGATCGGCCCACAACAGTGGGACAGATGAAGCTATGAAACCCTTCAGGGGGCAGCCAGCTGCTCAGACGTGCACCCCGGGCACCGGCCCCTGCCCTTCTCCAGACCCTCCACCAAGGAGACAGTCTCTCCTCTCTCTCCTGTGCTTTCCTGCTCTCCCCTGCTCCTCCCTTCCTCCTCCTCCTTTTTCCTCTGTTCCTTTCCCTCCTTCCTTCTCTGTCTCTCTCCTCTCCCCTTTCTCTCCCTCTGTGTTTCTCTCCTTTGCTTCTTTTCCTTTCCCTCTTTTTGTCTTTTTCCTTCTCTCCCTTTCAGTTCTCTCCTCTTTGTCTCCTCTCTGTCCTTCCCCCCCCTTTCTTTCTGTTCTCTCTTTCTTCCATCTTCTTTTGCTCCCTCACTTCCTCTCCCTCTCTCTGCCCACGGCAGCCCAAGGACACGGAGCCGTGGTCCACACATCTGCAGCCCCCTGACCCCACCCCACACGGTTTTCCTTCGGTTACCCAGATGATCCAGGTAGAAACAGTCCAGTTAGATTTTCCCATCTGAGTGATCCTCTTTCTTCCTCTTCATTCATAAATCCAACAATTCTCCAGGCCTCCTTCCCAGGGGCCCAAACTCCTTCCTCTCAGGCTTGCCAGCCAGCGGGGTGCCACCAAACAGGCCCAGTGCCTGGGGCGGGAGGCCAGAGGGGACTAGTTTGGGGGCATCTTGTCCCTCCTCCTCACAGCTGCCTTGCGTCTGAGCTGCCACCCTAAACTGACTCACTTGGATGAGGATGGGGTGGAGGGGCCGGAGGAGGAGTTGGGGGGAGGAGGAAGCCTCCCTGCATGCTTTGCCTAGACGCACTTTGGTGTGTGCAGGGAAAGGGGGTGGCGACCTAATTACAGAGAGTGGCTGCTGGCTTCTGGGCGCCCTGGGTTTGGCCACTTTCATTGCGCTCCTGCGCTTGCTGGGATCCAAGTTGACTCCACTTTTCCAAGAGAATCTGGAATGTCCGAACAGAAACTTCAGGGGTCCCGGGACCAGCGAGGCTTAGAGAAACTCCCTGTCACCCTCGCCCTTCCAGGGAACGGCCTAAGAGTGCGCTTTGGCGCGAGGAGCGCATCGCTCAGCCTCGGCCAGGGCAAGAGTGTGGGGGAGGCCTCCTTGCCCACTGCGAAGACTCTGGGGGAGGGCCCGGGGACGGAGGGCGTCCGCTGGGGGTCTGCAGGGCAGGAGGAGCCGCGCCAGAGGGCTGGGCGTGCCGCGCGGGTGTGCGCGATGCCGGGGGCTGTCTCCACCTCTTCTGGCAAGTTGGACCTATGAGTGCACAGCTCGACTTACAACTATCAACAGCCCGGGAGGGCGAGTGCATGTGAGCCGCAAGGGGGGCGCAGGACCCTTGCAACTTCTTCGCAGGACCCCAGCCTGGCGGCCGGCCTCCTCCGGCCGGCCTCCTCCGCCTGAGAGCCCCGCGCCCGCGCTGCCCCTCTGCGCCCCGCGGCGGCCTGGACGGGATGCCGGCAGCCATGCTCCCCTACGCTTGCGTCCTGGTGCTTTTGGGAGGTAGGTACCACCCTCCCCCAACCCGACGGCCGGCTGAGGTCGAGGGGAGGGAGCTGGCCGTCTCACTTCCCCCAAGGGCTCCTGGGGCCTGCGGCACCGGGCCTGGGCACCAGCGGTGATGCTGTGCCACCGCAGCCCCCTCTCTGGCCTCACCTGGCCCACACCTGCCGCCTATGTCCAGGAACCTCCCGGCCCCTGAGGGAGGGAGTCGCATCACTGCTCAATGTGTGCACCCCTGGGGAGGGGCAGGACATAAGTTCTGAGCACCCACAGGTCCAGGACTCAGTGGGCCCCAGCTGGGCCCCAATACCCACCCCAGCAGCCTTGGTCTGGGTGGCTCAGGGCTTGTACCTTGCCATGGGGGTCTCAGCGGGCCTAGGATTCTCTTGCATCTTCTTGGAGGCCCCTGCTCCCCTGGGACCCAGCACTAGGGGCTTTCCCTGGGACTTGGAGGCCAGGTCCCCTCTGGCCTCTCAGAGGGAGCTAAGGTCCCCCCCCCAAGAAGACAGCACCTTCTCCAGGACTAATGGCTTCTCTGATGGCTCTTCTTGGGGGTTGGGGGGTGGCCAAAATTCTCTACAAATGCCAAATGACTGTGATGTGCCATCATGGCAGCCCAATCACCACAGGCAGAAAACAACAAAGCGGCCACAGTTGTTGAGGTGTGCACGGCCCAAGACTCATCCCCAAGCCCCAAGCACCCCACATTGTGAAGGGCTAAGAATTCTGGCCCTATAGTCCAACAGTCTGGCTGGGAAGCCCAGATCAGCTTCATATCAACCTGCGAGGCCTTGGGCAAGCATGCCCATCAGTTCTCTCAGCCTCAACTTTCTCAGCTGTCAAATGGGCTCACAAAACCCCCACCTCCATCTGGGATTATCATGCAGATCACAGGAGAGAGCGCAGGAAGGGCTCTCTGCCCGATGCTGGGCACTGAGCAAGTATTCAGGGGACACAGCCGGGACCGCAGGGCTGTGAGGTCCTGCAGGAAGATGGGCTGCCCGCGGTCCCACAGGGCAATCTCTGCTCCATGTACAGGCAAAGAGCAATGTCCAAGGCTACTCACAGGGTCTTGCCAATGCCAGTCTTTTCTCCCCAGCCCCAAATTTCTAAACAACATATTCTGAGAAGCGAGGAAAGGGGGCGAAGGCCAAGGGAGGGGCACAGTAGCAACCTGGAGAGCTACAGAGGCATCCGTCCACAGGCACGTTCATCAGGGGCTGCTGTCCCTGTGGGCTGGAAGGGAGTGGTCACAGAGTCCCTCATCAGCGTGAAAATAGGCCGAGCCAGCCCGCTGGTTTGTTGGACAGGGCAGGGAAACAGGAACTTGAAGGGCGGCAAGGGGCCGACCAAGGACGCCCAAGCTGGGTGTTGAGACAGGGAGGACGGGGAATCGAGTGTGCCCTGCTCTCCTCCACCTCCTCCCCAGGCTGTTCCATCCGGCACGGGGCAGTAAGGGCAGGAGGACACACTACCCAGGAACCTGCAGTCTGGGTCACAGCACGGGGCTGTTGTCCTTGGCAGGCCCTGAGCTTCCCTTCATGCCAATAAAATCAGTGCAAGTTCAGCATCGTGACTTGCTCCTGGGGAGACTTGCTGCTTCTCTGGTCGGTGACCTTTTGCCACAGGGAGTCGGACAGACTCCGCAGCAGAGCAGCCAAGAGCACCCGGTGGGGCCGGCCCGAGTGGGGGAGCCCGCTCTGGAGCCCTCCGGCCCTCGGTGCGGATGCAGCCGCGGTTCCCAGCTCTAAGTGGGGCACCCTTTTCCACTGGACGGGTGTTTAAGAAGTCCTTTTCACCGCTGGCTGAATCGCCAGGCGACGAGATCCTTGTGCTTTAGTGAAAGGAAACAGAACCCGGTTAATCCTTCAGCTACTTACATAATTCAGGGACCTGAGCTGAGGCATGCCTGAACTCCATGCCTCCAGGTTCCAGAAAGGTTATGTAATGGCGGCACACCAGCCCCGCCCCGGGGGAGTTCGGAATGAGTCCACACACACATCGGGGGTTCTCAACCTCATCACCACGGATGTGTGGCACCCGCTGCTTCTCGGTTGGGGGCAGCAGGGCCGTCCTGTACATTTGGGGTGTTTAGCAGCATCTCTGGCTTCTTCCTACCCAATGCTGGCAGCACCTCCTCCCAGCGGAGGCTCCCTGGTGTGGATATATCAACCCAACTGGTAGCTTTTCCGATAAATCTCTGTCAAAATCACCGGGTTGGATGGATTTTGTTATTCTTGCTCGGAACAATCAGGAAATCAAAGGCGCAGTAGGGCCCCAAGAAAAACAACATAGCTTAGGTGGTTTCTAATTTGGACGTTGATTTTCCCATTCGTTCTCCCTCCCTCTTGTATCTGAAAATGTCTTCTTGGTGGACGACCGGGCTGGGTGTGGGTACGTGCAGTCACCCGCCGCAGCAAACCTTCCTCCAGCCCTGCAGTGCCAGATGTGACTGTGACGGCCCTCCAGCTGCCAGCTTTGGTTCACTCCACAGCAATTTCTGGCCTCCAAAAATCTCCTTGCTCAACAATTTATGCTTGAGGGGGAAAATGAGAAACCATAGCTTCTTTTTTTTTTTTTTTTTTCTTCGCACTTGTATTTTTTTTTTTTTCTACTTTCGGTTCTGCTTTTATCTCTAGCCATATACTTTGCGATGGCAAGTGATCATTTAGAGGCAGATTAACCAAGACGAAATCACAGGCTAGTCCCTAATGAATGAGTTGTTGATGTGGAGCTCTGTTTTGAAACCCAGAATAAAAACTGGGAGGAAAATTAAATACATGCATCCAAAAATTAAATGTGAATGGAGATCAGTAATTGTATTAGTTGTTTAAAACAAAGAAAATTATCAACGGGAACTTCCTCTTGCCAGCTTGCGAGGCGCACGCCGAGGACAAATCATCATCCTGGCCAGCTGTTTCACTTATCTTCTGACCGAGGCTGTAATCTCTAAATTCAAAATAACCAGCTCAAGGCAAATATAGCAGCTTTCTTGATTTCAAAACCATCTGGATGGCAAACCGGTTAGGAGCTACACGTGAGGAATATTTGCGCAATGTGTTGGAAGTTAACTATGCTAATGGAAGCTTTAAGCCAGAATGAGCCCTTGATAAAACTTCTAAGACACAGTGGTTCACCACCAAAGTCAGTCTGGAAAAGGGAGATCCGCAGCCCAGTGCGAAGGGGAAGGGAAGGCCACTTAAACCAGTTTGAACTTGAGGAAACCTCAGCTGAGCTGGGGGACGCTCGGGAAGGAGCGGAATTCCTGAGTTGGTGCCGGGGGTGACTATGAGTTATAGCCAGGGGTTGGTGTGGTCATTCCTTAAACGGGAATGGCTTTCAGGGGCCTTTTGTGTGAAGCCAACCCTGTCCACCCCTTGGATTTTCAGATAGTTTCCAAAAGATACAGGAAACTGTCTGAGCCCCCCGGGGGAGTGAGGCGTACAGCAGAAAGGCGAGGGCGAAGATGCCACGACGTTGAAACCTCGTCCCAGAGAACGTCAGACCTCAGGGCACACAGCAGGCCTGTGAGCACTCGGATGGCAGCTGGAGGCAGAACCTGTGCCCGCCTGGGACCTCTGCCCGAGTGCCCAGAGCTCGGCAGGGCGGGGCTGAGCCCAACACGGTGCCTGTGCTACGGAGAGCTCGGGAGCAGCATCTTTGAAGTTAGACAGATCTGGGTCCCACCCTGGCCTTGTTACCTTTCCGCTCTGTCCTTTGGACTCATGCAGACTCCCTGGTCCTCTGTCCCCACCAGAGAGTTGGGGACGGTGACAGCTCTGGCCTCAGGGGTACTGGAAAGGTTCATCGAGGTGGTATGTAGTCAGTACTTAACACTGAGACCTCGGTGGACCTTCTGTGCCGCTCCTGCAGGGAGGCAGACCCTGCACGAAACTCCCCAGACCCGGAGAGGAAAGAGGGGGGACCCGGCTCTCTGCATCTCACCATTTCGGCTTGCGCTTGGGCGAGTCACTTCATGGGCGTCTCCTTTGGGGGGGGGTGGTCTCTGTTTACCGTCTGCTCCTCACTACAGTGTGGGCTGCTCGAGGGCAGGGACGGGCCTGTTTTATCGATGGTTGTTTCCCTGGTGCCTAGAGCGGGACCGGGCACACAGCAGGTGCTCAGTACGTTCTCACGAATAGTGCGGCAGCAGCGGATGCGCAGCACGGGCAACAGCTGAGCTCCAGGGTCCACCTGCGCCCCGTGCGGCAGACCTTCCTCCACTCCTGCGGCCTCTCCCTCTCCCCAGCCGCCTCCCATAGCTCAGTCCCCTGGCTCCTCTGTCCTCATCTCTTCCCACCACCCACAGGCACCTAAACAAGGACGTCCGCCACTTCGGGGGCATTTGGAGACTTAAAACACTTGCGTGCTGCCAAGATGTAGGGCACTTGAAAGTCCGCCTGCTAGAGTCACTCCCAATCGATGGCACTCAACCTCAGCCAGTCCCGGGACGGCTCGACCGTGTCCCCCCGCCTCTGCTCTCCCCAGTCCTGTGCCCCGCAGTCCCCGTGTGATCTTTGTCCCCACACACTCACAGGCAAGCTCTCTTTCTTCTTAGAGGCGATGGTGGCTGCCGGGCGGGAAACCCGGGGCACCGCCATGACGCAGCCACACAGAATCTACCAGTCTGTCCATGGAGCCACGTTCCTTCACACTGCGGCCTTCATATGCACTCATATGCTGTTCCTTCTGCTTAGAACACTGTTCCCTGCCACCAGCCTCCTCTTCACCTGCAGATGTTAGTGTCAATACCTAGCAGTGGAATTGTTGGGGCAAAGTGTGTGTGTGTGAAATTCTTTCACTAGCCTTCCCCCCACACGGGCTGTCCCAGCGGCACCTGGGAATTGGCCTACAAGAGCACCGATTTCTTAGATCCCAGACTGCCCTCGCCGTTATTATTCTTTAACAGTCTTGCCAGGAGCGATGCTTGGTTGTTCTGATTTGCATTCCTATAATTATGAACAAGGAGGAGCATCTCTTCGTGTTTTTATGGACCTCTTGTATTGCTTTTTGGCCGAACCGCCTGGTCACATCTTTCACCCATTGTTATGTTGGACTTTTAAGAAAATCTTTTTTCTTATTTATTTGTAACTGCTCTTTATATACAGAAAAGTAGCTGTCGCCTATATATGTTGCAATTTTTCCCAGCTTGCTGTTTGTTCAGGCAAGCTTCCTGAAACGGAATTTGCTGTTTCTCTTCTCCCACCCGTTCACTCCGCTGAAACATGTGCGGCAGTGCACGGGCCGCCTGCAAACGTGCTCTCTCCCCAGAGGGGAGAACAGATGGCCAGATATTCCTGCCGTCAATGACCACATCTGACGCGTGTGTTTGGGGCTGGGGAGATTGACTTTCCTTAAAGGAAAAAGACAGCTCAACAGCTTGCACCTGTGCTAAGTATGTGACAGACGCCACCTCGTTTGGTCCCCACAACCTGTCTATGCCACAGACGCCATTCTGCAGAAGCAGGAAGCGAGACCCCCACGCCCGAGTAATCCAGCCAACAAGCCCAGCAGTGGAGCTTTGATCGCCACCAAGCGGCGTGGCCACTCACCGACCCCCTTCCAGCGAAAGCTCGGCGCCCAGTCCCTGCACACACCTTCCCACTCTGCTGCCAGTTTGAAAGAAGCACGATCGAAAGCAAAGCCTGGGCTCCAGGAGACACCCGCACTCTGAGGCATCTGGGCCGACTGTTTACATAACACGGCTTAATGGGGAAGATTGCGGTGGGGAGACCACAGACAAGCTAGCAAGAACAGTTTTGAAAATCCCCAATTAAATGTTAATCTGAGAGTTGTTGAAGAGAGAGGATCCTAATTGTCCATCTGCAAACACTGCAGAGTGGGCTGGACTCTGGAATTCCGCCACCCAGGTCCCAATTCCAGCTGCTGCTCTGACTTGCTAACTACTCGTCATCCGTCCGAGCCTCAGTTTCCTCCTTTGCTAAGTCACATCTACCCGATGGGGCTGCTGTGAGGAGGTGACGTGTCCACGTGCAAAGTCTATTACGGTGCCAGAGGAAGTGCATGACAGGACACCCTCCTGCAGGCTCCAACCTTGGGACCCAGCTACGCTGCGAGGGTGGCTGCAAGGCATCTGGAACATCAGGAGCACCCTGGGGAGGAAGGGACAGAAGCGGTGGCCGGACGGGTCAGAGAGGATGGGGTATAGACTACGGGAAGCAAGTCAAAAACCCAAATTCTTGCTTCCAAGGGCACGAGGGGACTCGGGTGGCCTTTGCCTGGCAATGTACCCAAAGGGCCCAGGCTCATGGGTGGGGCACTCCGAGGTGTTTCTGGGAAGTGGGGATTTGGGATGTTAGTATCCATGTCCTAGGGCTGCCGTAATACGGTTCCACACCGGGTGGCTTAGAACAGACATCTATTGTCTCATAAATCTGGGGGCCAGAAATCTAAAATCAAATCCAGGCGTGAGCAGAGCCAGGCTCCCTCCGAAACCTGCCGGGGAGAATCTTTCTTTGCCTCCTCCAGCGTCTGGCGTTTGCCGGCACCCTTGGCATTCCTCGGCTTCCAGTGCGTCCCTCTGATCTCTGTCTCTGTCGTCATGGCCCTCGTCTCCCGGCCTGTCTCTCACTGCGTCTCATCTCCTCTTGTAAGAGCACCAGTCGTGTTGGATTTAGGGCCCACCCTGCTTCAGTGTGACCTCGTCTTAACCACTTCGGTGCGGCGCTCACCGGCCGCGAGACCTCGCCCACAGCCGGCACTCGCAGTCTGCACGGCGGTGTGTGCTGTGCATTGACGACACATCCGTGTTGCTCTTGTGTGATGAGGAAAGCTTTAATGCACTGAAAACTTGTTTTACTTTACAGGCAGCTTTAGGAAAATAACTATAATAACTCCTACTAAGGACGTGTTAAAAGGTCACAGATTCGTAGTAACTTATTAGCTGAACATACACACTGCAACTGCAGAGATAAAAGCTGTAAAAGTAAAAGCTTTTGGCTGTTGGCTAAAGTCGACGCTCGGCTGTGCGCCTTCATATCACGGCTGTCGACTATAGTCACTGTGCACCTTCATATCACGGCCGTCGGCTAAAATCGACGCTCGCGTTCACCTGTGGCTGTCGACTATAGTCGACGCTGGGCTGTGCGCGTTCATCTGTGGCTGTCGACTATAGTCGACGCTGGTACTGAAGTGGTTAACTGACTATACCTGCAGTGACCCTTTTTCCAAACAAGATCACACTCTGAGGTGCTGGGGGTTAGGGTTAGGACTTCAAAGTATCTTTCGGGGTGATGCAAGTCTGTCCGTAACACCTAGTGTTGTATCCATAGGGTCCATGCTGGTGGGTGGGATGACACCAGGCATTTCTCAGAAGTGGGAATTCAAGAAGTAATGTGATCATCCAACAGGTGAGCGGTGGATGGCACAGGACAAGCCATACCCAGGGACCCAGAGAGGGAAGGGAAGTCAGGAGGCCAAAATTTAAATACCCAACAACAGGCAATGACTTAAATAAATTCTGAAGGAATTATGCACGCACAAAAAATTATATATCAAAAAAATATTGAATGACATGGGAATATATTTATGACAAGTTAGAGCAAGAAACACAATGTAGTATATTTGATCCTAATTCTGCTTTTATTTGGGGGAGGGAAATCCTTATTTAAAAAAAAACTAGAAGAAAACATATGAAATGAGTGGTTATCTCTGGAATGTGGGGTTATGGGTGATTTCTCTCTTTGTTTTTATGTTTCTTATGTATTTATAGCATCAGTTCCATCTCAGGCTGGGAGTTCCAAGGAAAGGGCCTGGGTTTTCAATCTCCCAGTTTTGCAACCTGCTGAGTTTGCTAGGACCTCAGCAGCAGAGGATGGTCGGAGATGTGACGGAGGCTGAGGCTAGACAAGCGAGACCACACCTGGCTGTGCAGCTGGGTCTTGGTGTCAGAAGTGGGATCATCCACAGAACGGGGGGTCCTGGGCAGCAGGGCTGCTCTTAGAAATTCTGGTATTCCTGGGGGTTAGCTCGGGGAACAGCAGGGCCCCAATATTCAGATGTTTTGAGAGAGTCCTGTGCCCTCCCTGCTGTGAGGAGAGGGGGTTGCCAAAGGTGTCCTGTCCACAGTCTAGTGGACAGGGCTTTAGAACAGGAAACTGGGATTCTAGTAGGGTGACTGAGGCCAGATTCTAGCTATGGATGGATCAATATCAGCAATGCCTAACATCCACTGTGCACTTTGCTAATTAAGCAATATAGGAGTATTATATTAATTCTTCACAACTGTCTCGTGATTTAGGTACCGCTGCCTCCATTTAACACAGGAGGAAATAGATGCCACGAGGCTGGGGTGTTTCTGAAGGGGCAGAAGGTGGGAAGACTGCAGCCTGATGGGCTCTCGGTTGGTCACTCAGGAGCCATCCAGAGCATGTGAAAGACTGGACCTAGCAAGCCCAGAGCCCAGATGTGCCAACAGTCTCTTTGCATGGTCACCCCAGAGGCAAGGAGACCCTTTGCCACCACAGAGAAGAACCAGGGCAGGTGGGGTCCTCCACCAAAGCCAGGGAGATGCGCTGTGCCGCTTGTTGGTACTATTAGCAGCGGGGCCCTTGCCCTGAGGATTCCCTGCCCTCTCCCCTCCCCCACCTCAAGTCCTGTTCTGCTGGTAACAAAGCTGCAGTGGACGTGTGCTTATTTTGCCCACTGAGGCTGCATCTTTCTTTCTTTTGCTACAGCAAAATTCCACTTGTTGGCTCCAGTCCTGGGGGGCTTGTCAGTCAAGGTGCCTGGGCTGCAAGTCTTCAGCTGGGCTGACTGGATTCTTGCTCCAGGACCTGGAATCTTAAGTGCAGTGACCAGAGGCTAAGTGAATTCATGCCCAGGGTGATCCTGCAGAAACTGCAGAGTGTTTCCCATCAACTGGATTCCCAGAGCATCCCTTGGCTCGCCGAGCACCCATGCTGTCCTAAGGAATCCCTTTTTGGCTTATGTGAGTCACGTGTAGCTTCTGTTGCTTGCAACTGAAGCCATCTAACCAATATGCCTGCAAAGTTTTTTTAGAAACCATGCTCTCTCAGCACTTAGATAAATAGCGTTCATTGCCATACGCCCCCATGGTTAGCTACCCCCAAAGCTCAGTGTGCATTAAAAATATCAGCTACTCCCCCAAGCCTCAATCTTAAATCACACAGAAAAGGGGAAGAAATGCAATAGCTCTCACCCAACCCCACTCTTTTCCAAAAGTATGCGTAAGTACAGAGAGCAAGACATGGATGTATTTAGCTCGGAATTACTAGTGACCACAGTAAAACAAAATTACTTGTTCTTTGAAATGTATAATTAGAGTTGTTTTAACATGTGTTTTTGGTGGTTGGGTGTGGTTTCTAGATAGTTTGAAACTTAAGCCTACTGCTTGGCCCATCAGCTTTAACCAAATTCTGATGGGCTCCAATTTCCTTAACAGCAGCCCACAGTTACTGAAATGAAACCAGATTGCCGGTGAGGGAGAGTGCCCGGGCTAGTGCAATAATCAACGGTTGGATGTGTTGTTTCTCCTACCGCCCTACTGTACTTTTGCATTTTCTTCTGCCTCTTGCAGGGAGTCACTGTAAGGTAACCATCGACGTCTCAGAGAAGGTAATAACCTCCGTGACTGAGTGACTAGTAGCATTTTGCTAATAAACCCTGTGCCAAGCTTTCAAGGACTGCAAACGCTGGCTTGGGGAAATTTGGAGATGTGTGCTCCAGAGATGTGCTGTCTCGGAGGGTGACTGGGGGCAGTCTGACCTCCAGCAAAATCACAGTTCCAGGTTACATGTGAAGAGCCAAGTCCATTCCCATCCAGAACATTCGTTATTGCTGTTGCCAGGGACCCGAGGAAGAGAGGTTAGGACCCTGAGGCTCCACAATCCCGTAAGGGCTTCGACAAGGGCGGGGAATCACTTTGAATTTGCATATTTATTGCCCAAGAGCTTCTAAGAGTGTTTGAGACCAGAGCGGCTGGACTTCATTATTAAGTGGGTGAAACATATTCCCTGTTTACATAGGTAATTTGCTTAGAAAGTTCTTTTCTTTTTTTATCCTGCTTAAGTACAAAGACAAACTTCTTTTTCTCTCTGCCTCAAATTCTAATTTAGGAGAGTGTAAATGCAGGAACATGTCTTTGCTATGTTTTTAGGTAACTTCCTCTAACTTCCATTCAGTGGTGGAAGTGTCTCTTCATTCAAGGATTCAGCTCTTCAAGTAGCATTCAAGGGGCACCTTCTATGTGCCAGGCACTGTTCTACACCCAGGGACACAACAGGGGGGAAAAGGGCCTGAGGTGGCACTCACGGGGCTTGAATTCCAGTTGCTGGGTGGGGCAGAGGTAGGACAGACAAATTAGAAAACAAATAAATAAGCAAGACAGTGACAGGCGGTGACAAGCCCTACAACGGAGAAAGAAAGGGAGTGGTTTGAGAGTGTGTAGGGAGGGTGGACTGTTAGATGAAGTGTCCCTGGAAAGGCTTCTCCAAGAAGGTGACACTGAAGCCCAGTCCTAAAAGATGAAGGGAGCCAGCCCTAAGAAGGTCTGGGATGAACAGAACCAGCTGAGGGAAAGCCCACTGGCCGGCGCGGAAGAGGGACGGAGCAGGGGGAAGGTGTGCGCCAGCCACAGAGGCACTTGCGGTTGAGTCTCAGGGCTTTGGGAAGCCAGTGGCAGGTTTGGGGGCTCTCTTGGTGCCAAGTGGAGAATCGATCAGTGGGAGGCAGTGATGACGGCTTGGTGGCATTTGTAGGGGTGGAGAGAGGTGCAACTGTTTCTGATGCATTTGGAGGCAGAACCGTCAGGCCTCGTCAAAGGATTGCATGTGGGGTCGTGTTTGTTTTCTGTGGCTGCCAAAACAAAGTACCGCGAACCCGCTGGCTTAGAACAACGGAAACGCATTCTCACGGTTCTGGAGGCTGGAAGTCTGAGATCAAGGTGTCGGCAGGGTTGGTTCGTGCTGAGGCCTCTCTCCTTGGCTTGTGGACGGCCGTCTCCTCCCTGTGTCCTCGTGCGGCTGCTCCTCGGTGAGCACGCGTGGCTGGTTTCTCTCTGCATGTCCAGACTTCCTCTTCTTACAAGAGCACTAATCAAGACTGGATTAGGGTCCACTCTAATAGCCTCGTTTCAACTTAATCACCTCTTTAAAGGCCCAATCTCCAAAATACCGTCACATACTGGGGTTTAGGCTTCCATGCATGAATTTGGGAAGAACGTGGTTCAGCCAACAACAGAGCCCCTTAAAATCCAACAAACAAACGTATCTGAAGGTACACATTATATACCGTACAGTCGGTCATAACCATTCAAGGGAACGATTTGTCCAAAATTCGGGACTGCAGTTGCCTGTGGGGGTGGGGCAGGGGAGAGGCACAGGGCAGGCTTTGGAAATGGTGGGGGTGTTGTGGCTCTTGGCCCGAGGATGCGTTCCTAGGGGTTCATTTCGACAGCGGCTGTGTTATATATTAACGTGACTCCGTAGAACGCTTGGCAGAGCGCGGAACCTCAGCGAGGCTGTCGCAGGGGTCACCAGGATTGTCGGCAGCAGGGCTGGGGAGAAGCAGGCAGCTCCAACAATCCCCAAGAGGTAGAATTATGTGGACGCGGAGACTGGCTGACCAGAGGATTAGGAGAAGGGTTTGCCTGGCGGGTGGTGTCTTCCTTGCCTGGGATGGCTGGAACAGCTGGGCTGCTCCCCTGGTGAATTGGTTGCCCTTGAATTGCCTGAAGACCTTCTGAGAACACACGTCCAGGGGCGATCAAAGGTGTGGGGGGAGGAAGGACAGGCGATGGGTGGGCGTGGCGCAGGTGTGGGCAGGAAGGGAAGCCTTGGGGTGGACGAGTGAGCAACAAGCCTTGGCTTCCCCACCTGTAAAATGGGGACATGACACTTCCCTACCTCAAAACGCTGCTGAAAGCATCAAATGAAATAATATGTCGAGTACCTAGTGAAGTTTCATTCTCAAATGTTCCTGAGGACCTGCCTCGGGCCAGGTGCAGGGCCGGGGCGGGGGAGGGAAGGTGAGCAAGGACAGAGCCGTATGGGAACACCGCAGGGCAGCAGAAAGAGCCTGGCGGACAGACGACTTTGTGTTGATGGGAAATGCTCTCTACACATTAAATGAGGAAGAAAAGAAAGCAAAGTGCTTTAAATGTATAAATTAATATATATGTTTCTCCCAGAAGGACACTCAAGGATCTGAGTGGAATGTTTGCTCAGGGAGAGAAGGACGAGTGTTGACGAGACAGAGGCTTCATTGTATGCCTCCCAGCGTCGCGCACTTTGAAGTTTGTTTTTTTGTTTTTCTAGGCGCCAGCTCTACTTGAAAACTAAAATATTAGTTTGGGCTTTTTTTTATTCTTGGTGTGAGCTGGAAGCGCCTGGTTCATAGTAGGCACACATACAAAACAGTTGTTGAAAGCGTAAATGAACAAATTGAGGCCAAGGGAGGGTGAGAGGAAGTAGAGTAAGCTTGAATATTTATGAGAAAAGAGGCTGCAGATCCAAGAGGGAGCGGGGGAGGCGGGGCTGGGGAGGGGAGCCGGCGAGGGGAGGGGCTCCTCGCGGAGGGCCGAGGGCTGAGGGTGTCACTGTCTTCTTGGTGACAGGGGCAGAGAGCGGGAGCCAGGGAGCAGCTTCGGGAGTGAGCAGGTTTGGGAGGGGTCCTTAGGTGATGGGAGACAGCGGTCCAAGGGCAGTCCCAGTGTCTGGCGTGCCCCTCGTGTCTGGGGACTTTCTCCAGAAGTTCTTGGGGGCTAGGAAGGGGGTTGAGCGATTGATCTTCATGAGACCAAGTCGCAGTGGCCGTGGCCTTGAGAAGGCTGGCAGGATAAGGGACCAAAAATTGTGACCTCATTCACTGAATGGAATGAGAAGCTGGAGGGCTCTGCAGGGGACCATCACCCCGATGGACGTGTGGCAGAGATGAGATTCCAAGAAAGGAGGTAGGGAGGTGAGACAGGCACCCATGGCCCCAGAGGGCCGATAGCAGTGAGGGCCTGTGGCTGGCGAAGGCATCCACCAACAGGGCACCTATGGGGCGAGCCTCTGAGGACGAGGGCTTTTTCACAAAGCAGGAGGCGGCATGTTCTAGAAGCCCTGGCTTAGCAGAGAGGCTGACCTGCAGGTGGAGACCAAGGTGATCAGGGCAGGGGATGCAGCTGGGCCCCAGGTCCAGACGGAACTTGGGTGGCCGGTTCAGCACCCTCTTCCTGGCCAAGCCACCCTGTCCGCTCGCACCCGCCCCGCGGCACCCGCCTTTCTTTGTGCACAAGAGCCAATTCAGGAAAACGAAGGATATTAACTGAATCCTCCCTTTTTTTCTTTCTTCAAGAAATTATATCCTTGTTAATCAGGAAATGCAATATCTGAAACTGCATTTAAGCACCCTTTAATAGGTTCCCAATTACCGAAGGGGTTCATTTTGGAGGCTAAAATTTCAGCATCGCCGCGAGCAGCCTGCCCCCCGGCTCGGATTAGAATGCTGCCCCTCCGAACAAATTTCATTATTGAGCAAGATGCTTTTGAAGCTAGTTTACATTGTCTTTGCATGGCTGACCTCGTACGCTATTGAATTGGAAAATGTGGTTTGTATTGTAAGGCCTCTTAATAATGTATTTTTTTTAAACAAGGGACTTTTCCATTGCAAATGAGACAAAGAACACCATATTTAGCACAAAGAATGCCTCAGTCTATTTTGAAACATAATTTTCATTAGCCAGGTTTTTCACTGAAACAACGATTTAATTTTTATTTTAAAAACAGCCTCCCCCCGCACACACACATATATATTTTTTGTGTATTTGCCTTCATAGAGAAAGGTCTGGAAAAACACACTAACCAACAACAGTGGTTGCTGCTGAGAAGGGGTGAGGAATGATTGAGGCGTACGTTATGGGAATTCTGCTTCCCGGCAGGGGATTATCTTTTAATATGAGAACATATTAAGAGGCTGCGCAGGGTCCTGCCTCCCCCCGCCTCCCTGCAGTGCGATCTTGAGTTGCGGGTTGTGGATTGAATGTGTCCTCCCAAAAATTCACATGTTGAAGTCCTGACCCCCAGGACCTCAGAGCATGACCTTGTTTAGAGGGAGGGTCTCTACAGAGGTCATCAGGGTGGGCCCCAATCCAGTGTGACTGGTGTCCCCATAAAGAGAGCATTTGGACGCAGGCTGGCACAGAGGGAGGGTGACGTGAAGGCGCAGGCAGAAGGCTGCCGTCTGCAAGCCACGGAGCGAGGCCTGCATGATCCTTCCCGAAGGGGCCAACCCCATCCACCCCTTGACCCCAGGCTTCTGGCCTCCAGAACTACGAGAAAGTAGCTTTCTGTTATCTAAGCCCCTCATCTGTGGACGCCCTCCCCACCTGTAGGGAGACTCCAGTGCAGCGGGCCGGGCCTCCCTAGAGAACCCAGGAAACCCGCTCCCCAGGCAGCTCTGGCCAGGCTGCAGCTTCCTTCCCCTAGTCCTTATCTGCCCCTCAGGCCTCCACCCCTGCCTGCACCCTGGACCCCGAGGGGACCCCAGGCCCCTCGACGGCAAGCCTCAGCTCCACTCCCCCTCCAAAGCCACTCTGCCCGGGGCTCTCAGCGCCCCTCGCCCCATCTCGCGGCCTCTGCTGTCCTGGCCGCCCAGAGCCCTCTCAAACTCACCCCTGCACAGCCTCACTCCTCAGAGGGACCCCTCTGACCAGGCTGGTGTCTGTAAGCTCAGACGTTTTAATTTACATCTGCAAATGTGCACGGTGACTTTGAGTCTGCCATCCCCATCCCCCCGGGTAGTACTGGTCTGTGGCCCGTTAGGAACCTGGCCTCGTGTCGCCAGCGCCTGAGCCCTGCCTCCTCCCCGCCTGCCCCCCCACCCCCCCGCGCCACTTCGCGGAACTTGTCTCCCATGAAACTTAGGAACCGGCTGCACAGCGGCGGGCGGGCGAGCGGAGCTTCACCTGCACTCACAGCCACTAGTCG
>VBSM01003201.1:2539255-2570239 GCA_008086735.1 Cheirogaleus medius
CCCCCCCAGCTCAGCCTGCTCAGGGCCTTTGCACCTGCTGTTGCTCAGGCCCGCTGGCGCCCCCAGCTCCAACTTACTCTCACCTGTCACTTCCCAAGTCGGTCTCCTGAGCCCCCAGCCTCAGGCAGCCCCCTCACTAGGTTTCCTCGAAGACCGGTATCAGCATTTGTCATCGTATTTTCATCTGTGAGGTGACTCGAACATTGCCCCCCTGGCCCAAGGGCAGGCACCAGGCTGTCTGGCTGTCTCGCCTGGGCCACGTCCTGCCCCCAGCCTGGCACCTGACGTGAGAAGGGCAGCCCCAGTATCTGGCAAACATGCCCCCCAGCCCCCACTGCAAGGACAATTTATCAGGGGTCTGGCTCCGGGCGGACTGCTAAGGCCTCTGGCGCCACAATCACGATTCCTCTTGGTGTCTCTCCCACGCCTGAGCCCCGGCTCGGCACAGGTTATTGCTAAATAAAAGCAGTAATTGCATACACTAAAATGCCTTTTCAGGATTCAGAAAACCAACCTGAACTCATTAACCTCGGGAGCGCAGGACCGAGTAGAAATGCCCCCTGCCCTCCGCTGCTCATAAAAATGATCATGAAGAGCCAGCATCATGTCAGCCCGCCGTGTGGCGGAGCCGCGGCTGGGCGCCCTGCCCCCCTCGCGTGGGTGCCGGCGCGGGTGCTGGGGGCGAACGGCGTGGGTGCACTGAGCCCTGGGCTGCAGGAGAGGAGCCGGGAGTGCAGAGAGGTGAGGCCAGGTGCCCCCGGGGTCATGCGAGCGGAGGACTCAGAACCCAGGAGGCCAGGCTTGCGCTCTGGGGTGGCCGTCAGCGGCCGAGGAGGTCAGGGTGCGCCACACTGGGGCCCAGGGTGACGGGGCCGCGCGTTTCTCCTTCTGTGTTGCAACAGGAATTGGCGGCGCAGATTGCATCTTCCCGCGTGGCAGGCGCCACGAGAAGCGCTTCGCTGCGCTATCTCTGTCCCCGCACGAAGCTTCTGACCTGCCGTGCGCATGCGGACACGGAGGCTGCTCGGGCTGAGGCACACGCATCTTGCCCAAATTCACACTCCATGGAGATGGCAGGGCCTGGATTCCAACCCAGACGTGTCTGATTCAGCCTGGCTCCACCCGTAGGACTCTGCAGCCGAGGTCCCTGCCCTCAGGGGCCCCAGGCACAGGGAGGATGACGGGCAGGTGTGTGGGGGCGTGGGGAGCCCCCGGCTGCTCAGCCTGGGAGGTCACAGAGGTTCACAGTGAGGCCGTGCCACTGTGACCCCACGCTCTGCTGTTATCTTGTGGAGGCTGCGGGTCCTCATGTGTTATCTGGCCACGAGGGCCAGCGTCCTGGGCGCGTCACCGCCTGTGCAGTCAGGCACAGGGGCCCACGCTCAGAAGGGCCTTGCCCTGGCTGTGGAGCTCTGCCGTCGGCGTCTTGAAACTCTTAATACGTTTCGAACAAGAGGCCCTGAGTTTTCAATTTGCACCGGCGCCACAAACTGCATCTCTGGTCCTGGTGGCCAATATCTGCCACACGACCCTGGCAGGGACAGCACTGGGACTGGCAGCTAACAAGCCGAGCGAGGCGGAGGCGTCCTCGGCACCCACCGAGCTCACGGCTGGCTGGAGGACACGCGTGGCCGATAAGTGTCCTGATCCGCACTGACCACGCTGCGTCGGGAAGGCAGCGCAGACCCCAGCTGTCCTCTCTCTACGGAGGCACGGACGGGAGGGCAAACTGTAGGAGACACCAGAGGCACCGGCTTGAGGTAAGGTCATCTCAGCTAACTGAAGAGGTGACACTTGAGCGGAAGGGTGAGAATGAGCCGGAAGGTCCAAAAGGAGCGTTCCCAGCAGAGGGAGCCGCAAGTGCAAAGACCCTGGGGTGAGCGCAGCTCTGCCGATCAAAGCCAGGCAGCGTTCGGTGGCGTTTGGAGCACAGGAGGAAAGGACAAGAGAGGAATCAGACTTGTAGCACTTTGTCATGGGGGTGGTTTTAAACAGGAAGGTGACAACCAAACGTATTAATGTATTTTTGTTACGTAATATTTGATACACACAAAATACGTGTATGCTTTGAAATACAACTGACCCTTGAACAGCATGGGTTTGAACTCATGGGTCCACTTACACCGCGGATTGTCTTCTGCCTCTGCCACTCCTGAAACAGCAAGACCAGCCCTCTTTTCTTTTCTTTTTCTTCTTTAGAGACAGGGTCTTGCTATGTTGCCCAGGCTGGTCTTGAACTCCTGGGCTCAAGTGATCCTCTTGCTTTAGCCTCCCTAGTAGCTGGGATTACAGGCTCGTGGCACCTTATGAATTTCTTAACAACATTTTCTTTTCTCTAGCTTATTCTACGGTAAGAATACAGTATATAATACATACACGAAATATGTGTTGATAGGCTGCTTATGTAATGTGTGAGGCTTTCAGTCAACAGTAGGCTATTGGTAGTTAAGTTTTGGGGGAGACAAAAATATGTGGATTTTCAACTACACGTGGGAGTTAGTGCCCTTCACCCCCTAGTTGTTCAAGAGTCAACTGTATAACACGAAATGGACATCTGGGAGCCTGCCTCTCGCCCCGAAACCACACATTGGCTGTGTCTTTGTTCACCCACATGTACTTCCCTGTCTACACTTTGTGTTTATCCTGTCCTTGCTTTTGCTCAGGGTACAGTGTCCCCTAAACAGTGCCTCTTTTAGCTGTGCTTGTTCTTGAGCTTTATAAAAGTTATAGCTCATTGTATGTACTCTTCTGTGCTTGCTTTTGTCACTCAATATTGTACTTCTGAGGTGTGAGCAGCTCTTAGGTGTGGCTGTGGTTCCTCCATTTTCACTTCTAGATAATATTCCAATGTGTGAGGAAGCTGCAAGTTATTTTTCTGTTCTGTCCTAAGAACACCCCATTTGTTTCCAGTTTTTTTGCTCTTACAAGCAAGGCTGTTAGGAACCTTCTTGTACTTGTCACCAATGCACATGTGCGAGAGTGACCAAAATCGAAGTCATGGTCTATTAATGAGTCACGACTCGCATGAGCGAGGCCACCCGGCGTGTTGTCCTTAATGAATACTCCAGAGTGCATGTTTCATAGTGAGGGCCAGTACTGTTTCCTGGAACTTCCGTTTCCATGATATGCGTGTGTGTGTGTGTGTGTGCACATGTGCGCATGCTTGCGGTGTGTGTATGTGTGAGCACGTGTGTGTGCACATGCACATATACCAGATGGTGACATAAAATGCACTTCTGACTGCGATTCAGAGAAAAGGTTTGTAAACCACATGTCTCGCGCTGTAAACGTCCATAAAATTACTTTGACAAAGCAGTTATCCCAATTTACGCTCCCACAGGCAGGCTTCCCATTGATCCTCACCAAGACTTGCTGTTTTTGGAATTCATAAACTTTGCTAATCTAGTGAGCACAAAATATTACCTCACTGGGTCTTAGTTTTCATGGCCCTGACTATTAATGAGTTTGAACATCCTCACGTCTTTATCTCCCATCCTGGTTTCCTCTTCTGTGAAACGCCGAGCGTGCCTTGTGCCTATTTTTCTACTGTATGGTTTGTCACGTCCGTATGATCTGAAGGACTGCTTTGCACAGCCTGTATCTTAATTGTTTGCTGGTCATATTTAATATGTGTCATGAATATCTCCTCCCCGTTCCTGGCTTTTCTTGTCACTCTGTGGTATCTTTTGAGTAACAGAAGTTCCTCATTTTAATGTGGTCACATTTACCAGCTTGTCTTTCAGCACTTTTTGCATGTTTGCATTTTGTTTAAGAAATCCTTTGCTATCTTGAGGTCATAAAGATATTCTCCTACCTTTTCTTCTAAAAGCTTTAGCATTTTGCCTTTTACATTTAAGTCTTTTCTCCACAGGAGATTGATTTGGGGGTAGGGTGCAAGGAAGGACTCCGATTTCTTTTTCCTTTCCACGTGGATAACCAGTTTTCCTGCCCCTATTTATTGAACCTCCCTCTTTTCTCCACTTAACCACAGCCCTTCCCAGCAGCGAGCTTCTCAACATCTCAGGATTCAGGATCTGAGCTCTGTATTCCATCCTTTTGGTCAGTTTGTTTCTCTCTTTGTAGAATACACAATGTTACAATTACTTTAGTTTTCAATAAATCCTGATCTCTGATACAACACACTCCTGTATCTTTTTTTTTTTTTTTCAGTTCCTGACACCTTGCTCTTCCATATAAATTTTATAAGCATCTTCTCAAGATCCTAAAAAAATAAAGTAAGATAACCTGTTGGGATGTTGACTGGAAACCATGGTACCTACAGATCAGTTCGTAGAGCATAAGCAACTCTTGCTATTTCCTAGCCATGAATATATATCACTTCATTTATTTTTATCTTCTTTAACTTCTTTCAAGAATTTTTTATAATTTCCTCCAAATATGTCTTACATATTTTTCTGAAATTTATTCCTAGGTATCTTATACTTTTTACTACTATTGCAAATGCTACCTTTTCCCCCATCTGTTGCGCGGTGACAGGATGTAATTGATTTTTGTACATTGATTTATTTTATCCGGCCATCTTGCTAAATACTTATTATTTCCAGTAATTCACAGATTTTGAGTTTTTTCATAGACAATCATATAGTCCACAAATAATGTTCATTTTCTTTCCTTTCTACCCCTATACCTTTCATTTCTTTCTCTTGTTTTGCTGCTAGTCCCTTCAGTAAAACGCTGGAAGTGATTGGCATTCACTGTGACAGGCATTCGTGTCTTATCCCTCATCTCAAAAGTTCAGTATTTCACCACTGAGAAATATCATTTAGTGTGGAGATTTTTGGTACATAATACCCTTAATCAACATAAGGGCAAATCAAATTATTTCTCTTTTGATAAGGGTTTTTAAAAATTGCGAATGGGTGTGGAATTTTATCAAATGTAATTTCTGCATCTGTGAATAGATCTTTTAATCTGATGAATGTGGTGATGACATTTACAGATTTTGCTAATGTTAACCACTCTTGTATTATTGCAGTAGACCCGATAGGGAAATAATGTATCATCTTTGTATTTCATGTGCTAATATTTTATTTAGGACTTTTGCAACCATGTCCATAAATGAGATCAGCCTATAACTTCCCTCTCCCATGCTGTCAGTAACGTTTCTTCCGCATTCCATCTTCAAAAGACTTCAGGGTCTCTCTCTTCCAAGGGTCTTTTCCAAAACCCAGAGCGGGGAAGAGGCACAGGAACCCTAGCAATGTGTTCACATGGATGTAAGTTTTTGTAAACATTGAGAACATATTTAAACATTAATCAATGAAGAGACACAGTCTCTTCCCATGCTTCCTTTCACTGGTTCTGTCCTCTCTGACCACCTTCC
Source organism: Cheirogaleus medius (assembly GCA_008086735.1). Classification (NCBI taxonomy): domain Eukaryota; kingdom Metazoa; phylum Chordata; class Mammalia; order Primates; family Cheirogaleidae; genus Cheirogaleus; species Cheirogaleus medius. The sequence continues at coordinate 2,544,600 of VBSM01003201.1, forward strand.
ATCACACTTTGCCTCCTGCTGTAAAGTGTTGAAGTCATCACAGGCATTTTGAGATGCAGCTTAGGAAGATGAGCTGGGAATTCTTTTAGTTGGTGGCAGATGTTTACACGTTCTGCAGCCACTTTCATAGGTCCCTGTGTTCTCGCCGGCAGAGCCAGTGTGGGATTGACTTCTGGAAAACACTTACTTCTCACTCCAATACCCGTCCACCGCTGTGACATGAAGGTGCATAGGGAATGTGCCTTGGTGCCTGGCATCTGAGAAAGCAAGGCAAGAGATGTGCAGCTCCAGAAGCTGGTCTGCAGAAAGCTATTGCAAATCTCATAGCTCATATGTGAAAGAAACCTAAGAGAGGTTTTCTAAAATTTGATAACAGTCCTAAAAATTTATGACATTACAATAAGAAGTTGTGGAGCTGAGAAAAACTTTCTAAATTATCAGTAATAAAAGATGTTTTTAATCAACAGAAGAAGACTGAATGGCCTCTCTAGTCTTGCCATAGAAAATGAAAATACAATGTCTTTGTCTTATGAAGAGGCAATCAAAGATTATACAACCTAAAAAATGTAGAAAAACACTATCACAGAGGACTCAAGTAGCCAATTAATAAAAGCAGTATGCTATTTTTCTAAATCCTGTTATGTTCGTGGTATTTGTCAGCTTTATAAAATGTGTAATTTATTGGTTTTTTTCCCCGTTCTAAATAAATATTTATTTTTACACCAATTTTGAATTTTTGTATAAATCTGCATTCTTTTTCTTAAGAGGGTCCTCCAAATCGAATAAACTTCAGACTCCACAAAATCTGGATCTACCCTTGAGAATAAGAACTCACAGAGTGGGCTGGAGATTACACTCTGTTTTTCTACTCTCTGAAAAAGTGCGTGTAAAATTAGAGTGAGCTGTTTCTTTAAAGTTTGGTGGAGCTTATTTGTAAAAACACCCCGGCCTGTTTTTTGTTTGTTTATTTGTTTGTTTTAAGTTTTTTGGTTTGATTTGATTTTTAGTTTTATTTATGTTTGGGGGGCGGTGGATTTTTAGTTATTCTCAATTTCTTGAACAGTTATAGAATATTCAGGTTGTACACACACATACACAGAGGATCATAAATTTCTTTTTTAAAAAAACCTGTTGGATCTGTAGTTTTATCACTTACCATTCTCAATGTTTATTAATTTCTCTCTCTTCTCTTCTTCCCCCACCCACGCATTCTTCTTTCCTTTTCTTTCTTCTTTTTTTGATAAGTCTTACCGGAGGTTGATTTCTTATAATTTAGTAGGGGGTTCTGAGAACCATTCATTCTCTCTTGATAGCCTTGTTTTCTATTTTCTTAATGTCTGCTTTTTTACTCATTGTCTTCTTCTACCTTATTCATGATTACTCTATTCTTCGTTTAATAACCTCTTAAGTTGGATGATTATCCTTAATTTTCACACTTTCTTCTTTTAACTATAGGTTCCTAAGCCTATTATTCTACCTCAAAGTATTACCGTCTCTGCATTCAAGTTTTGATGCGTACTATTTTCACTTTTTGCTTAGTTCTAAGATCTATATTTTTTATTTTGATTTTGATTTCTTCATTGATGCCTGAGTGTTTTAGAAGCATTTTTAATTTCCAAACACATAGAAAGTTTAAGAATATTTTTATTACTAGCTTTTAACTTATTTGCATTGTGGTCACAACTGTAGCTTGTATGATACAAATTCTTTGCACTTGGTGAGACTTGTGTGGCCTAGTCTGGGCTCAGTTTTTGTAAATGTTGTGTGTATGTTTCAAAAGAATGTGCATTCTCTAATTGTTGGGCACAGTAATTTATACATGTGTATACAGTAGTCCTCCCTTATCCATATCGGAGACATTCCAAGACACCCAGCGGATGCCTGAAATGGATAATGCTGAACCCTATATGTACCGTATTTTTTCCTATACGCAGTTGTGCAGGGCAGGTCGTGAGTCCTGTGTGGATACAGGGAACAAAGGGAAAATCTACATCCCAGGAGGGACAGTGCAAGATTTCACTACTCAGAACGGTGCTCAATGTGAAACTTATACATTGTTTATTTCTGGAATTTTCCAGTTAACATTTTCAGACTATGGTTGACCTCGGGTAACTGAAACTTCAGAAAGCAAAACCACAGATGGGGGGACTCCTATAGATCCCACACTTACACAACACACACACATTCACAGGCATGCACGCAATGCACACACACGCATACATAAAATGAATTAAACTTTGTTGTGTTTTCAAATCTTTTGCATGATTACTAATCTTTTGTCTACTTGACCTATAAGTAATTAAATCTCTGATACATTTGTCAGTATCTTTCTATAGCTATAGCAATTTTTGCTTTGCGTATTTTGATGCTATTTTTATCATCATCTCCTCCTGGAAGATTGGACCTTTGATGGAGTGATGAACTTTATCTCTAATAATGCTTTTTATTATATATCGTACTTTATCTGATATTGATGTAGCCACTCCGTTTCCTTTAATTTAGTATTTGGTAAGTAAGTTTTTGTCAACTCCTTTACTTCCAACCTTTCTGTGTCCTCATGCTTCAAGTATGTCTATTGTAAATAACACTAGGGGTTTTTAAATTTGATAATCTATGTTTGTTAATTGGCAAGTAAATCAATTTACATTTAATCAGATTTGCTTTTAATCATTTTTTATTTTCTATCTATTATACTTTTTATACACTTTTCTTCCTTTCTTGTCTTTTTTTAATATTTAAGGAATCATTTTGGTTATGGTTATTCCTATTTCTTTCTTTTCTTTCTTCTGATTTGGAAGTTATACAGTATTTCTGCTCTTAGCAGCTACCCCTGAAATTATAATACCTAACCTTTCTCCTGATTAATGCAAGAAATTGAGGATACCAATCTAATCACTACTCTCCCAAATTACACGCTTTTCTTTTCTATTATTTTAGTCTGTCCCTTTTCCCCTTTTTTTGACCCCACAAAATTAGAAATTATCATTTTATTCCCATGTTTTTAGATTTACATTTTCTAAATCTTCGCTCATTATTTCTTCTTAAAAATCAGACCTTACTTGTAATAAATTTTCCTTCTTCATAAATTCCTTTGTTTAGAAGTCCATTTAATAGAGTAGTAAACACTCTCAGTATCATTTATTTGAAAATGTCTTTATTTTGCTCTCATTCTTAAAAGATTATTTTGGTGGGTACACAAATCTAGGTTGGTAGCTATTTTCTCTTCTTTTTGTCTTTGGTGTTTTGCAGGTTCAACTACTGATTTCTTTTTATTAATCCTACTTGGTACTCACTGTGCTTCCTGATACCAGTGGGTTGGTGTCTTTTATCACTTCTGGAAAATTATCAGACATCTTTCTGCACCTATTAGATTTCCTCTACCCTTTCTTTTCTTCCCTTCTGGGAGACATTCGTCAGACGTTAGCATTTTAGCTACTATGTCTATTAGCCCCTTTTTCTTAGTTTTCAACTCCCTCTCATTCTTTCCTAAATCGGGGCTAATTTCTTTACATCTTTTTTCCAGTTCACTAATCTGCTTTTCAACTGTGTCTAATCTGCTCCGTGAACCAACCACTACATTTTTATTTCAACCATTACATTTCTGAAAGTTTTATTTGATTATTTTTCAAATCTACTTAGTCATTTTTATAGGCTCATGTTGTTTGCTCCTTTTTTAAATTCTATATTTTATTTCATTAAACATTTCATTCATATTATTCTGTATCCTGTGATAGACAATTCTAATATCTGATGTTCTCGGAATGTAACTTTTCTTTTGTTGATAATTCTGACTTCATAGTGGGTTGTTTACTGGTTGATTTGGTGATCTTTAGTTGAGAACCCATATTTGTTTGATCTTACTCTGTGAAAATCCTGGACTGTAAAATAATGATGTTAGTGAGCCAAGCATGTGGCACGTGCTTGTAGTCCCAGCTACTTGGGGAGGCTGAGGTGGCAGGAGTGCTGGAGCCCAGAAGTTCAAGTCCAGCCTGGGCAATATAGTGAGACTCTGTCTCTAGAAAAATAAAAAAAATAATGCTTTCTTCAAGAGATCATTCATATTTGCTTCTCCCAGGGGCCAAGGGGCATCAGCAACCTGCACCCTAGTCCCTGGTCCCCCTAACTTCCTGCTATAGGCAAAGCTGACACTGACATTTGCCCTCAGGATGGGCTCCACGGGTCCCTCTTCAGCTCACTTTGGGAGCCAGAGGCTTCCCTACTTTATGAATAAATATAGTTTATGTCAAACCTAATAATGCCCAGTGGGGGAGTGCCTCAGAATGTTCAGATAGCCATATTGCAGAAGCAGAATGCTGATTGGCATTTGTTAAAGATCATGCTTGCTGCACCATGAAGAATGAAATGCAGGGTCCAGAGTGGGTGCCAGGGACACAGTGAGAGGCCCCTGTCAGTCTTTCATCTGAGAGATGATGGTGGCTTGAGCCAGAGCGGTGGCAGTGAAAATAAACAGGAGGGTGTGAGTCCAAGTTACTGGAGTATCTGCTTGTTAACTCATGCCCCTTGTTTGTTAGGCACAAAAAATGTGTGATTAACCACAAACCTTCATTAACTTGTCATTTCTCTGCCAGTGTTCCGTATGTTAGACTTGCAAAAATGAAAATTTTGCTTTTTCTATTTGATAATATCCAATGTGGCTAAAGGTCTAAGGACGCAGGTACTTTCATACATAATTGGTGGAGGATAAACTGAAACAGCATTTTTGGAGGACAATGTGGCCAAATCTGTCGACATATTAAACACACATAAAATTCCTCTGTTAGGAATTTCTCCAGTGGACACACACAAATTTACACCAAGATATACTTAAAAAGATCTCCAATGTATTGTTGTTTTTAATGATCACACACACAAAGAATTGACCACAACCCAAATGACCATTAACGGAGGACTGGTCAACTAAATCAAGATGCATCTATAAAATGGAATACTATTTTGTCTTTTCCATAAAGAAATAAGTCTGAGATAGAAAACTATCTCTGATAATTTAAGTGTAAAAAGCAAAATGCAGAACAATGTGTATAGAAAGATTGCATTCATAAAAGAATTTTAATAGCCAAATAAAAAACATATACATTTATATGCAGAGATCGGCATGAAACCATTTTCTGGGAGGATGCACAAGGAACGTGATTCACTTTGGAGGAAGCAACCAGGGCTTCAGGGTAGAACTCAACTTGCACTTTTCATTTTACACCTTTTTTATACATCTTGAAAATTCCACTGCAAGCCGCATATTGCTTTTGTTTGAAGAGTGTAGCCTGTTTTTATTGGACTCTTCTTGATTAGGGCACTTGCTTCCCTTAGCTATTGCGTCTCCTTCTGCCACTTCATCATCTCTGGTTCCTCCCCTGCAGACTGTGAACAGTCTGTGAATGTGTTAGTATCTCAGTCTTAAAAAAAAAAATCAACCTTCCACAAAGACCTCTAAAATCTATTATTAAGTTAAAACAATAGATTTCAAATAATGTGTATAGGGTGATCCCATTTTTATGAAAATAATTGAATAAATGCTTGTGTGTATAAAAAAGAAAAATGTCAAGGAAGATTTGTTTATTCATTCAACAAGAGTGTATTGCCTGCCTACCACAGGCCAGGCATTGTTTGTAGACACAGAAGTTCAGAGGGGAGCAGAGTCCCTCTGCCGAGCCTCTCGGCAGCCGGGACTCACGAATCTCGAGGTCAGTGTGTACCAGCAGGTTAATGGCAGCTCACTGTGGGTGAGGTGATTGCGCATAAGCTTTTAAATCATCTTCATGCTTTTCTGTATTTTCTGATTTTTTTTTTTTTGCCCTGTGCATGGCATAAAATAACTTACATAAAAATAATAATTAAACCATTAACCACAATCTAGCTCACAAATCTCTCTGGTTTTGCCTCTCTTCTCTGTCCACAGCCAAACTCCTACACTCATCTGCGCAATATTGGGGACACACTGATACTAAAACAATTTCTTGTTGTATATCTGGAAATCAAATTTAACTGGGCATCCTGTATTTTATCTGCAACACTACTTAGAACAACTTGCTCCCTGTGCTTCTGCACCTCCCGGAGTGTCCTTGCTCAGCCTCTGTACCCACCTGTCCTCCAGAGCTGCGTCCCTGGGGGTTCTTCCTCCGACCAGCTTCTGCAGCCACATGTCCACTGTGGACTGGTGGCCGGTCCCAGCTGCGTGCTCTTCCTCGATGCTCAAAATGCACACCCTGAAAATGGACCCCCTCCCCACTTCTCCATCTCAGCAACTGGCACCCCATCACCCACATCCCCCAGACCGAGGACCTGCACCCCCTCCCCTCTTAGGTGGCCTCCTTGTCTCCAGTGGTGCACCTCGACACCCGGCGGCCTGGCCTCCGCACCCGGGAACTGAAGTTGTCCCTGCAGTTCCTCTCAGGCCCCTCCCTCCCCCAGACCCGCACACGTGCACTATGCATCCTTAACACAAGCTGGCAGGGGCCTTAGCGCCTTGGCCCCCAACCGCCTGTCCCCATGTGCCACTTGGCCATTTGGCCACATCTGTTTGCTACTGTCCTATAATTGAGTCAATGTTTCCCTCCAGATCAATTCATTCTTACTTGCTTTTAAAAGTAATCTATCCCTCTGTGCCTAACACCAACCCAGGCTTGATGGATCAGTTATTGAGTTGAGTCAAAAGAGACATGAAACTAATCCGCTGTGAAACGTCCACCACAGACGGCGCCGGAGTCACGGGCAGTGCCACCCAGCAGGCACGGCGCTTTGGAAAGCACAGCTCTTCCAAGCACACACCTGATCTCATGCCTCCCGTCCCCGCCTCCGTCTCCTGAAGGACACTCCAGGTCCCGAGGTGGCTGGTGACGCCTCCCTCTCCAGCCCTCCCCATGACAACCCTCTGCGCAGGCCACTGTCACGGGGACTAATTGTCATCTTCCAGCACTCTCCGCTGCTTCACACCTCCCTGCCACCTGCGCAGCTCCTGCCCCGAGCACCCATTACGCCTCTCGCCATCTGTCAAGCAGCTTCTCGTCTTGCAAGACAGGCAAGGTTCCTGAGGGCCCCCGTGTGCGTGCTTTTCGGGGCGCTGGCCCAGCCTGGCCGAACCCCTGGCCCAGAACATCAGGCCCTGAGCCCTTGGAGAAGCATGATGTTTACAACCCCATGGCCAGGCACACAGTAGGTGCTCTATAAGTGTGGAGTCAAGACCAGGGGCTGTAAGAGCAGGTGGAAAGAGGCCGGGGTTTACCGTTTCCAGACCCGGTTGGGGGTTTGGGCCTCTCGGCATACGGGTTGCGTGACCGGAGCGAGACCGGGCCAGGCTGGCTCTCCTCCAGAGCCCCTCTCCTGTCCGAGACGCGGCAGTTAGGACACCCGCCCCTCGGGGCTGTCCTGCGGGTGGAGCAGATGCGTAACTGTGGGCTGCCGCCGAGAGATTTCTAAAACCGTGCGGCTGGTATTGTGGCAGTAACCTCGACACCCCCCGACTCATCCTCTGTGGTCATCAGTTCAGTGCGATCTTGTCCCCGTCGTGCGCTGCGGACTCCCGGGAGGAGGAGCGCGCGTCCAGGGTCGCCGGCCTGTTCACCTAACGTTTAGGACGCCAGCGCACTTCCCTGCACCTCGTCTGCAACACCTAAGCCAGCATCTGCGTCTCTGGGATTCTATTTGTATGGTAATTTAAAAATAGGGTTTGGACTTACAGCGGGCCTTTCTCCCGAAACTCCGAAAGCACATTAATTTTTCTAGACGGTAAAATAATGCCATCATTAAATATTACCATTTCTCTTAAAGTCTGGTAACTCCTAACAAAATGGGTTTTTCAAAACATGATGTAGGCTTTCCCGCAAAATTGCATTCGAGGGAAATTCCTTATTCTGAACGTATGAAAGAGACCACGAACTTCATCTCAACACAATGCAAGAAAAATTGATGTGTTAAATTACAATAATTTTCTTGCGTTTAGAATCTCGGCGCCTCCTGTCGCAGCGGACCCCCACGTGCGTCTTTGGGGACGGGCGGCCGAGCCGGGATGTTCCGTGTCGTGTGGTTGTCGCGAAGCTCCCGACGCCCTCCTTTGTCTTTCCACCCCGAGCCGTCGCCAGCCCCTGCGAGAGGAGGCGAGGCCAGGGGGCTCCACGGCCCTCCCCTTCGAGATGCTTCTCTCCAGTGCGCTCCCCCGGCGGGGCGGAACCGCGGCCCAGCGCGGCCCTTCCCGGGCCCGGCTCCCGACGGCGGCGCGTGGAGGCCCCGAGGAGGCGGTGCCGGGCTCCGACCCGGGCGCCCCGGGCTCCCGACCGCCCCAACCGCAGCTCGCGAGGGCCCCCTTGTGGGGACTTCCCAAACAGCCCCTCGGCGGTGCGCTTCCCCAGGCCCGGGTTGCTCCCCGTGACCCCCCACGCCTCCCCACCGTCCTCAGACCCAGAGAGACTCCGCGGAGACCACCGGCCTCCACCCCTCTCTCCTCGGAGCCTACAGAGTCCTGTGACACGGCCGCGGGCTTGGCCCGTCTGGGGAAGACCCGGTGCAGAGCCAGCTCCCAAGGCCCCATGTGGACTTGGAGTCCCCACGTTGCCGCCCCAAGTTTCCTTCCCTGCCAACCTGTTCTGGGTTCTGCAGGGAGGCTTCGCCACCGTGTATGCCGGTGTCTCCTTTCTTACTGGGCGTGTCAAGGGCTTGCGATTATCTTGCCAAATTCCTGTTCTATAGAACAATGAAGGCTTCAGTCTTCTGCCAAGAGAACTAATAGGGATTCAGTCCAACGGGAGACTCCTAGTCACACGTTCTGTTTAGCAAACACTGGCTGTAACTACCCCCCTAGGGCAGGCCCCAGAACGTTCCGCAAGACCCACCGAGAGCCCCCTGACTCCCCCAGCCCCGCGCCTGAAAGCACCAGGTGGAACGTTGGCATCTACGCAGAGCCTTGACCAAATCCGGCATAAATTATGAATGTCTCAGGGCCAACTGCAGCTGGGAACGCGGGCGCCGAGGTCAGGCTGATGAGGTCTTGTCTCCAAGATACCAGAACATCTGGAGGGAGAGCGAAAAACTTCCATCAATCACCCCGATGCCTTGGCTGTTTGCAACAGCTGGGCTTTGGCCGGAATTTTCCAGTTTTCATCTGGGTGGAAGCCCCGGCCAGAGCGAGAGTAATTAGCATTATCATGGGGCTGAGGGAGAGTTCTGATGTGAACAGTTTTTGTTCTGGAACATTCCTAAGCAAACAGAAAAACCTGGCTGAGGAGCCCACCGTGGTGGGCCAGATCTTGTCTCCCCAAAGCCCCCGTTCCTTTCCCATTCCGTGAGCTCTTCGCTTCCTTTCCCCGGCACAGACGTGGGGCCTCGGGGAGATGTCCTCAGCCCAGCTGCTCCCCTCACAGAGTGTTTTCCACGCTGGCTTCGCACACAGAGAACAGTCGCCCGCTCGGGGAGGCGCCAGGCGAGGCTCACCTTTTCCAGCCGGACCTGGGACTTCTCAGGGGAGCTGGGGGGACAGCGAACAGCCAAACGGCGCCCTTCCACAAGCGACTTCTCAGTCGGAAGGCCCTCCTGCTTCTCACGTCCCTGAATCTTTGCCAGGTGCCCAGTCTGTCTTGAATGTCTCAGGGCGGCTTCCTGCTCTCCGAGCTGGCCGAGCACAGGCGGGCACGCTGCAGAGGCCGGGGTGCAGAAGGGCGTGGGGCGCAGGGTGCGCTTTTCCTAGCGCAAGCCGTTTCTGCGTTTCCCAGGATGGCAAGGTCCACCCCCCAGCCCCCTCCCGGCCCTGAACACAAAGCCTCTCGGCTTAGATGGAGGAGGAGGTTCAATTATGGCAAATGAGAGACAGGTGAGGTATCTGACGACCAGCCGCCCACACCAGAGGGGGAGTTTGGGCTCCTTAGAATTCAAAGTTTGTCTTCATATTTGTGTGATTCGCTGGTACTGTCATAGCATGCCAATCTGCAACCTTCTCAGGGGAGTTCAAATGGAAACTCTGCGTGCCTTTTGTGCAATGACTTCATTGGGAAGCACATCTTTTGCTGTGGCAACGTGGTGGCGGCTGCCATTTCAACAGCCGGCTTCTGAGGCTCGCTGGCCGAGCAGCCTGCGCATCTCATCCCGCGCCAGCGCACCTCAGTTTGTAAGAGGCGGCCTCCTCTAATCAGGAGAGGTTGTTTTCGGGTGGGAGTCCGTTGCTGAAATTTTTATTTAAAATATGCATAAGCTTCCAAGTCCAAACATTCTAGGTGAATTACCTCAAGCTGAGGATTTTGAAATAAACCAGAGGGTTTCAGGCTTTTTTTAAAAAAAAAAAAACAACAACACTTTTTTAAAAAAGCAAATCTTACAGAATTTCAGTATCTAAACCAGAGCAAAGGGGAAGGGGGCTGCTTGCGCCAAAGCTGGGGGTTGGATACTAGATCCCACGTGCTGCGTCTCCCGCTCTGTACCAAAAATAACCCCCGGGGCCTTCAGAAACCAACTTGAAAACGTCTGGCACCACAAAATGTGACCCACACACTCCATCCCTGAGCCGGAGCTCTGCTGTCCAGCACGGCAGCCACCAGCCACATGCGGCCACTGGGCACCTGAAAGGTGGCCGGTCTAAATCGAGTTTTGCTGTGAATGTATTAATAGAATATACACCGAATTTTGGAAACTTGGTATAAAAAAGCATATAAAATATCTCATTAATAGTTTTTATATTTGTTACCTGTTGAAATATAATATTTGGGGGCTGGATGACATACACTGTTAAAATTAACTTCGCCTGTTTCTTTTTAGCTTTTATAACACGACTACTGGAAAACATCGTGTGCTAGTGAAATCACGTACGTGGTTTTCTTTATGGTTTGTGTTCTGTTTGTGTTGGACCATGCCACGGAGCTAGAGGAACCTCCCCCAGGAGTATGGGACCATGTCAGGGTCCCGGTTTAGCTGGAACAGATTCGAAGAGTGAACAATGGCTTTAACGCAGAGCACCTGGCGTCAGGCTCCTAGGCTAGATCCAGCTCATCTAAGCCCGTGATGTGATCTGAGGGTCACACAAAGCTCCCTTCACCTCTTCTCCTTCCTGTCTTCCTGCTCAGGCCAGCCTGGGCCCCCAGCCTGCTGCGAACTCCCTGACTGACCACCCTTTCGCCCTCTTCCAGGTTCTTAGCAATTCCAACAGCTGTGACCTTCTCTTTCTCCGCTCCCACTTCAAGCCTGACCCTAACAACCACATCCTGGGGGGAGAAGGAAGTGTCAACAAGGAACTCTTACATGTGCTCTTATGGAGCACAAGTCATTCATTCGACTAACAGTAGGAGTGATAACTAGCATTTTTTGAGCACTTATATATGAAGGCATTGTTCTAAGCACTTTCCATGACTTAACACAACAAATACATATGGAGCATCGGTCAGGCACAGGGCCAGGTGCTGAGGAATCAGCAGTGAGCAGGAGAGATGAGGACCCTGTCCTCGTGGAGCTGGCAGGCCCATGGGGGAACAGGGAGAAGAAAGAAGGAAGGAAGGGGGAAGGAGGGAGGGAGAGAAGAAGGGAAAGGAGAAGAAAGAGAAGAAACAAAGAAAGGAAGTTGAGGAGACTAGAGTGACACCCCACTATGATGAGCACACTGGCACCCAGATCTTGGTTTCTAAACACCATTCTCCAACAAAAGAAAACAGAGCTCCTTGGAGAAACGGTTGATTCCAGGGCTTAGGCTGAGAAAATACAAAATGAGCCTGAAAGATCTTCTGGTGCCAGGAAATGAGGACGTGCTTCAAAAAACTGACAAGGCCATGTAGAAAGGACACAGGAGATAACTTGGAGGTGCTCTCAATGGTCAAATCAGGGACAATTTGAGCAAAAAAATAAACAATGATAGTAATGGATTATAACTGATAAAGTATAAGATAAATATCTATGAGTTGGTACTAATATGAATAGCAACTGAATAAATAGGCAAATGGGGCAAGGGACAGCACTTTCCTTACAGCACAGTTCAATCAATAAACTTGGAAAGCATGAAGGAACTAAAGAATGGCCACTTGGAAAACACCACCAGTCATAATTGTTATAGGCAAGATCACCAATGGTTATCAGTAGATGCTAAAATTAGTGGGGGGATGCACAGTGAAATACAAGACACTTCCATTTTCTCTGAGTATACTCCCATAAGGTAATTATTAATTACAAAGAGAAAAGTAGTAATTTAATAGTAGGGAAACCTGGCAGACACCTCCTTTAGCAAATGATCACAGTCAACGCCACCAGGAACGGGGTGACCGGGTCACGTAAGATGATGCACTGAAGAAGACACAGCATCACGCCCCGGGACCAAAAGTGCACGAGCTGAACTCATTGTGGGGAAGCATCAGACCATCCCAAGCTGAGGAACACACCGCAGAGTCACCAGCCGGCTCCCTTCCGCAGTGTCAAGGTCGTGGGAGATAGAAACAAAAGAAGTGTCTCAGATGCCAGGAGACTAAGGAGATGTGGGATCCTATTGGATCCCCGACTGGAAGGGCGACGTTAGTGGGAAAATGGGTAAAACTCGCTGTGTGGATGTTAAGGTCCTGGTTTTGCCCATTGTTCAGCGTCTGCGTAAGGTGTTAGCCTGTGGGGAAACGGTGAAGGGTATACTGGAACTCTGGCTACCGCTTTTGTGACATTTTTGTGAGTCTGAAATTATTTCAGAATGAAAAGTCAAAAAATAAAAATAAGCCCCAAACAGAAATCAGATAAATAATTGCCAGATGGGATGGGTCCTACCAGGAGAGAAAGGAGTGGAGGAGGGGTACCTGGAGAGGAATGCGCGGAGCAGAGGGAAGGACCGGCGCGGGGACAGCCCCGAGGCGCGAGAGGCCTGCTGGCCAGTGCTCGGGACGCGCTGGGGAAGAGGACGGCAGGATCTGGTGGGTGATTGGGTGGTAAAATGGTAGGAAGATGGCCAGTTTCCACGGGCCTCGGAGGCCACAAAAGAAAGCTTGGACGTGACTCCAACTGCACTGGGAAACCCCTAGAAGGTTTTGGCCATTGTGTAAATTTTCTTTGAGACACCTGGGATGGTTTGAAGTTATATTCCAAAGTGAGTCTATCTAATTAGTGTCAGCCTCTCCCTGAGAACAGGAGTTCTGGCCATCGTGTGCAGCCTGTCATGGTTCTGGGCATACAGCAGGCACCCAATAAGTGTGTGGGTGGGGGCAGAAGGAATGAATGGATAGTGGTCAGGTTGCTGGGGCACCTAGGCTTTGGATGGCCCTTGGTGTCTGTTGTGGGTTGAATGTGTCCCTCCAAAAAAAGACAAGTTCAAGTCTTAACCCCAGTACCTGTGAATGTGACCTTATTTGGATATGGGGGTCTTCGCAGATGTCATCAAGTTAGGACGAAGTCATACTGGATTGGGGGTGCCCTGACCCGGTGATTGGTGCCTTTATAAGAGAAGGGAGAGGGAGACTTGGATGCAGAGACGCAGGTGGAGGAAACACACAAAGAGGGAAGACGGCCATGTGAAGACGGAGATGGAGATTGGAGTGACACAGCCACGAGCCAAGGAACACCTGGAGCCACCTGACGCTGGAAGGGGCCAGCATGGACCCTCCCCTAGAGCCTCAGAGGGAGCTTGGCCCTGCCCACACCTTGATTTCAAACTTCAGACTTTCAGACTCCAGGTGGTTAGAGAATAAATTCCTGTGTTTGGCCACACCGCCTGTGGTCTTTTGTCATAGCAGCCCCAGGGGACTCGTAAGCTCCCCTCTGTGCTCCCGGAGACAAGTGACGGAGTCACCTTGAGCCGCTCCTGCTTCCGTCTTCCACGCCCCACCGCTGGGCTATTTACCACATCCACGAGTCACGTATACATTTGCTTATTAAATACTATTGGCTTAAAATTATCTACTATTTTAAAATCCAGTCCAGGTCAACCCCCTTTCAAAAGCCTGTCCCCAGCGAAGCGGGCTGTGAAGGCGCGAGGTGGCTGTGGGAACCACGGCTGCTTTTTACACCCTGTGAAGTCCGCGTGCGACGCGGGGCTGTGAAGAGCTCACCACGGCACCTAAAATCGCCTGGCACCCCACCCCGCATCCGTGCCTCGTCTCGAGAACCTCAGAACAAGCCAATTAGGAGAGGAAAAGTGCTTTTCTTTTGCCTCTGCTCCCAAAGAGAGGTGAGTGAAGAGCTGTTGCTCCTCCATCTTCTCAGCCCACTTCTGATCCACGCCTGCTCCTCTCGTGCTCTCGAAAGGAAACGTAGGTTGTGGACGTGGGAGTGAGACCTGTCTAAGCCGCCATTGTTCATCTGCAAGACAGAACAACCACATCCGCCTTGCTGTGAAAAGTAGATGAGGAAAGGATACGTGTTGTCCGTTTCCATTTCTAGGAAATGTCCAGATTAGGCAAACCCATAGAGGCAGCAGATTAGTCATTGCCTGGGTCTAAGAAGAGAGGGGAGTGACCGTTAATGGGTACAGGGTCTCCTTTCTGGGTGGTTGGATGTTCTGGCGTGAAACGGTGGTGGTGGCTGCACAGTATTGTGAATGTACTAAGTGCCACTGAATTGCACACTTCAACGTGGCTTAGATGGTGCATTTTGCATTAGCTGTATTTTCCTAAAATGTATTTTTTAAATTGGCCAAGAAGCATCTGCCTGTAGAGGAGTGACAATGGCCAAGTCCCTCTGCCTCTCTGAACTTCAGTTTCCTCATCTGCAAAATAAGGGCGTGGACACCACCCACGTTCTGGGTGGTCATGCAGACTGCACCTGTCGATCCTCGGGCTCCATCCGTGTGATAACCTGCTGCCGCCCCCGGGACCTAGGGGGGCTCACGGCCACAAGGCAGATAATGTATCTGACCATGGGACTCCCATGACACGTGCTCAGGAGGCGCTGGGCACCATTATGACCCCGAGCCAAGCTCAGGTGCCCATACTCGGTAGGGCTCAGCAAATGCCCTTTCCCCTTAAGGCCCCAGGCAGGTTCCTTACGGTGTTTGTCCCTGCAGCTTGTCCCTGGTGTTCTGACTCAGGATAACACCTCGAGCTGGAGCAGATCATATTTCAAACTCTGGTAGCCTGGTCTGAGCAATTGGGCACTCTAGATTTAATTCTGCAGGTAATTTAAACGATGCTATCTAATTTCAAATGTCCCTGCTCTTATGAGTGCAAAAGCAGCATAATTTTTAATTAGTGGGTAAACAGTAAATAATGAATGGCAGTAAGTGGATACCACTGTTAATTAAAAAACCATGGTTGATAAAAATCAATTTGGTCCATGTATTTAACTCAGTTTATCAGGTCCCTGTGAAAAAGTTGTGTGACCCAGCCCACGGCACCATCTGCTTTCAGTGTTGTTTCTTTGGTCCTTCAGTTAAGACTTTCCTGGGGGAAGAAGAAGAGGGAGGGGGAAAAAAGCAAAGAAAATAAAAACATCTACCGCAAAAAGATGCAATTGAGAAAATGTCATGGAATCATTTATAATTGGTTCATTTTATTTTTGCAACCTTGAAGTTGAGGCTTCCGGAAGAACCAAGAGGCGACATTATATTCTGCTCTGATTTTCTCATCAAGGTCTCTGGTTCTGTTTGTGTTTGTGTGTACATGTTCTGAATGCAGTGAGATTTAGCTGTATCTCTTCATCTCCCGACGTAATTAAACTCTAATTTCTCGCAGAAAAACAAGACAAACTAAAACAACTTAGCAGAAACATAGCATCTGAGGATTCGTGACAAAATACAATGTCAAGGGCCATCTCTTCTCCGGGCCTTCAGGGAGGGTACAGGAAAAAAAAAAAAAAGAGCTTGTTTTCTTTAGAATAGAAAACATTTCCTGAGGAACCCGAGTTTCGGGGAAACAATGACAAGACAATTTTCAGGGCCCCTTCGCTATTCTGCTCTGCGATGTGAGCTCGATTTTCCCACCAGGCAAATAACACTGACCCCGTTTGATCTTTTTCTTCGCTTTGCTTCCATCCATTCTCCGAATCAACACTTTCGGACAGGTTTCATTGACACCGCGATGTTCAAATTAACCTGCAGAATTGAATCCAGGGAGCCCGGAGTCTGCCCACGCAGTTGATTGCAGAAGCCCCCAATGCTCGAGGTGTCGCCGCCGGGGTGTGTCTGCGAGTCGGGCTCAGGACTCCTCGTGGGGTTATGCTGGGACTTGGCCCAACTTTGATGCCCAACCCCCGCCCCCCGCAATGTTGGGCTTGGGCTCCCCCAAAATTAGATGTGCCGGGTTAACATGGAAAACTCGCAGCTTCTCTCTTGCAAGACCCCCGCTGGCATTTTATTCACTCTGTCCTGAGCACCCTCAGGGCGGCCCGAGGTGTGGGGTCCCCTCAGCGCTGGCTGGCCGGTGTCTGCTGTCATCTCTCCTGCCAGGCCGGCTGGAGCAGTGAACAGTGCGGGCCGAGCGCAGAGCACACCGGGGCCCGGGGCTCCAGCGGCGCGTCCAGCCGGCGTTCGCTGAGCGCCCCACGCTCTGCCAAGGCTCCACATCAGCCCCTTTGCACTCGCCGGGCATGCAGGATGGGCCACGGTTCGGCCATCACACCCTGAAGTCCAACCACCTGGACAAATCCTGGCCTTGTCACATTCGGGGGGCGCGTACCCGTGTAAGACAAGCCCGTCTCGAGGAGCCCGTCACTCTGACCGTGAGAGGAAGATACGGCTGACGCCACCTCCCCGAGGCATGGCAGGGGCCAGACGAGATGATGTGCAGACACACACGGAGTCCACACTCGGTTAACAGAAGCCACGTCACCCCCAAGTCTCCAGATGTGACCCTGACCTCAGGGGAAGTGAGGAACCCACTCTGCCTCGCTCTCCTGAGAGGCCACTGGGGTGCGGGGAGCTTGGGGTCACAGTGTCCAGTTAGATAGCTCCAAGGGGGCAGTGTGGGAGCCCCAGGCCTCCCGAACCCCAGACGGGAAGGCGTGGCTGGTGCTGGGAGGAGGGGCGGAACCTGCCATCGTCCCTTCTCCACTCAGCCCCCAGCCCCTCCCGGGCCCCCGGAGGGCTGACGCCTCTGCCAGTTCCCCCAGCCCCCCAGAGTCGGCGCTCCCCACCCGCTCTGGCGCAGGCTCCGTGGGAAGAGCTGGGTTGGAAGGCCTCTGCCGGAGCTGGGCCGCCAGGGTCGCCGGCGCCCTGCGAGCACAGCCTGTGGCTGCAGAGTCTGGCCGCTGCTCGCCGCCAGCTTCCCACAGCATCCCGCCATCTGGGCCATCTCAAGCCGCCGCTCCTGAGTGGAGACGAGGGTCTCTGCGGGCCCGCTGCTCCCCCGCAGCTGGAGGTCTTGGCGCCCTCGCCTCTGAGCAGTGCCTAGAAGAGATTGGGAACAGTCCCACGCCCCGGCTTGACTCGTCTCCAGGCCGAGCTGAGCGCATTTGGGGGTCGCTCAAGAGGACTGGAAGCCCCATGCACTGGGCCCTGCTTCCCGCATCCATCCCCCCGGACCCTCCTCCCCGAGCCCGTTGATTCCTCCCCCAGCCCCCGGCTTGGGGACGAGGCCCTTGGAGAAGGGCCCTGAGCTCGTTCACTCACCACACGCCGCCTGAGCACCAGCCACGCGCCGGGCACTGGGCTGGGCCCGCAGGTACAGAGATGGACACCCCAAGACCCAGCCCTGAGGCGAGATGGCAAGCGAGTGGCCTTGGGGGGCCGGCGGCAGGTCTGGCCCGCTCTGTGCCGGGAGGCTGGGATCTCAGGGTGGGCACATCTGGAAACCCAGGAGGAGGTGAGTCAGGAAGCGAATTCGAGGTGCCCCAGTATAGGGAGCCCATCCCTGGCTCCAGAACTGGGGGCTCTGGGGGACTCTGTGGCGGGGGGAGGGGCACAGCACCCCCAGCTCCCTGCTGCCTCCCAGGGAGGCCCGGGTGGTGGTGGGAAGGCAGGGGGGCGGGCAGTGCTCCTGGGCTGGCTGGGGTTCCTCACCTAGGCCTGTCTGCTTTGCAGCTCACACGGCAGAGGCCGCCGGGGCAGCAGGGGACGGCCGCCTGCGCTGGGAACCCCGCTGCCAGCACCCCTTGCCGGACAGAATGCCCAGCACTGCAATCCTGCCCCCGCGCCTCGACGGGCCCTGGATCTCCACCGGGTAAGATCCCAGGTCACCCGACCATGGGCCCCTGGGCTGGGAGACTTCTGCCTCTCTGAGCCTCCGTGTGCACGTCTCTGAAACGGGCGCAGTTCACCCAGTCGTCCAAGAGGCTGGTAACTGCCAAGCCCGTGGCTCTGTTTGCCAACCTGCCCCAGGGTGCGGCGGGAGTGGGGACTGCGTCGGGCATCTCACCCAGCCACAAACAGCAAATGGATAAAACCCATTCATTCAGCACCTCAAGCTCCTATTACACAAATACTTACTGAGGACCCATGACAAGCTAGGTGCATGGGTAGGCAGCGGGACACATGCTAAGCGTGCAAACACAGAAATAAATAATATAAACTTGAGATAGCGCTAAGCTCTGCAATGAAGGAAATAAATTCGTGGCTGTGACAGCAAGTGGCCTGGAAGGTTCTTTAGAGAGTTCTCACAGGTGGCTTCTTGGAGGCGGTGACATTTGGCTGAGAGCTGAAATGAGAGTCAGCCGTGCAGAGAGCCAAAGGAAGAACCAAGCAGAGGGCGTGGCTGGTGCAAAGGCCCTGAGGCAGGAAGTGGCAGGCCCCATCTGATTCTCTTTCTGACCTGACAGGCTCACTGACATTTCAGAGGTCCAGTTGCTGCTCTGCCCTCCCCTGTGGTGCACAAACCCCATAGCAGCCAGCTGAGTCCCCCCTCCCAGGGCTGGGGTCGGGGAGAAGGGGGCTGTGGCCCCCTCTGCACCTGGCCAGCCCACCCTCCTCCCCCATCCCCACTGGGCCAGTTCCATTCTGGAGTCAAGGACTGGTCTCTGCACGTCCTCCACGTTACCTCCTGAGGTCAGGGAGAAACTCAACTGCCAAACATCTGCTAGTGCTTTGGGTGGAGGGAGGGACGTGAGCTCTGCAAAGCCACTTTGAGCACATTCCCAGGCTCTGCTGGCTGCACACAGCCCCTCCCTGCTGCACGCGGACCAGGTGGGATCCGTGCGCCCACTAGCCAGGGTCACTCTGAGACAGCACTGGGGTGCAAGCTGCTCCTGCCCCGAGACAACAGCATTCTGGAGCAGTTCTTCTAAGAAACCTCTTCTAGAACTTCTAGAAAGTTCCCCACTGTGCTCCCCAGGCAGACCTTGCTGCTTCTGGGAGAAGTGTGGGAAAGGGTTCAGTCTGGCAACCACGGAGATGTCCGGTGTGACTGGCCGTGTCCCCTTAGGCAAATCTGACCCCTCTGGGACCCTCGGGGATGTGGGTCACCCCTCCCTATTTGTACATACCACCTATACTACTATTTACTATTTTTCTGTAAACCAACTTGCTTTTATTTACTTAAACATATTCATTTATTCTTACAGCTTTATTGAGGTATCACCGGCACACAGCACCACTCCACACATTTGCAGGGTAATAGAATTATTTTTAAAGGAAGCATAATACCAGCCTGGATATGGAGAACAGAGCCACTTATCATAAATAAGAGGCCACTGTAAAAAGAAACTCCATAACCACAAACAACATAATTAAACCCTCTCCAGATCTGTTGCCTACCCAAGGCTCCGCGTCTGTTCTCTCCGGGAGGAAAGGGAGCTGGCGCTAAAGACAGCCGCTCCCGGCGGAGACTTTCTCCTCAACACGAGCGGGAGGGTTGGAAGACAGAAGGGAGGGTCCGTCGTGCAGTGGTCAGTGCTCGGGACTCCGAGGAGGAGAGGGAATTATTACTGTCTCCTCGCAGGGCGCTAGGTGCTTCCTCTCCTCCAACAGCCCTGGGAGGAAAACATCAGAAAACCAGCAGCCAGGGGGTGCCCGGTTGGGGTGCAATTGTGAAGGGCCCTGCCCGCCCTTCCCTAAACGCGTCTTCCATCTGCTCCTCGGAGCCCTCGACGGGGAGTCCCAGAGGCCGTGGCCCAGGAGTCATTGAGCCTCTGTCCCCCTGCAGCCGCCGCCCCTGGACCTGTCTGCCCCACCAGCAGGACGGAGTCTGGGCCCAGCCCAGCCCGCCCGACTGGTAAAGGAGTCTTCCTGGCGCGCGGCTATGCCCGTCCCCTGACGCGCCATCTGTAGCTGCTGTAACTCTCCGGTCGCAACTTTGAGTAGCTGCACAAAAACAAAAATATTTATTATCTGACCCTTTATGGAAAAGGTTTGCTGACCCCTGACTTAGGTCAACAAGCCCAGTCACAGACAGGATGACCCTGGTCAGGGAAGCCAGCCTATCGAAGGGGGACGCACCACCCAAGCAGCCAGGGCCCAGGAAGGGGCCAGGAGTCTGAAGGGGAGAGGATGAGGCGGGACCCTGCCTCCCAGGGCTCACGGCACAGCAGGGCGCAGAGGGGCCCCGGTTAGGGCGATTAGGAGTGAACGGAAGGAGAACTCGGTGGCTTTTGTTGGGGCCATAAGGCACCGAGAGGAAGGCCCCAGCCCCAAGGTGGGGCTGACCAAGGGCGGTCAGGGCAGCTGAGGCCGTCGGGGCCCAGGCCTGAGCCGAGGCCTGGAATGGAGGCTGAGGGGCAGCAGCCCAGCCCAGGGGGGCAAGTGTTCACTTCCCTCCCCAAACCCCGTCTCCTTCCTACCCTGGCAGCTGCGAGGTGCGCCCCGGACCGGAGTTCCTCACCCGCTCCTACACCTTCTACCCCAACCGCCTCTTCCGAGCCTACCAGTTCTACTACCGGGACCCCTTCTGCCGGGAGCCTGCCCACTCGCTGCTCATCAAGGGCAAAGTCCGCCTGCGCCGGGCCTCCTGGGTTACCCAGGGCGCCACGGAGGCTGACTACCACCTGCACAAGGTGGGCATCGTCTTCCACAGCCACCAAGCCCTGCTTGATGTCACCGGGCGCCTCAACCAGAGCCGGGCTGGCCAGGACTGCGCCAGGCGGCTGCCCCCCGCCCGGGCCTGGCTGCCGGGGGCGCTGTATGAGCTGCTGAGCGCCCGGGCGGAGGGGCCCTGCATGGCGGCCCTGGGCCTCACCATGCACGAGCTCAGCCTGGTCCGCGTGCAGCGCTACCTGCAGGCCCAGCCTGGGGCCGCGTCCCGGCTGGTGGAGGAGCTGTACCTGGGGGACATCCACACGGACTGGGCGGAGAGGCAGCAATACCGGCCCACCGGCTATCAGCGCCCACTGCAGAGCGCCCTGGTGAGTCTCATCCCCTGGGAGGGAGGGCTCCGAGCCCCAGCCCAGTCCCCTGTGTGATTGGGTGCCTGCCTAGCCCCTTTCTGCCTGCTCTTGTCACTGCCCCTCCCACTCTGGTCTGCTTGCCTCAGGACATTTGCACAGGCTGTTTCCTCTGCTGGAGACATCTTTTCTCAGGCCTTCACAAGGCTGGCTGGCTTTTTCCAGAAGGAACACTGTTTGGTCTTCCCAGCCTGGTCCTCTCAAGCCCACATGCTTCAGATTCAGTTGTAGGCCCTGCGGGGCCCCATTGCTGCTCCTGCTGGGCACGTGGGCTGGGGCAGTTTTGCCCTCCCTGGGTTCTCGGCTCAAAGGTCCCCTCCATTCCCATTCTAACACTTCCCGTTTGTGTCTATCCCTGTGCTCAGCACAGCCTGAAGCGCTGTCGTTTACTCGCTTTTATTGCCTCCTGGCGCTAGTGCCAGACCCTCCACAAGGCCGGGGCCCCTGCCGCCTCCCCGCATGGGCCTGGCACATGATCAGGGCCAATAAATGTTGGTGAATCAATTAGGAAAAGAGCGGCTTTCTCCAGGGTTCCCTGCCCAAAGGCCACCCCCATCAAAATCTCAGCGTGGAGCCTCACTGCTGACCTAGAGGCAGAGCCATCGAGACACACCTTGTCACGCTAAACCCTGACATCACAGCATCACCTGGGCATCCTGCTAGAGTGCAGAGTCCATCTCAGCAGGTCTGGGGGGTCCTGCATTTCTAGAAGCTCCTAGGTGGTCCATGGGCCACCCTCTGGTGGGGGCCCCAGTCGGATGGGAACTGCCTTCTCTTTGAGGGTCCCCCCAGACTCCCACGTGAATGTCACTTAAGCTGATTGACTTAGACTTTAAGTGAAGCCATCGCAAACATATGGACCTAATTTGGGTAAGATCTGGTCGCCCTTTTTGCCTGATGAGCAAACAGGCAGGGAGAAACTTTATTTGTGTGGCGTGCTCCCGGCACACCGCTCGGAACGTGACAGAGACCTCTCTGGTGGCTGGTGAAGCCTGAGGACCCCTCCGCGGAAAAATGGTTTTAAAAGCATAAGATAAAATGCATGGGATTTAAGTGAAAACCAATTCTGTTTTAAACGTTACCCAAGTCTTAAAACATTAATTGATGATACAAGAATACTATGAACATGAATTCATTATTTGCCCTCATGTCACATCAGTGACAAGCGGAAACAATGTTTCCAGCATCTGCAACACCGTTAATGTGATGCTGGTGACAAAGTCAGAGGTTCTACCGAAGCTACTGGGGTTTGCTGCCTACATTCACAACGGGAAGACATGTTAACTTTTCTTAAAGGTTAGTGAAAATGCAGTTGAGGTTAGAACTTCTGCACAAGGCAGCCAGTGGATATTTTCTAAAAGTGAAAATGAATGGAAAACGGGATGGAGGAGCTCGGTGTCCCTATCAAGTGCTCTTTGAGTCCTTAGGCTGCCCTCACATCATTTAGCATGTATTTAGTGCCTACTGTGTACTAGACACTCAAGAACCTAAACCAGATGGGGCAACTTCCCACCCCTGGGAGCAGCCACTTGTCAGAGTCCCCAGCGGGAACACTGGGGGTGGGACAGACCCAGTGCCTGTCCACCTTCTCCCTCTCCCTCCCTTCCTCCAAAGCCAGGATCTGGGTAGCAGAGAAGGAGCAGACAAGAAGTTCTCATAATCAGAAAATCAGCCTCAGAGTTCTTTTTATGACCTCAAAATTATTCCCCTTTTGGCAACCAATGTTCTGGGCTGGTCTGGCGTTAATCCTACTTAGAGAAGAGAAGGCGCGGGCGCTGAGTTGATTACCGGCCCCCACCACCTCATTAGGAGGGAAAGTGCTCTGAATGCAGAGAGGGCAGATCCCTGGGGGCCGCAGCCTGACAATTTCATGTCTCCCCAGGCAGGACTCTGGGGCCGTGGCTGTCTCTGCCCTCCCTGCCGCCTGGCCAGCCCGGGTGGCCAGAGCTGCCTGGAATGTGACCGAGAAGCAAAGCACATAGAAATGTACACAGGGACGAGCAGGGCCAGATGCACAGACATTAAATTAAATGCCTGCACACCAACTGGCCCCCTTCTCGGGAAAAAAAAAAAAAAAGAAAGAAAGATAATTTAAAAGAAGGAAATGCTGCAGATAAATCCCCAAATAACGAATTAGTCGTTACCTTATGCTCTCCGGGGCCCAGGCCTTGCCCACGACCCAAACCAGATGGTAAACATGAACATTTTTAGAAGTTAATTTAAAACCAATTTCATCCCCAAATTCATTGCCTGGGTATAGAATCCTAATCAATCAGCCAACACTCCACCAAAATCATCTGAGCCTGGTGTCACCTCTGGGGGTTAATTAGAAACTGTTATTTGCTGTTTGAGAAATAACTTTATGTAACAGGCTTAAACCAGTACGAGTTTGGCTTCTGCACAAGTGTGGATTCTGCTGGCTGGAGGCCTTGTTTATTAACACGTGCAACTCCGGACTTCTGCAGAAAGATGCCTGGAAGATTTTTGGTGGAGATGGGAATCTTATTTCAGCACCTTCAAAAGCACCAGAGAAGGAAATGCCTGTTCCATCTCCTCTCTCACCTTAAAAGCTTGCCAGTTCTTAATTTGTTTCTGCTATGCAGAAAACCACTTGCCCCAAATTACCAACTAGCATCCCCAAATGTCCCCTCTGCATGCAGAGGATATCTAATTTTTTTTCTTTTTTTTTTCTTTTTTTCTTCTCTGTAGCAGGGAAGGGCAGCTCTGGGATTATTTTGATGTAATGTATTATGTCCTGTCGATACACATTAGTGTGACAACAGTCGGAATGTGGGTTAAAATGCCTAAATTAAAGTAGACTCTTATCAGTTGGCATCCCAATTACTGACACTCCCGCTAACTACCAAGCTCGCTTGTTTCTGTCACAAACATTTCTGCAGCCATTTGCTGGCATTTCACATGTCTTTAAGCACTCTGGGTCAAAATCCCCCAACCAAAAGCAATGTGGTCTCCTGTATTACGGAAATCAAGCAGAGCTTAGGTTTGTGATAAAAATAAATAATAAGAGCTTTTAAAATGTGGCAATCCAAATTCTCAATCATCCAATATTTTCTTTCTGAGCTAGAACTCCCAACATCACTTGTTTGACATGAAACTCACCCAGCAGTGATCTGTGGAAATCTTTTTGTTTTTCCTATTGCAAGAAAAAATATATTGGAGGCAATTTTCCAGTTGAGCCCTCATAAGCCCCCTCTCCCTGGCCTGTCCTGCTTGGACCCTTGACCCCAAAGCAGGGGATGTTTGCTCATTCCCACGTCAGCTGTGACAAGTAGCAGTTCCAAGGCCATTTACCTTTCAGAATGGTGCTCTGGACTAAATTCTGGGCAGCAGCTTCCTTTAAGAAAACAAAACAATAAGATATCTGTATCTGGTTCCTTCTTGGCCTCTACTGCGCCTTTCCACTCCAAAATGCAGACTGACCACTCCACGCACTTTGGTTCAGCATCTGTTTCCTGTTGACATGTTTTGCTGTAAACCCAGCTCCTGAGAATCTGTAAGGCAGGGCAACTGTCAGTCAGGCCAAGGATAGAGGAAGATCAGTTCCCAGCCTGGGGCACCCACGGGCTGTGGCTACACCTGAAAACTCGAGTGTGGCTGGTTCTCTCCATTTATGTAACACGAGAATGAGCGTGTTTGAGCCATGGGTCTCTACAGCTTTCCAGCTACCTCCTTGGCACAGGCGCTGAGCAACGGGCCCCAAAGGCACGAGCATTCTGATGGCTTTTCATCCCTGTTGCCATGTTCACTTTCCAAGGGGGCAGAGTGAATAATGCTCGCCTTCCAATGTGGGTTCCTAAAGATAAGAAGCCTCCCCTCTCTACCTGGTACGCTATGAGGCTTTCGGGACAGAGAAATGGGGGCTCAGACAGGCATGGCCTAAGCCAGGCCCCGCTGCAGCTGGCCTCTACCTTTCCGGGCTGGGCGACCTGGGCCGGCCAGCTGACCCTCCGGGTTTCAGCTTCCTCAGCTGTGACATGTGGCAGGTGCCTGGGAAGCACTTAGCAGAGCACCTGGCCCTTCGGGAGGACCTCAAAGAGTGAGGACACACACAGTAACAAGAGCAAGGAGGAAGAGAAGCTTAATGGTCGAGTATCAGGACCAAGCAGGCTGGGCGTGAGAAAGGACGACTCCTTTCAAAACCCCACCGACACCCCCGTTCATCTCTCCCTTATTCATGCAATGACAACGTGCTTGCTGGGAGCCAAGCACTGTGCTAGGCCCTGGGGACTCAGTAGCCACAGAAAGACAGTCGAGTTTTCTAGAACTTACGATCTAATGAAGGAGGAGGGGTGGAGAAAAAAACTACGGGGCTGGTGTCTATGAGAAAAATAAAAGAGGGTGCTGTGGCGGCCCCCCAGGATACTTCCCATGGGTGATCCCAGGCCTCTCTAGGGCCGCTCTGCGCTGAGACCTAAAGGTCTGGG
>VBSM01003201.1:2570339-2597575 GCA_008086735.1 Cheirogaleus medius
AAAAAAAAAAAAAAAAAAAAAAACCTCCAAGTTAATATTCTCTGTAGGTCTCAGGCAGCTACGAGTGTTCCTGACATATTTACCAAAGCACAAGAAATAATTAGATTATTTACGGTCTTAGACGACATCGGGGCTGGGGGGAGCTCCTGGTGGGGGTGGCGGTGGGTGTCGGTAATGTCCACAGCTGAGCAAGTCTCGCATCCGAGGCTTGAAGCAACCATGCCACCATTTATCATCAAATTTGAATCTTTTAATAAAATTAAACAGCCTGAAAAATGTTCTTGCTGGTTATTAAAGTCAACCAAGGGGATTATGGTTCTAAAGAAAGGAAGTGGAGTGTCTTCTACAGAATGTGTGAAAGAGAATAAAACCAGTAAACTCCAGCGCTCTCAGTTCCGCTCTCATGCCACTGCCTGCCCTTAACTCCCAGGGCTTCCATTGCACTTGGAATAAAATCCCAGCCCTGGGTCAAGACTGTTGCGAGGTTCATCCATACCTCCCAAGTGGCCTTCTTTCTGTTTCTCGATCCCACAAGCTGTTGCTGCCTCGGGGCCTTTGCACATGCCCTTGCTTCTGCCTAATAGCTCTCCCCCTAGACCTTCAGAATCTTGGCTCTTTCCCTTCATTCAAGTCTCAGAGCAAATGTCACCTTTTCAAGGAGACCCACATCCCAAGAAAAAGCCCCTCCCCTTGTCCTGTCAATTCATTGCATCACAGTGTCGCATGTTCTTCATAAGGCATGCTAATCACTGTCTGCGACAATCTTATTTATTCATGTTTATTCCCTGCCTCCTCTGCCTAGAACGTAAGCCCCACAGGCGGCGCGGTGGTCTTTCCGTAGCGTACAGAGTGCCTGGAGGACGGCAGCTCAGTAAACAAGGCTGACTACACAAACGGTGATCCCTGCCGAGCCTGGAGCCTCGCACTGAGGTTGGTAAACAGGCCCCTGCCACGTGTCAGGTGCGGAGTCCCCCGGGAGGCCCCGCTGAGCTTGGTAAAGGGTACGATTCTCCGCATCTTGCACACGAGAACATGAAGGTGCAGAAAGAGGAGAAGGGGCTTGCCTGGGGCCACACCCTGAGTGAGACCGGCATCCAAACCCTAGCAGCTGGCTGTGGGCTTGGGGTGTCGTCCTGGCTCCCAGAGGGAGTGGGGCTCCTGGACTGGATTTGGGGAAAGCAGTGTGGTCTGCTCCGGGGGACCTGCAGGAGGTGTCTCTCATGAGGGGTGTGTGGAACAAGAGAGACGCTTCCTGGCCCCCTTCCACCGGCCTTCGCTCCCCTCCCTCCCGGGGCTGCTTGGCTCGGGGCCAGTGGATGCTCAGAGGAAGCACGAAGGCTGAAGAAAGACTATCGTCCCTTTTCTCCTGGGCAGGGGTCACTGCCGCCCAGACTGACGAAGGAAGGGTCATTTCAGAGGCCGAGGGGCCAGGGAGGCTCTCCGGGCCGGGGCAGAGGCCCAAGGACACCACGCCCCCCGGCCCTGCGCTCTGCACTCTACCTGGTCTCTACCCTGCACCTGAGACCTGAGCGAGCAGTTATCCACGGGGAAAGGCAAACCCGGAGTCCCAGTACGAAACGAGACAAAACACAATTAATGCTCTGCATCGTGTGTTCAGTCACGTTTTAAACAGGGGGCGGGGGGAAGCCGCGCAGTTGATAATTTCATAGCGCAACTCCCAGGAGAGTAAATGAGCTTTTTTTTTTTTAATAAAAAGTTTAAATTGTATACAGCTCTCAGAGGCCCATTAACTAACAGATGCTGGTTATCAAAAGAAGTTATTTCTTTGCCTTCCTCTAAGCGCATGTGTTTAATCTCCCAGCAGTGTTACCGGGCTGAGCAGCAGTGTGTGGCTTGGTGACGCGGGCGGCCAGCACGTGGCTCTGGCCCGTGCGTCCTCTCCTGGGAGCCCAGGTGATTCAGGCGTGAGGCGCTGGGGCTTTCTGGCGCAGGATGTGGAGCTGCGTCATAGCCATTAGTCACAGGTGGGAGCCGAGGGAGGAGGTGAACTTGGGCCGTAGTGTGCGGCCTCCAATCTGATCTTGATGGCTTTAAGTGACTGAAATCCGGCTCCTTCTCACACACATCAGCCCCCTTAAATGGATGTGACAATAGCAGCACATTACCTGTCGACACTGCGAGGACTCACCTGAGCTCCCAGGCAGCTCCTCTTGGCACCTGCATCCTCCACCCAGCCACAGTGGCCTCCTTGCCGTTCTGCAATCATGTCGAGCCTGGTCGCTCTCAGGGTCTTCGCATCAGCTCCTCCCTCCCCTGGGACTCTCTGCCCACCCCAACCCGGCCACCCCCAAAGCGCAGCCACTGCCCATCCCAGCACCCACTTTGTCTTCCTCACGACATCATCAGATCTGAAATCTGCAAACATCCTATTTGTTAGTTTCCTTATTCACTGTTAGCCCCTCTCCTCTGGACTGCGTTCCTCCAAGCCAGGGCCCTTGCCTGTCTCGTTCCCCAGTGGATCCCCGTGTGCAGAAGGGCGCCTGGCGTACACCAGGAAGTCGGTAAACACCAAATGAATAAATGAGTCCTGGTTGGAGGCACTGAATTCAAGCATCAACATGACAACCACACGCTTTAAATACTGGCTTGGAATTTTGATGTTGATGGGCCTGTTTTCTACTATCCAGCGTATCTCTAGAAAGGCGCTGAAGCTGTCCCCGAACAGGAGGCCGCACGGCCTGCCATGGGCCCCTGGAGAGTCCGTCACGAGCTTCTCATCCTGCAAAGGCCGAGGAGGCTGGAGAGGTGCTGAGATTTTCCACCCTCGGCCTCTGAACCCCCACCACCCCACCCTCCACCTGCCGGCTTGGGTTTCTTTTCTTTTGTTTTGTTTCTATACATATTGAGATTGAGATAATATACTTGGATGGCTTCGGTTTTTACACCAATGAAACTGGCTGAAAGCTGATGGTTCCCGGAGTCATCCAGCCCCAACACCAGTCGTGGGAAGACCTTAACTGGGAAGTGATTCTAAAGGAATCAACGATGTATTTTAAGAGAAATGGCTTTTAACAAATAAACTTGCAGTGAGGATGAGTCTTTTTCCAGTGATGTAGTATTTATTTCCTGGGTATTATTAGTGACC
This sequence comes from Cheirogaleus medius, assembly GCA_008086735.1. Taxonomy (NCBI): domain Eukaryota; kingdom Metazoa; phylum Chordata; class Mammalia; order Primates; family Cheirogaleidae; genus Cheirogaleus; species Cheirogaleus medius. Next base: position 2,573,446 of record VBSM01003201.1, read on the forward strand.
TGCTACTCTCGTGCCTACTACATTTCATATTTTTTTAATCCCTCAGGAGACAAAAAAAAAAAACTTAACAAAATGTAGGTGGTCACTACTTCTGTTGAAATCAACTGTCACAGTTTGAGAAGGCCGACGTACGTTTATTGAGCGCCCAGAATATGCCAGGTGCCATGCCGGGTGCACTGGAAGGCCTTCCAGCCAAGGTGAGCAGCTGCACATGTGCTTGTAGCTCTCCTCCCTTCTGAAGTCCCAGTAAATTATGAGAAAAGAATAAAAAGGCACAAAATCACATGGATAAACAGAAAAGGAGACGAGAACATAGCCAACAAGAAATGTCAGCAAATCCTGGACTTTGGAAAGCTGAAGGGCAGTTTATTATTAACAACAGGTTACAGAAAGCAAAGCACTGGCAGGGTGGTGGCAGGGTGGGGTGCAGAACCAAGTCCACTTGGGCCATTGATGCCCCCCAAAGGCTTAGGAAGTGGTGGCCCCAGGAACCTCAGAAGGCAGGAGAGCAGGGAGGTTGAAAACAGGAGAAATCTTTGACATAATGTCTATAAAAGAAGTTCTACCCCAACATCCTCTCTCCAACGCCCATAAGAAGCCAAAAGTTTAACCTGGTGATCTTTCAATAGAGGGACAGCCAGGGCAAGGTATCATGCTAAAAATATAGATACGTATTTAAGTATACCTAATTTGAGAATCTGAAATCTGAAACGCTCTGAAATCCAGAACTATTTGGGTACCAACACGACAATCATTAAAGCATTTTGGATTTTGGATTCTCAAATTAGGAATATTCAACCTGTATGAATAATGCAAATATTCCAAAATCCAAAAAAGTCTGACATCTGAAACACTTCTGGTCACAAGCGTTTTAGATAAGGGACACTCAACCCATAGTAAATAAGACTCTATCCATTAAGCAGGGATTGCACAGCCTCTTCCTCCATGTGGCTCCTGGAGAGACAGGGATCAGACTTAATGCTGCCCAGCAGGTCACTGGAAGAGTCCTCTTCAGAGAAGCAAGCCCAAGATAAACTAGCTACAGACACTGACAGCTAGAAATTCCCAAAGGAGGCATCTGTTAGGTTCCTACCCAGTTAGCTTTCACAGGAACCCACCATTAAACAAATGCTATCTACTCCTATGCAGCTTCCCATCAGGTTTTTAGTGCTCACTCATAAATACACAAGGACAGTCAAAGATCTCCAGGCATTTGAGGAAAGTCTCTAAAATAACAGATGGAGGCCAAACCTGGTCCAAAGTGACTACTGGATAGCAGATAAAAAGGGATATAAGGACAAAAAAAAAAAGAACTATAATATCCTCAGTGAAATTTCAACCCTTTACATACCACCACGATTTTCTAGTTCCTCTCATAGAACAACGAAAAAGAACTTATACAACAACAAAAAACTATAATATCCTCAGTGAAAAAAATATACATCTATCAAGAGCAGGTTGCTATAAACAAAGAATAATAACTGAAAAAGAAAGAACTCTTGAAAAATATGTTAGCAGAAAAAGAAAACATAAGAAGCTTAGAAAATAAAAGTTGAAGAATTTTACCAGAAATAAAAAAGGAATCAGGAATTAGAATGGCATTAGCTTTCTTAACGGCAACACTATAAGCTGGAAATCAATGGAACAATGATTTCAAAATCCTCAGAATGATTTTAACTTTGTCTTTTATAGCCAGCACAACTATCAATCAGGTGGGAGAGCAGAATGGGACATTTTTAGAAATGTAAAATTCTCAAAAATATATATATCCATTTCCCACACATTCCTTTCTCAGAGACCTGCTAAAGGATGTGCTCTCTGCAAAAGAGGTAGTACAACAAGAAAGAGGAAGCTAGTGATCCTACCCAGAACAGAGGAAAGGGAGTTCTGAAGATGATGGTGAGTGAAGGGCCTTCTCGGGATGGGAGATGTGCAGCAACCTAGACAACAGTCAGGCCGTAAATGAGAAAGAGAATGGGGAACTCCAGGAGTGACCTAAGAAAACCAGAAAAACCACAGACCGCCTGACGTGTGTGAGCATGCTGAGACTTACACTTCTGTCAGGTCTGGCACTGAATTTATGATAGATGTGTAGGAAACTCAGCAAATAAAACACTAAGATTTAGCAGCTTCAGGAAAAACAAAGGGCTATGCCTAGAAGGGAAACATAATCAAAGAACATTCAAGGCACAGCTATAAAAAAATTCCAATGGGCCGGGCGTGGTGGCTCACGCCTGTAATGCTAGTACTCTGGGAGGCTGAGGCGGGCGGATCGCTCAAGGTCAGGAGTTCAAAACCAGCCTGATCAAGAGCGAGACCCCGTCTCTACTAAAAATAGAAATAAATTAATTGGCCAACTAAAAATATATAGAAAAAAATTAGCTGGGCATGGTGGCGCATGCCTGTAGTCCCAGCTACTCGGGAGGCTGAGGCAGGAGGATCGCTTGAGCCCAGGAGTTTGAGGTTGCTGTGAGCTAGGCTGACGCCACGGCACTCACTCTAGCCTGGGCAACAGAGTGAGACTCTATCTCAAAAAAAAAAAAAATTCCAGTGGTCTTAATCATGCAAAAGGATACTGATGTAGCCAAAAATTATGACATTGGGCGGGGGGCAGTTAGGAGCTATATGCTTGGGACAAGGTTGGAAGAAAGATTATTAGAGCTAAACCCTTATCTTCCTAAAGAGAAAATCAACAAATAAGATATAGAAGTGAAATTTTAAAAAAATAATATAACTACATTATTCATAAATATAGAGGTTAATACCAGGAAAAACAATTTAAAGTGCTAAAATAGCTGCCTCTGGGAAGTGGAAGCCCCTGGCGACACAGCCCTGCTGGTTTTCATTATGAACCTGTTAAAACTATTTGGCTTTTTATATTATGCACACAAAATGCTTTGGCGAAAAATAAAATTAAAAACACCACAAAACCAAATCCAGCAACAAAACCTAGAACTTCCTCTCAAATTGCTTTCAGCCCAGTAAAGGGAAGACTACGGCCACAGAGCTTTAACTGTGGGAGGTCAGGGTGGCCGAGCACAGCGGGCCCGGGAGAGCGGGCACTTCCGAGCCTGTGCAGACTGGGCTCATCCTCAGTGTCTGAGCTTATGGGACACAGGAGGAAAAAAGAGTGGGACAGGCCAGGTGCGGCGGCTCACGCCTGTCCTTCTAGCACTTTGGGAGGCTGAGGCAGGAAAAATCACTAGAGCCCGGGAGTTTAAGACTTGTCTGAGCAACATAGTGAGACCCCGTCTCTACAAAAAACTGAAAAAATGAGCCAGGAGGGGAGGCACATGCCTGTAGGCCCGGCTACTCGGGAGGCTGAGGCAGGAGGATCGCTTGAGCCCGGGAGTTTGAGGTTGCTGTGAGCTGTGATGATGCCACGGCACTCTAGCCCCGGAATAGAGCAACATGCTGTCTCAAAAAAACAAACAAAGGCGGGATGATGACAGGGCCCTAGTCAGGGGCGGTCAGCCTTTCCTCACGTATCAGCTGATGCATATTCTCAGGTGGCTTTGTCATTAGTAATGGGAAAAGTTTCCTATAGTTTGGAGCCACTTTTAGGACTAGCAATGCGACTATGTGGAGGCGATTAAAATGTAACAGTGCGTCCGGGCTTGCCTTTAAAAAGCCTCTTGTCTTCGGTACCTATTTCCTTGACATTTTTGAAGTAGCATAAAGGTGCATTTTTTCAAAAAGTCCGTAACAGTCATTTTGTGTTTCTTGAAATTTTTACTATGTCCTCTCTTCTTTGAAGTGATTTTTACAGTCAAACATGGCTAAGAAAACAGAAACAGAAGTTCTACTTGGAAAAAAAGAAAAGTCTAGACTCTAAGTGCAATTTCTGAGGGTATTTTCAGTTTCTGATGGGACATGTCACTCCCATTACAGGACCCTGGAAAATCCTCAGCTGGCTGATTTGTCTTCTAATGCATCACAAAAGATAATGGCAGATCAGCGTGGTCACTTCTTCAGAACAGCTTCTGGCGTTGCTGTTTAGAAAACTCCTTCTCAGCTTGGGTTTTAACACTTTACAGACCACCACCACGTTTCAGTCCCTCCTATGGAAGCTCCCCCGTGGTCTGGGGCGCTGACATCTGCCTCGTCCGCACCCTCTGTGAATGCCCTGGTTAAAAGGACCCCCTGGAATGCAAGCGTGACACATAGTGCAGTGGTGAGGTGGCCCGCACAGGTCAGGGGTCAGAGCTCTAGCAGCTGGCCATAAAAGTTTATTTCCCCCTGCCCAATCCATTTCTATACCCTTTGCTGCAAGTAATTTTCCTATTAGTAAAACAAGGTAGATTCCTATTTCCACATTCGCGATTGTGTGCCCTTAGCCTCTTAATTTCTGCCGCTCTGCCATCAGCCCTGTGTGTGATCCGCTTTTACTCCCTTGCCTCACTCCGGGCCTTCACATGTGCTTTCAAGTGGTCTTTACATGGATGAACAGCTGCTGAACCTCATTGAAAGAAATGCAAACTAAAACTAAGACTCCATGTGCACTTTTCATACGGGCAAAGTTGAAAAAGTTAGACGACGCAATGTGCTGGCCAGGGAGTAGGCCCAGCTGGGCTGTGAATTGGTATATCCTCTATGGAAGGCAGTGTGGACGCCATCTAACAAAACTTAAAATGCAAGCACCCTGTGACCCAGCCGTCTCTTCTAGGCACTGACCCTATGATATTCTTGCTCATTTATAGGGGTATTGGCTATAGCAGGTTTGCTATAATAGGTTTGTCTGTGGCAGCAAGACTAGAAACTGCTTAGATGCACCTCAATTAGAGGGCTGGTTAAGTAAATTACGGGCTCATCACACAGCAAAACTATAGAGCCATCAAAAAGAATGACAGCAGCTCTATGTGGGCTGACATGAAATGAGTTCTAAGACATATTTCAAAATTAAAAAAGCAACATGCACAACAGAGCAGGTAACGTGTACTGTTGCTTGTATATAAGAAAACATAAGGGTTGTACATACACAGACATATATGTACATAGAGGATCTCTGGAGAGTCAAACAAGACATGGAAAATTCAAGATGTCTCTGGAGCAAGGAAGTGGGTTTGGGGTTGAAAGAAAACTGACTTTATACTGATATCCTCCGGTCTTGTATGAAGTCTTATCATTTGCCTATGTTACTTTTCCCAAAGAAGTCAAAATTGTTTTCATTAATATTTTAACAAGATGACATTGTAAGATGGAGAACTGTGAACCACTGCTTAAAGACAGAAGCCACCCCTCACCTTTCAAAGTTGGAAGTAATTTACACAGGTGGGTACTTTGTAAATCAATAGCATATGCTGCCCCCAACATGAAAACAGTGGAACACAAGCTCAGCCCTGTGCTTAAGCTCTCTGGGCAAAAGTTTCCTCATCAGTAAAATGAAGAGTTTGACCTTAATCATCTCTTATATCTCTTTTCTGATGCAAAATATCTATGATTTTCATTTAAACCAATTTCATGTTCCTAAGAAGCAGTAAGAGAGAAGAACAATGGGCTCTAGTACATTCTCCAAATCATATCTAAATGCTCTTAAGCCATCCATTCAAATAATTTTACACTGAAGCATCCTTTAAATATATTCAGAGCACAGAATTTATTGAACATAATATGGAGACAGCTAGTACAAAAGTTTGTGCCTTGGCAGGGCAAGTTTCATCAGGCTGATATGGAACATGTGAGAACATGCTGTGAATGGCTTTTTTGATCTGGACCCTGCAGAAATACATCTCCTTCCCTCCAGGAAATGTAAGGTCAGCTGTCAAACCATGAATTTATTACATATCAGATAACCAAAATGTGCAATGGTAGAGTCCTTTCCTGCATCAACTTTTTAAATGACTTCCATGTCAAAACAGGAAATACAAATTAAATTACATAAAGGAAAAATTATGAAAACTAAAGCATTCTAAGACATCTCTTAAAATATGCAATTCCTAAAATGTTAACATACATTGAAGACAGAATAAACACATCACAAACTGCAGAGATCTTTTTTCAAGACAGAGAGAAAGATGTAGAACAGGGAAGGGACAGCATGCATTATTGAAACTTCTTATTTCTTTACTCAGGAGGGAGAGAGGAGGTGAAGGAAACATTTAAATAGATCCTTTTGAGTTTCTTATAGGAAGTTCCAAGTGGCAGCAGCTTATAAATTGTCTTTAAAAAATAAATGCCAGCAACAGATATGAGAACCAAATGTATTTTTGCATTTTCTCTCTGTGTATAACCTTGAGTCATTTTACTCAGACTACATAAGAATGAAAAACAAAAACAAAATCACTCCCATTAATTTTCTCAGCACCTCATACAGTATATAACATATCAAAGGTGCTTACTGAATGTTTGCTACATGAGTGAGGGAATGATGAAAAGCAAAAGCAGTTCTTATACACATGGTCTTAGTATTACAGACAATAAATTCTGACCTTTGAATCCATGTAAAAGATTCACTGGAAAAAAAAAATTTAATGAATGCTGCACTAGAGGATTAACAGCGGAATTCAGTCGACTTCTAAAAAACAAAAGAAAGATGGGAATGCAGGCAGCCAGTTCATAAAAAGAACCAGGCCTTTTTTGTATTACGTGGAAACCGGCAAGTCGATATGTGAAACGTGCACGCTAATTTATTATCTTCTTAAATCATAAAAAGCTCAGCATTCTTGTTAGCACTAAACCTTAATGAAACTGTGTTAAGATATCTGATTTGTCTCCCTTATTTGGTGCCTTTCTGAAGGGAACAAACAGTAAAAGGTAACCTGTTTTACTCTGGCCAGACCTGGCTTGGTTATCAGGGAAAGGAACGCGCCGGCAGCCGCTCCACCTGCAGAAGCCGGCCTCGCTCATCAGAATGCAGGCAGGAGAGCAGGACAGTGCGCGCGCATCCGTCCTGCACCCACATCCATTAGCCAAATGATTAAATCTACATCAGCCCTGTGGTGTAATAAAGCAGTTGTAATAGGGCATTGTTACAGGATCAATGTTTCCTGGTTTAAAAATAAACATCAGCATTTATCTAGCAGCAGAAAACAATTCTCCCACATTACTGTTTTATTCAACTGACATCTTTTAATCAAAGCAATCCATATCGTGGCAACATTCCAAGGTATCATAATTGCAAATATTTATGGCAAGTTAGATAATAGCTATATTTTTGTTGCTAGATTTTTCTTCCTTTTCTACAGATTGGATGTAGACATTTTCTAATGAATTAATTCCATTAAGGAAAAATATCAAGTAATTATATTCATTCGAGACAACCTCTCATCCACCTCCACCAGCTTCCCTTTTAACTATTATACATAACTGTTTATGTGAGTTCGCGTCTTTTACATTTTTCAAAATATCTCTGTAATGAAAATAAATTAAAATGAAAGCTCTATTGTTAAGTGCCGCAGATACAGCTAAAAACATCCCACAGAGGGAGGTCTGGGTCCCTTGGCACAGGGGTGGGTGAGCTCATGCACCTCAACGAATGTTCTTGGTGGCTGAGCCTCAGTGCTAAGCTCACGGCTAATGGGATTCGGCGGCCAGAGTCAGAGGTCTGTGAGCTTCGCCGCGGATCCATGCTCGCAGCCGCCCAAGCGCCTCTCAGCTGACGCTCTTTATCAGGGTCTTTCTTCTATCGCTTTCTCCCTTCTGATTTCCTGAAGAAATGTGGCGCTAATTCAGGGAGGCCTGAAATACCAGCAGCTAGGCTTGTTTGCAAACCTCGGCAGGCCACTTCTGTAATACCAATTTTAATGAACTGTCCTCGTTCACATTTAATTTACAAGTTATGTAAAGCCTCCATATAAAGCATTTCCGTCATCACCTCACTGAGACAGACTGGTAATTTTCTTTCTAAAGCCCCCAAATTCATTCCCCAGGAGCATCGGGCAGAGATCTTTAGGCAATGAGAAAATGGAAAATACACATTTTCTCACTGTCTGGAGTGTGTTCAGTTTCCAAACGCAAAAGCATCTGAACTACAGTCCTGGGTCTACCTACTTGAGCGTGAAAATACCGGGATGGGGTGCATGGGCAGACACCGAAGGGGCACAGATGGGCGGAGGAGCTGGGGTCAGTTCACGAGGCTCCCTGGAGTGATTTTCAGAGTTGAAACTGCCTTAGCAGCCTTCACAGAGACTGAGTTAGTTCTAAATGAGATGTTCTAAAAAGTTGCCCAATTTAACCTCCTGAAGCCTTCATTTCCTTATGTGTAAAAGACAGAGCCATCAACCCCGGGTCACAGTTGTTGTAATGATTAAGGCCAATGACCAGATGTATTGAAAATGCTTTGCACGGGTAGAGAGTGGCATGGAAACAGCAGCAACTTTCTCCAAAAGGTTCCTATCAGAGCAGCTCCGCTGAGGAAGAGGATAAAAAGCCTTCTCCAAATCCAACCGGGCCACAGAAACCCTGAGGGACCCAATTCACATAAGAGACACATGACTTCAGAGCTGCTCTTTGTGTTACGGAAGAGTGACTGCAGCCTTATGTGGTTTGTGTGCCATGAACCGGAGTCATCCGTCTACACTCTCCAGGGGACTTGCTAAATACAGTTCCATTCCCACTCACCTTGAGAGCACTCATTCCCAGCAACAGCAGACATGGCCCAAGCCTAATTAAGACAGGTCTCCTCACAGTGGTAACTTCTGGTTAATTGCATAGTTTTACTTAGTTCTCTTCCCCCTCCAGGCTCAACAGGGGACACCGCAGCCAGATGCCCTTCAGTGAACTGCCACCTCCAGCAGGGGGAGGCAGTGGCCTCGCGACTGAGGTCTTGGAGGTTAAATTGTTATTCAGGTGTTCAAAGTGACCAGCAAGCCCAAGACCCCTATCTCTTGATATATTTTTTTTAAACCAAGAATTCACAAACCATAGCCAGAAATGTGTACATGGGCCAGTTCTTTAGGGAAGGAGCTGAAAAAGACAAATAGCATTGTATTCTGGCATGGATTCTGAGTTTACAAAGATTTGTGCATGCAAAAAATATAGGCACCATTTGAAAACTGTCAAGCTACTTAACATATGGTACATATGCTACACACACACACACACACACACACACACACACAGCTTGTTTCCAAATTAATTTGAAAGGCTATTTAGCTCTGCACTCTCATTGCATTCAGTTATATCTGACTCAACACAGCCTGCAAGCTGGGCACTGATATCTTTTGATAGCAATTCTGTTCCTGGGATTTGTTTGAAAGCGTTTAGGTTTTCACGGATCACTGGAGGTTCTTCATTTTTCCCCCTTCTGTGTTATGTGGGTATAAGCTGTCTCTCTAGGCATAAACTGTCCACTGGTAAAAATCAATTTTGATTTTATCAGTATTTATTACTGCTGGTGCCAGCAGTTTAGAAGACTGGAGAGGGAAAACATGCAAACTAGGAGAAAAAAATTAAAGCCAGTTCCTCGCACCTACAAATAATACAGCCTGCTGTCTTTAAGTGGTATTTTGCATCATGCCAAGAAAGCTTAAATTACCAATTTAAAAATTCAATCAATAAAAATTTAAGAGACTTTGTTATTCCTTCCACCTCTTCTGGATTTGTGAGCATGACGGTGGGTATTTCTAAAGCCTGGGCAGCCGTCTGGAGGTGCTGGTCCCCCTGGGAGCAGGTGTGAGGGCAGCCTGCCTGCAACCCGCCGGGCTCACTTCCTGGTTGGCATCCTCGCTCTTTCCTGGCCAGTTTATTCCCAACTATCTGACTCTTAGCCCCTGGGGGCAGAAGAGACCATTGTGACAGAGCCTCACAGTCACCTCCTCTTTGCCTTACTCTCATTTTTTTCCCTTCTGTTATTCTAGAAAAGATATTCAAATGTGTGTGCACCTCCATGTTCTGATGAGGGAGCAGTGCTTGCTTGCTTCACACACACGCTCTTTTTCTGGCACGTTCTTTGCTAATCAGGCTGATTAGAAAATAACAACCATCCCACCAATGCCTTACTTCTCTCCCTGGGGAGTTTCCTTCTTCCAGTCAGTTAAAAATGCCCCACAAACGAACATGTGTTCACCACATCCTAATCTCTAGAAGGGAAAGAGACTTCAGATGATGGTTAGTTAGAAGGAAGAAACAAGTGGATTCTAAAAATTGAATTTTAGCTACAATCAAAATGTCTACAACCTCTGAGAAGCTGTACACCTTCTCCTAGATATACACAAAACCCTAAATCACCCACAAAGGCCTAAACAGAGTAGTTTCCCAGGCACTCTTTTTAAGAACCGTCATAGACTCAGGCCAAACCCCACACGCTGTTTTGTCTGATTGGAACACACAACCACATCCTTTAAGAAAAAACAGACCCCTGCTCTAGCATAATGGGATTGTAGCGCACCCCAAGGTGCTGCTTGAGGATCTCTAATCACTCTTCTTTCAAGACCATGAAGGACTGGGAGCTACAAAAAGACTAATTTGCTACGGGGCCTACAATCGGCAAGTGAGTCCACTAAGAAAGCTAGGTGGCAGAAGGCATGTGCCTTACAGCTCAGTTTCATAAGCACTGTGGGCCACACAGAAAAGGTCTTGGAGACAAATGTATACCTGGATGGCCTTTCTGTCCGCATGCTCAACACAGTCCCAGCCACAGATGTTCGGGTGAGATCCCTGGGATTTATCGTCAACTTCTTTTCATGAAGATGGGAAGTTACTTACTCAGACCAATCACAGACTTCCACTTTGCTAGTGTCAGGGCCCCTGACCGAGTTGCCAAAGCCAGGCTTAGGAGCAGTGTGGCTTGAGGTATGTGTCTTAGAACTGTTTTCCTTTTGATAAACTGGTCCTCTCAAACCTGTGCACACACTGGGGTCACACCAAGCATGGCTGTCACTAGTTCCTGTGGCATGGTTCCCTGACCCAGAAGGAAGGCTGCTTTTTACTGCAGGCCAAAGCAATGGAAGGCCAAAGGTGACCAGGTTCTTGCATTTTCAGTTTTATTTTTCGTACTCTCAAAGCCAATCCCCCCCTCCAAAAAATACACACACACACACACGCACACATGTATGTGTATAGTTAAATCATTAATCATACATATGGGCTCATCTTAAAATCAACCTTCCAACTGCAAAATAACAAAGATGATAAAATAATTCCCCCCATATAGCCAATGTGACAAAACGACAAAAGAACTCTTAATTTTGGGGCTTTATTGTAATTTTTTTTTCTTTTTAAGATGCTACATAGTCAAACAGAATTGGATTGGTCTTTTATGGCATAAAATTAATTCACAGTCAAACTCTAAATTACTACTAGGTGGATCAGCTGAGGAGTCTCTCTCTCACCATTTCCCACTGCTACCTGCTGGTGCCCGCTCCCCTCATCCCCTGTAGCCTCACTCACTCGCCCTGACTCCAAGCCAGGGCTCCAAGGGGAGGTCAGGACCAAACCTGGGCCTGTGCACTAGAAGTATGCATGGTAGTTGAGAGGTGGTGAAGGAACAATCTAGAAGACTGACTACTTTTCTCCATTAAAAAGGGTAACCTAGAGTTGACTGTCACTACTAAGAATTTCCCTCCCTACGATAGCTGTTATTTATTGACACTGAAAACCACTTCCTGATCACTCTTCTCCAACATTCCAATAAACCCCAGCTCCACATGCTCAGAACCTCCAGAGACAGAGGAGCCCACAGCCTTCCCACAGCAAAGCCAGCTTCACGGAGCGCGTAGCATTCACTGTAATTTTGTAACAATAAGAAAACATGAGATGAAATACATTAAATAAGTTAAATATGCATTAAACATCTCTGAATTACAGTTCGATTTCACTACATGAACCAACAGGAATTTAGCTTGGTCCCTTTAAGAGAACAAAGCATTGACATTTATTTCCAAAGTATTGGGTCAATCAGTCAACACATGCCTCTCGTTCATGACAAGCACGTCTGATGCTGCCATAGTGCAATTCTTTTTGGCTTCGGACTTTGTTCATCAGTCCCAAGGAGCCGATGGCTTGGACAGAACTGAAGACATGGAAAAGCAGCCTGGGGCGGGTGTGGGCAGCGTGGGGGACTACTGCATGGAGCTGACCCCACTCCCCTCTGCGCTGGGCTCCAGCTCCCCACAGCCAGCACCAACAGGCGAGGAAGAGTGTCTTGTTTTAAGAGAGGTAATCCAGCAACATGTACCAAGGCCTACCCATGTTTAAAATGACATTTACAATATGCCACTGTGGCATTAATCATGGTTTCCCTTATCGTTAATAAAGATTATTCTTTTTCCCCCAATCATTTACTATACATTTTTAACTTTCTAAAAGATTGTTATATTATATGTGCGTGTGTGTATGTGTGTAGTGTGTGTGCAGGGACGGGTAATTTAAAGGCAAGACCTGTGAGATGTCATCATACATTAATTTCTCTTTACACATGGTTATGATAAATTTAAATCCCATGATATGGTGGATCCATCAATCCAATTTACCATCCTTTGCATGCTGCCTCTACAAGGCAATCTTCCCAATAATTACACCAACAATAAAGAACAAAACCACCAGAGCGAGCAGACGGGTGCTGAGGCCCTCCTCCTTCCCCGCCGCAGCCAGCACTGAAATGGGGCTGTTGCTCTGCACTGTCTTCCTCCTCCGCAGCCCATCTTCTTCCTACAGGAGCAAACGCACATTTCAAAGAGGACCCAAGGCACAAGAAAGAAAGGTGAATCCACTGTACAGCCCAACAGGGCGGGCTGTTTACACCCAGGCTTGGATGATATGATGCGGTCCAGCTTCGTTTTGCAAATGGAGAAACCGAAGCCTACAGAGGAAGGGACTGCCCCATAGCCAGAGGCCCCTCTTTTCTTTCATCCGTGCTACACGGTGCAGCTAGGTACCTTTCTATGACACAAATCTAAGCAGGCACTCCTTGGTTCCCCAAGACTTAGAGGATAAAAAGCTTTTAAGAGGGTCGACTAGGACCTTTACACCCTTGTTCCCCCACCTTTCTGGCCAGGTCTCCTAGCTGCTCAGCTTCATCCGATCCCAAACTCTCTGTCCCTCCTGCCTCTAATGCTGCCTGTAATGAACAGGCTTCCCTAATCAAGCTGTCATTGATTTTTGAGTCATAGCCATTTCCCAAGGTACAAATATACAAATCACAACAATCTACAAAGTGGGACACCTGGAAGCTTTCAAATGCAGAGCTCTGTACATAGTTGGTTTTGATGAGTTACACGCAGACTGCTTGCTGGATCAAATGATATACTCATCTCAAATATTTTCTACTGAATGCATGAATTTCTCACTAAAGAAGCAACATCCTTTTTCATACATATATAGGTAAGTGACGACATTTCCCCCCCGACTACAAGGATATGTAAGGAATAGAACCTTTTCTCTTCCTTCACCTTCACTGCCACTACCTTCATTGCCTTGCACTGCCTTAAGAACCTGCAAGTCACTCTGTAGACCTACAATGCCACTTCCATGTCCTCAAGGCCAAGCCCACACTCCTGAGGAGAGGAAGGCATGGCCCAGGGCCCGGATTCATCTTTACAGCCAGATCTCTTGCTAATTGCTCCATCGACTTGTTCCTGAACTCCACACACCAGCTCTACTTTCTCCTCTTCTTTTCCTTCAAGTCATTTATATTTACTGTAGTACCTAGTAGGTCCTGGAGTTAACAGGCAGACAAGCCCAAGGAGCTGACTTTCCCTGTGATTTACTGCTATCACTAAGGGACATTTGTCACACTAGGTTGTAATTATTTGTGTCTACGTCTCTCTGTTACCCCATCAAGAGGGAACTCCTCAAGGGCAGGGACTGCTCACGCTTGAACCCACAGTGCTGGGCACATACTAGACCCTCAGTACATCTGTTGGCCGAATGAAAGAATGAACCAACACAAAACAAGAAATCAGTGTTTGGCAGGGTGAACAATCTTCTAATGTCAAGAGTGGCCTGATAATATTTTAAAGATATTCTGCTCATGGGGCATGGCCAATAACACTGCACAGTGATAAATGACTGGTGTTGTTCGATTAACTTTAAAAAAAAAAAGGGCACAGCAAACTACAGCATTTATTTTATTGGGTTTATATAGAAGCTATTTCTGTCTATTTATCACTTTAAACAGCACAGAACTCTGTTTCTGAAGAGAAATATACTCAAGGAGAAGCTTCAGGCATAGCTCAGATTTTTAGCCAAAAAGTAAAGTGTCAGCTTCATAATTTACTCGATACTAAAGAAGTTACTGAATGAGGCAAATCAAGATTCCTGCAGAGGAAGAGGGTGATGCCATTTCCCAGACTCCGTCAGTTCTCCTGTATCTACCTCACTGTCAGAATAAAAAAGAAGGAAAAGTCGACTTACATGAATTTATTACATGTGCCTGGTGGGATGGCAGTTAAAGAGTGAGAGCCTATTACATGCTTGGGTGGCATGATCAAGATGAAGAGAACAGATAGGTCTAAAAATTTAAGCTGCAACAAAGTTTCCATAAGGTGATGTTTGGGAATGTTCTCCTCAATACCGTGTCTAAAACAGACTCATACTTTTAAAGTTGGAAGGGGCCTGAGAGGTGTTCAGCAAACGGAAGCCTAAGAGATGCTGTGATTAGCATAGACTCACAGCTAGTTCCAACAGGATACAGTCATTTCCACACCACAGGCCTCCCTTAACCGCCCAGCACAAGCCGACCTTCCAAGGCCAGTGCAAATGCTTGTCAATGAGCTAGAGCCTCTTCTATAATCTCCACCTCTATCTTACTGGGACAGCATCCCATTTCCAATCCTATCACCACATCAACAGTGTGATAAGCTAATGACTGCCCAGATCTACTTAGAGTCTTTAAAAACCAGAACTGTGTTAAAACAGAGTACATTACCCTCTTAAAGAGATTCTCACTCAAATTAATGGGGACAGAGTGGGGTTTAAAAATGCATATTCAAAATATCCACTGCTGTCCCGGGGTGGGGTGGCTGACGCCTGTAATCCCAGCACTCTGGGCGGCCGAGGCAGGAGGATCACTTGAGCTCAGGAGTTTGATATCAGCCTGAGCAAAAGTGAGGCCCCACCTCCACTAAAAATAGAAAAATTAGCGAGGCGTCATGGTGCGTGCCTGAAGTCCCAGCTACTTGGGAGGCTGGGGCAGGAGGATTACTTAAGCCCAGGACTTTGAGGTTGCAGTGAGCTACAATAATGCCACTGCACTCTACCCAGAGCTACAGAGCAAGTCTCTGTCTCAAAAAAGAACCTAAAAAACAAAACACTGCTGGCTTTAGTCTCAAAATTTATTTTCAATTGATACTAATGGACGTGGGAGGTTTTTTTTGAGAATAGAATTCTCAAGAACTTAAATAGTTGAGAAAATTCTGCTCAAGGGACAATCATTCTTAATTTGAGAACATGATGAAAACTATGGAAATTTCTCCCTGCGAAGGGAAAATAAGCAAATACCAAAAACAAGCAAACAAAAAACCCCTACAAATTCAGGGGTTCATCAACTTCCCCACCCAAGATCCCAGGGAAAATGCCCCTGTTCTAGATTATCAGAAAATAAACTGCTGTTACCTTGAATTGCTTGTTCTCCTCCCGTAACCTCTGAACTTCACTCTGAAGCCTCTTACATTCTTCCATCACCTTCTTAACTTCAGTGTCATCCAAGGAAGAACTCAGAGACTTAGACACTGTTGGTGTTTCTGTCTTTGATGCAGTTGTAGATATAATTTTATTTATTTCTACATCATGCTGTTCAGAAATAAATGAAAGCCCAAGTGTCACCAACCATGTAATAAAGGACTTTTTTATGCAAAGTAAAGTAGTTCTCAGCAAACACCAAACGTGGTAGCATTTCATCCACACTGTAAAATGTCACATTTATTTTAAAAATGGATCACTTTATCTAGTATCTTAATAATCTAAAGCAACTGGGCCCTAGAAATTATGGATAAGGGCAAATAATGAAGTTCGGCTGAGACTAATACTTCAAAGAAAGAGAAAAAGGGCCGTGCATATTGCACTATCAAATTCCTGCCATGCAAAAATTAGCATACTGTAATTGTGCAAGCTCAGGAATTATTAGCCACAAATTACTGTCACCAGGAAGATGCGAACATCCCCAGGATTGGCTGGGTGGGGGAGGGAGGCCAGGGAGAACGTTTATAGAGGACAATTTATTTTACCAACTTAGAATTTGGAAGCTGGGATGAAGGTGAACCAAGCTCAATGTCTGTTAAGGTTTCAATCTGGGGAAGCCATATACTCCCCCCATATCCCCTGCCAAGACTGTGCTATGACACTCTCTTGAGATTTACTGGGGATGAGAGTTAGTCATTGGGGGGAGGGCACGGAAGCATTCAGACGTGCCAGGGCATGAGTGACTGGGGGTTGTTACCCTGGGAGTTCTGGGCAGCAAACTGAAGACCGGGGCATCTGGCTCTGCCCTTCATTTTCCAAATAAGAAGAGTGTGGCCCTGGGAGGGAAGAACCTATCACAGAGCTAGGACCAGAATATAGTTCTCACCACTTCTAAACTGACCTTCCCATGACAAAATATACTCTGGGAAGGGGGAAAAATGACTCTATCCACCAAAGAAACATGATAATGACAGTGGTCAATTATTGAGCAGAAAGAAAATAACTGTGTAGTTTTGACACAAATCAACAGCATTCCTGGAGATCATTATGGAAAATGTTAACAGAATGCTTCAGAGCATTTCTATTTCCCAACTCTAGCTATTAATGGCCAGGGTAGTTTATATTCTGCGTGTGTTTTAAATTCTTTGTGTTTTTAATACAATTTAAATTTTTTTGACTAGGTTGAAGGGAGGTCCAAATTAGCATTTCAGATACAGTCTCCTTTCTTCAACTGGTCACAAGTGAAGACCATGACAGGCATATCCCTTGTCTTCAGGCAAAGAGAAAGTAAGCTGACAGTCTGGGAGAAGGGTCCCCTTCCCCTCCCCTCAGGCAGCACAAGAGTCAGGTCACTCTCCGTGCAGGGAGATACCCTCTTCGGGGACACATGTGGCAGTATCTGGAGACATTTTTGGCTGTCACAGCCAGGGAGTGCTACTGGTGTCTGGTGGCGAGGTGCTCAGACGCTGCTGAACACCGTGCAGTGCGAAGCACAGTCCCCGCTACAAAGAACTGTCCAGCCCAAAACGTCAACAGTGCTGAGGTTAAGAAATCCTGATCTAAAGGCAGATTTTGGCTGAGGGAGGTGGAGTAAGGGGTAGGGAGAGGTGGTGCTGACAGGGGCACTTTGTAAAACAGCAGAACCTAAGGGCTTACCACCTAGCACCGTGCAAAGGGCAAATGATTCCCTGTTTTAGTCTCACCCACCGTTTAACAGCAACCTATGACTTTGCCAAGCCAAACAAGCTCTCTGGGATGTATGACATCTCAAACGACCATCGGGTTGCCCTTTTCAAGGGGAAAAATTGGTTCAATTAGTTGTCTTTCTGAAAGTCTTTCAAAGGCTGATTTCATAAAGGCCCACTTATTTGTTGACTTCAGCTTATTTTTTTTCTTCAGACACCAGAGGGAGGAAAATAATTTGCCAACTTAAATCTTGGTTTTGCAGGAGATGGTATGCAAATAAGTATCAGCTTGCAACATTCAATTATTGTTAACTATAAACATACTTACTGGTTTATCGTTTTCTGCTGGCAATTCAAACACACATCTAAGTTTTGAATCCATAAGGTCTTCTGGCTTTGCCTCCTTCCACTAGAACAATTTAAATTTAATAATCAAGATATTATAAAGCTGTTGGAAGAATAATTTTCTTCCTAAAACTGACAATTTCAGAAAAATACTCTTAATGAGAAAGCTCTGATGTATATCAAATAAAGAACTTATGTCTGCTGAGATTTCGATATTTTTAACATGACAAGATTAAAGACACTAGCTTTCCTGAATATTTACTACAGTTCACAAGCCCTGACGTCCTGCTGCCTGCCTCCTCAAAGCCAGCCGGTGTCCAGTGCAGTGGTCTGCGGGAAGCACGTGGAGGAGAGGGGAACACTGCTGAGCAAAGAGGGATTCTCTAAATCACGTGTGGATGACCAGAGGTAACTTTGGCTTTTCTTAAGGAAATAAAAGTTGTTTTACAGGCACACCTTTCTTAGGGAGCATAAGCACATACTATCTGGGAGTGGTTTCGCAACAGAGCCACTCTGCCAGCTACTAACAGAGCACACTAACTAGCTAGCCCCTCTGCCACTGTGGCTGCATCTGGGCTGCCCTGCCCTGAGGGCCCACACCTGTCCCTCCAGTCTGTGGTAAGAGCGCCTTCCTAGCTGAATCCCATGCTCTGGGAGGATGTGCTCCTGGTTCACAGCTCCTTTTGGCAGCGGAAAATGGGAATTCCAAGGTGGTCTGAGTATTGCAGACCAGCACCACGGCAAGGTTACATACACAGAAAAGGAAGACAACCCCCTCCCCGCCCCACCCCTCCCCGCCCCGCCCCCGGACTATGCAGGAGGCAGCTAGCGAGACACAGGTACCAAGAACCAAAAACGGGAAATAACCTACACATCTGCCACTAGGAGACTGCCACATAAACTATGGTAGATCCATTAAATGGAATAGCATGCTGCCACTCAAATGATACTGCAGAACATTCAATTACATGGGGGAAAGTCCAGAATATTAAGGGAAGAAACTACAAACAACATTGAAGTCTGCTCCCCTGCACACATGCACGTGTGTGTGTGTGTGTGTGTGTGTGTATGTGTGTGTGTCAAAAGAACATCAGGCAAGGATCACCGCTGGATGCTAAAACCACCCGGTGAAAGACTGCTGGCGAGCAGGATGTTCACGTAGTCTCAAAGCATCAGATGACTCAGAGTATCACAGATTACCTATTAGCCACGGGGGCAAATGAGCTTTGACACTGGAGACAGCTGGCAGTCACTATCTTAACCAAGTGATCAAACAGTGTCAAAAATAGAAGGACAACCTGGCATGAAATGCCTCCTGCTGTGATGCACACATGATATCAACTATGGATTGTTCTTGCCAAAAAATACTTAACGTGAATTGAATCAAGAGGAAATAAGAAAAACTGGGAATATGGGACATTCTACAAGCCAACTGGTCTGACTCTAAAAAATTCAAAGTCTGAAAAACAAAAAGGGTTGGGGGTCCTCTACTAGAATAAGAACAACTAAAGGCCATTTTTGGAACAACTGGAAAATGATAAATATGAATTTGTCTATTAGATAATAATAATGAATTGATGTTAACTTCCTCAGCTATAATTAATAGCATTGTGGCTGTATAACAGACTGTCCTTGTTCTGAAATATTTAGGAGTGAAGTGTCATAAAGTCTGCATCTTACATTCAAAGGGGTCAACAAAAAAGAAAATTTATGATAGAAAAGAAGCAAATGTGGCAACATGTTAGTTAACAAATGGTAAATAAAGGTAAACTGGACAGTGCTATTTTTTTAACTTTCTATACATTAAAATTATTTCAAAATAAAGAAAAAGCACTAGGCTCCCATTAATATTAATAGCAGTTAAGTTCTAGTATTAAAGAATTACAGGTCTCTTTCAGTGTTATTTTTTGTCATTTGTGTATTTCCAAAACTTCCTACAGTGTACATTTTATACAAAAATTGTTTTAAACTGTTATAAAAATAATCATCCAACGAAATGAAATGGCCCTTCAGTGTATGTGCAGTGCCTCGCCTATACTCTGACAGACAAGTGTCGGAGACTGGACGAGGATTTACACATGGCACGCTTAATCCCCACTATCATGACAGCTGTGTTTTTATCCCTAATTTGCAAATGACCAAAACCTTGAGAGAGTTAATGAAGCCTGTTCCAGCCATAATGTTAGTAAAAGGCAGAACTCAGTTTCAAAACCGAGACACCCAAGCCATGCTCTTTCCACTACGCCATGCAGCAAAAGCCAAACAGAACGTACTCTTGGATATTCCATATTTTGCATCTGCCATACCTTTCCTTGGTCACACAAATTAACATGAAGTGACACACCATGTTCCAGAAAATAAAAGAGAAAGTAATGAATGCCTCAATCATCGCTCGTATGAAAAGAAGATGGCCTGTGATCACTGATCTCTCTCAGACTCAAAAATATCTGGCTTCCCCTTCATTTCCTGCTTACAAGTGAAACATGAGTGGACGTGGTCAGTTACATTTTTCTAGAACTAAACGAAAGGCTGTGTGGCACCATGAGGGACAGGGGAGGGCTTGGCGTGGGGACAGCTGACTCAAATCGGCAGACATGCCGTGGGTGACTTGGGTCTGCTGCTTAGGCTGGCAGCAGAGCGGTCCAAGGAAGGCCTGTTCTCTCCCCAGCTGTGAGGACTAGCAAGCCTCTCCCTGCAGCGCTGTGGATTGTAAGGCTTGCCTGTAGATTCTGATTCACACTCACAGCACCAGAATGTCCGTGGATTTATTCAAGTATATAAAAAGCTTACTTTGGGGAGAATTTCCATTATAACCTATTTTTGTCAAGAAATATCAATAATATAATAGCACTTATTTATTTTATAAAAATGAAGTCATCTTAATTTTACCAAAATTAGAGACAAAGTTAAACATGTATTTAAGCAGGGGGGAAAATACAGGCATCTAGGGAAAAACAAATAATCATGCTTACTAGAACCAAGAAAAAAAAAATCCAGCCTAAGTCAGGAAGGACATTCAGTATCAACACTCTCACATCCCTCTGGGTTTGTGGGGAGACAGGAAGACAAGGTAAGAAACAGCTCCTAAGATGAAAAGTACCATTTTCTGTGGGGAGCGAGGTGGGGGAGGTATTCCTAACCATTCACGATAAAATCTATCAGAGCAAGAAACTGCTAAGAAAATGGAGTTTATAAAAGTCAGAAAAGAATACTACTCTAGGAAGTTATATAAGATGTTAAAATTATTCATCGAAGTTTTAGAAAAACCACAAAGGTAGTCAAAGTACAAACCTCCTTGAAAACATCATTCCCCTTTAAACAATTTGACACATTTTGAAATGCATGCACCCACAATTAATTCTATACCTAATCAGTTTTTAAATGACTATTACTGAAAAAAATAAGAAGCATTCAGTACTTACTACTGCTTCCATATCAGAAGTGTCAGATGGAGCAAACATAGACTGAACCATAAACTTGTGTTTACTTTTCTCATTGGGATCATAATCGAAAGGCTGTAACATCACTGAGAAAGAAAATATTTCATTAGGAGGGTCAAAGCTTGGTCATCAGTGCCATTTGTTATGCCAATACCTGTACTTAGGTTGTAAAGCAGCTTACCAGCATTCTCTCATCTGACCCTCAGGACACCCCTGGTGACGTAAGCAAGAAGTGACCAACACCTCCATTTTGCAGGTCACCAACCTAAGGTCCAGGAAGGTTGGGGACTTGCCCAAGGTCAGAAAGCATATAGTGTCAGAGCTGGGAGAAGGGCCTGTCTTCTGATTCCTAGTCCACTGACAACTTTCACTCCCACAAACCTACCACAGACGTCTACGACAGGCCTTACGGAATCAGTAAACTGTGTGAAACACCATATGCCTGTTTTGCTGAAGAAAACACATCCAAATGGTCTTTTCAGGAACTAAAATAGAATAATCTAAGATGTTTAAGAATGTTTAAGAAACTGTTTTAGCTTCTCTCCACCCCATTTCCCATATAGCTAATCGAGGTAATGCTTGAAATACAATCTTGCCAATAGAATGCTAGAAAATGTTCACAACCAGGACATTCACATAGGAGGGGAAAAACCACCACCAGCTTACAGCCCCTGCCCTTGTCCCTCAGAAAGGAGAGCAATGGCACAGAGGAGCCTGTGGGTGAGTCCCACCCACCGCACTGAGGGAGGTGCCTGCCCACTCCGACTGGCTTCCTTCAGCCCACTTCCTGGAGCAGACGAGGGCCTTCTCCCGTTAAGTGACAGCTGCTTTAAAGTTTAAAGTATGTTATTTGCTATTAATACGAGGCTTTGGCTAAGTCACAAATCTAATTAAGTTCCCTGAAACATAACTTCATGTGCAGGAAAAGCCTACCGTGGCCCCAGTCACGAGAGCCAGTGTGGACTTGGTGTGGCCATGTGCGACTGCTGCCCTGCTCCTGCTCCACTGCTCTGGAGAGCTCTAAGATGAACGAGGATTATCTGTAAAGAGCCCCGATGCTCAGGTGACAGCAACCTGAAGACCATGCTTGTTTTCAGAGAAGCTAGCACTTTGGATGAAACACAAAACTGATGGGCCCAGAGAACAGAGCCCACCCCAGATGAGCAGCTGCAGGAAGCTCAGCCTTCTCTGCCTGTCTTCTCCACCTTCTCAGAGTCGGTGCCAAGGAGGGAGCCGCCAAGAGCACTCTGCCAGGGCTCTGCCTGGGTTCCAAGCACACCCCACGGCCAAACAGGCCCTTCCTCTGCATCTCCCCACCACCTCCACCTTGCCCAGCCCCAGTACCTTCACGAAGCCCCAAGAAGGAAAGAAAGGAAAACCACCTTTATTAGTGCGTACTCCATACCAGGTACCACAGAAGGCACACTCCCTCAGTTCTCCCATTTAATCCTCACAACAATCCATCAAAGAAGCTCGTGTCTCCATTTTCTAGATAAAAAATAAGGGCTTAGAAAAGCTAAGTGGCCTCACTTGGGTCCCATGGCCAGCATGTTAAGCAACAGTGCCAATGCTCCAATCTGGCTTTGACTCCAGAGTCAGCCTTACACATCACAGGTTCTCAAGCGGGATCCAAAGACCCCAAGGGTCCCCCGTGGGGTGATTCCATGAAATGAAAACTATGGTCATGGCCAGGCACGGTGGCTCACGCCTGTGATCCCAGCACTTTGGGAGACTGAGGTGGGAGGACTGCCTGAGGCCAGGAATTTGAGACCAACTTGGGCAACATAGTAAGCCTCTGTCTCCACAAAAAAAAAAAAAAATTTTTAATTATCAGGTCATAGTGGCACATGCCTATAGTCCTAGCTACTCAGGAGGCTGAGGCAGGAGGATCACTTGGGCCCAGGAGTTTGAAGGTTACAGTGATCTATGACCGTGCCACTGCACTCCAGCCTGAGCAATAGAGCGAGACCCTGTCTCAAAAAAACAAAACAAAACAAAAAAGCCATCATAGCAATACCGAGATGTTGTATGCCTTTCCCACCACGCTGACACTGCACTGATGGCGCAAAGCAACAGAGGTGCCTTAGCACGAGTCAAGGCTGCGGAGCTGAACGGTTCTCACCACTGTACTGCACACCACCACACCCGCTCAGTTTAAAAAGAAAAATCCATTTCATTTAATATCCTTGATGAAGCAAAAAAAACATTAATTTTTACTAAATTTCAACCTTTACAACACACATTTTTAACACTCTTCTGACAAAACTGCACTTCTCCCGAAGTAGGGTGGCTGTCTTGGGACAAACACAGGGGCAGTGGTTTGAACTGTGAACTGAACTTTCGCATGGAAGACCATTTCTACTTGAACAAACAACTAACAGATAAACTCTGGTTATTCAGAACTGGGTAAATGGCATATATTTTCTTGAAAAATGAATGAAGCCTGTAACTTCAAGGAAAACAACTTATAATAGTTGTTGCCAATGATAAAATCCAGGCTTTCAAGGAAAAATTATAACTGTGGGAAACTATTACATCTGATACCAAGAGCTTCATAGTTTCCCAAAGACTTCTCTGATGAGATCAGTAGGGATAGTAATGAATATAATTTTTTGATATTGAACAATGAAATGTGTCAACATTTGAAAGACCTGTATAACTCAAATAAAACTGTCCAAACGATCCATGCATGATATTACAAAATCCATTGAAAGTACAAGAGAGACTGATATATTTTGGTGAAACAACATTCAAAAAGCTCACAGACATGGTTTCTGATTCCACTCCACACTAACAACATTTTAAGAAAGTACACTTGTCAAGTTTTGGTGTAATATCAAAGGAGAATGTCCAGAATTACCTGCAAAGTCTATGAGACATATGCTTCTCTTTTCCAACTACATATCTGTGATGAAAGCACCTTTTCTTTACATATGTTCACCAAAAGAACACATCATAACAGACTGAATGCAAAAGCAGACATGAGAGTACAGCTGTCTTTCATTAAAACAGACATTAAAGAAATCTGCAAAAATTGTCAAATAATGTCAGTCTTCTCAACTGATTTTTTTGAAAAAGGTTCTTTTCCTTTTTTTTTTTTTT
>VBSM01003201.1:2597675-2648937 GCA_008086735.1 Cheirogaleus medius
CCTCCCAGAGTGCTAGGATTACAGGCGTGAGCCACCACGCCCGGCCTGAAAAAGGTTATTTTTCATTAAAAATGTTACTCTGATAATGTGTGATTTGTTATTCTTAAATGAATAATTTTTTAATTTTTCAGTTCAATTTTTAATATGATAAATATCAATACAACCTACAAATAAAAAAGATTTTGGGGTCTTTTTTAAGAGATGGGGTCATGCTATATTGCCCAGGCTGTCCTTGCACTCCTTAAGCAATCCTCCTGCTGCAGTCTCTGGAGTGGCTGGAACTACTGACAAATGCCACAGCGCTCATCGGGGTCTTCAATTTTCAAGAGTGTAAAGGGGTCCTGAGACCAAAAGGTTTGAGGACCATTATTCTACACCAAACGGCCTCATAGTGCTCTCCAGGAGGAAAATGATCTGATTAAATAATTTAAGTGAACACACTGGTGGCTTTGTGTAGTACCCCTTTTGGGAGAATCTGCAGTTTAAAAAGAGAAAGGAGCTTTACACAAACCAAGCCTTGGGTTTTCAGGATGTACCAGGCTCCCAGGTGGAGACAGAAGCACGTGTGCACGTACACTCGTCCCTTATGGAAGGAACTGGGGTTCCCTGTGCTCCTCTAATCAAATGACTTTGCAACTGCTTGCTCTACCTCTGCAGAAGGGTGCTGTCTTTGATCCACTGCCACCTCACTGGGGACCTTACAGTTGTCACCAGCACAACTCCAGGCCTATAACATCCCTGCCACGTCACCACAGTGTAGATCTGGAAGGACCATTTAACGGGGCAGGGGAGAAGACGTAAACAGGAATGCAAGCACACAAAGCAGTGGGTACTGGTGGTTACCAAGGACTCACTTTAAGGGAACACTGGAGAGGGCCTGAGGCAGCAGGTCAAACAGCCCTCCTGCAAAGCAGGGGACCCTCGAGACAGAAACACAGACCCCAAGAGGCACAGGTGAGGCTGGCGAGTGGAAACCTTTCAACTGGGAATAAACCTGTGGCCTGAAGCTTGTGAACTTTCAGGAAGCTCTGGGTGTAAGGTGGACACTTGGCCCTTGCCCAGCTACAACAACTCTCCTCCCACCTGGAGCAGCAAGCCGAGAAGGTGCTTGCCACCCACCGTCTCTCCTTGGCTCCCGGGCTCCCAAATCAGCAAGCCCGAGTGAGGAGGTCAGGTGGCCACCCAGATGTTGTGAAACGTCACAGACCGTCCGAGCACCTCAGCATCCACACCCTGCTTGTCAGGGCCCCTAACTCACATCAAAAATTTGTATTTCTCGCTACTATCATCTCATGTCAGACTCAATTTGCTATACCCTACTAGCTGGAACTTTATGAGAAGAACATGATAGAATAAATGTTGCTAATCGTTTGTTCTTTCAGCTCCATACATGCAAATTGTGACAGAAATTATGTACTTTTTTCCATGACAGGCTATAAAAGAGCTTCCCATTAACTTAATTTATTTCACTTGAATACCAGAGACACTGACGATAAAACCCTCTTAACTGAACCATCCATCCCACTTCTAAGATGTATCTGCTGACACTACATTAAAAAGAAGCTTGTTACCAGGAGGCGGCCTGGAGACAGGGCCACTGCTCAGCCGCATTGACACTTTGCGATACAGTGCCTGTGGTATTACAGACTGCAAGCGTGGGATCCTGTTAAGAAAGGGCCTTTGGGGTCATAAAACATTGGATCAATAAGATCTGACTTTTTTCAATAGAGAAGAAATGCGATCTATATGCTACTTAAAACACACGCACTCCTTAGAGAAATGACGACTTGATTAAATACAGCATAAATGCTGCTTCTGAGAACCCAAGCAAGTCACAGATCATTTTCATCTGCATCATAACGGTAACAGAGCAAATGAATGAAAGTCTAACAAGCACCATGGCACATGCTTCATTTTATTTTTAATCTCAGAATTTTATCTTCAAAGCGTCTCTCTCCACATTTTACAGGCCCACAATCTCAGCGCAGGCCCCACTGACTCACCTCTAGATTTCTGCCAACTAGGAGATTTTCTGACATGCTCCCAGTTTCTTTCTCATCCAAATTACCCTGCATAGCCCCTAATAAGCCCCAGAAATATAATCTCTTCCAACACCCTATTCACATCAATTCCTCGGATCAAAAACCTATTGAAAAAACAACTATTCAGCTCTTCACACTCTGGTCCTCCTCAGATTTGCTGCTATCTCCCAACGACAGGCCTCCCTTCTGGACCAACAGGTGTGCACGCGGCTCAGGCCATGCATCCAGTCCCTACACCCTCATACCCAGTGACATTCTCGTCATCGCTAAAGTCTCCTCGTACCGTGTCGGCCCTACTTGGCACATTCTTTCTGATTCTCCCCTCCCCTACTCACATCCCACTATACCACATCTTCCAGGGCTTAATCCACTAACACAACTCTGTAAGGAGAAGTTCCCAAACTTCAGCATTTATCAGAATCACCTGGAATGCTTACCAAAACACAGATTGCTAGACAGACGCCACCTCCAGAGTTTCTGAGTTAGCAGGGCTGGGGTGGGACTGAGAACTCACATTTCTAACAGGTCTGAGGTGCCACTGCTGCTGCTGGCCCAGGGCCCCGGCAAGAGAACTGTGCTGTGCTGTATGTGCTTCCGCACGCGGCAGCTCCTGCGGAACGCACGCCATCTCACGCCCCGGATCCTACCGCGGTGCCTTACTCTACTGGGAGACAGTGTCGATACTGAGACTCCTGAGCTCCTTCCTACATGTTTGCCTTTTCTCCCCAATTAGACCGAGACCAGGACTTCATGTTTTGATAGCTCAGATTCTGGGTGCTAATTTGCATGTTTTCATTAGTTGAGCAGTTTATACCTTCTTCCCTTCCAATATTCAAAGCACTCCTGAATCATGCTTCCTCTAGAAATCTCCTTGGGGAAGCCAAAAGAGGGAATCCTCCCTAACTCTCAAAAGCTGGCTTCTCTTCTGTCCCACTTCCCACACCTGCCCCCTCCACGTGGCCTAGACGGTGCCTCCCAGCTTCTCAAGGTGGCTTCCTCCAACTCCAGCTCTGCCTGCTCTCACACAGCCTGGTGACAAAGGCTCCTCCACCACACTGCACTCACGGTGTCACAGTGAAGCTGTGCTCCACTTTGAAGCTAATTAAAGGCATACATAAATAAATGCCAACCAGAGCTCCTGATTAGCCAAAGATAACCAGTATCACCACAGTGAGGTGGGATAATTCTAGCCTAAAGCAAAGAAGCTTGACATTTTAGTTAGACTATGAGTAAATTTATTATTTCCTTTAGGATTATCAAAATGTCGAAATTATGACTACCTTCCTGGACCTCTGTCTATTCAGGGACCCATGGATGGAACTGAGTCTAGTGAGTAAATAATTAATTTCATCTCATTATAAATAAGTTAACACTGAATTGTCTTTGTATTCAATACAGGACTTTCCAGTTCGTGTAGTCTGTCTTAGATAACAAACTCCTCATAGTCTCATTAATTTACTTGGTAGAGACCAGTACAGATGTACTGACAGTGAGGTCTCCTTTCTGCGGTATCAATGGAAGACGAGGTGTGCTATACACAGGCAATGGTCAGATAGCAAGGCTCGCTCACTCTTTTATAAATAGCTTTTTAAATATAAATCTCTTTTAAAACTCCAACACACTTTAACTGACTCCTATAGCACTCAATAATGGAGCATGACGTAGCCTCTTCTGATTACTCTCAAATTGTGACACAGGACCCCCATCACGCACTAACTCGGTGAACCCTGCAAGCCACGTCTCTTGGGATGCAGCACCTGAACCGTGGAGAACGGTCCGCCCAGGGTCTACAAAGATGCAGATCCCCGCTATTGTTTCTGGACTCCCCCCGCGCCTGTTCTCCGGAGTATTCCTGCCCAGCCCGCCACTGTCTGATCTGCACTGTCACAACTGCCACTTCCAAAGGGGCCGCCTCTCCAGCCCTTCCCCTTCCTTCTGGTCTGTGATGAGCTGGAAACCAGAACAGGGTTAACAGTTAAGTGTAAATTAGGAGTAAACGGGATGGTATTCAAGGCTGGAGAGCCCTCAAACAAGTAAGTATGCAAGCAACCGCAATGAGAGAAAAGAACATCCCCTTCTGGCTGCTCTAAAACTTTACTTTCCTTCTGCTTCTCAGCCATGTTGTGGGGAGCTGAAGCTACCTTTAGCTAAGTGAGGTGTACTGAATGGACTTGACAAGTTCTCTTGATTGTGATGTTTGAAAAAAAAGAACTGTATCATAAAAAGTAAAACATAGGAATCTAAATATTACGATAAACTTTAAAAAATCTTTAAAAGCGTAATTAAGCTGAAATTTTGTCGGTAATTTTTTTTTTTTTTTTACCAGAATCTCGTCCAGTGAAAGAGATTAAAGACATCTTTTAAGTATGAATGTGCGTTGTTCTTATCTGAGAGTAATAAGCCTGGTTCATGGAAACCATTTATAAGAAGGTTTCGCTTATCAGAGACTTCCAAAGAAAACGATCAAACAAAGAAGAATGTTGCTGTTAAGAAGACCAAACTCCGACATGCAGCTTCCACTATCAGCATGTGATGGATAAATGCCTGGCTTCTTTATCTAAGGGCTCTGTACACATGCATTCCGGTGCGAATCACCAGAAAGCGGCCCCCAAGCACGGCTGGTCCAGGGCCACCAAATGGCTACATTAAACTGAGTCAGCAAAATCTTAGAAGGATTAATTATCAATTGCAATACTACCCAATTACATTAATTGGCCAATGTTTCTATCTAAGAAGAGTTGCTGATATTCATTCTCTGTCCTCAGGATTTTATTGGACGAACTTTATGCATTAAATGTGATTGAGAAGAATGCTGAAAAGAGCTATACGTCAGGAATGAATACTGCTCCTTAATTCTTTGAATTCTAATTTAAAATACAGATTCAGACACTGGGAGATTTGTGTTTGTTTGTCTTTAATCCATTTTCAATTCCCAGGGTACACTTAGTAAAGTGTATCTGTACCTAAATATTGGTATCTTTAATGACTCTTTCCAGTACCCCCCCCACAGATATTTTGCATTTCTAATTTGCTTGGTACACAGGCAACCAATGTGCATAATTGAACTGCAAATGGAAGCGTGCTTGCTACTTTAGTGAAATTAGAATTCAGTGAAGGTTATAAAAATATTAAACTTAATATCATATTACAGGAAGCGTAAGTATTTTTGATGGGCCCATAATTTTACCACTTCACCTGCTGTATCCGCTGGCAAACATGGTTTGGAATATTAATGGAAAACTCCCTCATTATTAAACTGCAGTATTAAAAAAAAAAATTCACAACCACTAACAGCTTACCACAAAGACATTTTCAGAAATTATCTACCTTAAAAATATTTTCCCACCATACAGTTCAGAAAATAGATTTAATTTTGCAAAGCTAGAACAAATGGGGAGATCCCCCACTGCCTCAAACAATTCATTAATTCAAAAAGTTCTATTTTCCTTGCATTTCAAATCTCAGAAGGAAAAAAAAATCCAATCTCCTCTTCTCCAATCTCCATTTAAGTGTGCCTATCTTGCTGAGGTCCAGATTTGAATAATTCAAAAGCATCTCTAGTATATAGTATGTATCAAGGGGCAAGGGGCCAAAACCATGGCATTTTGGGTCAATTAATGCAAACAGAAAGCTCCCTGTACCCGCTTCACCTACCACATTGCTTCATCCAATAGGCAAAGATGCCAGAAAGGGCTACAATAACAATGAGATGAGATGAACACCTATGTAAAGGACAAAGAAAAGCACTCAAATTACAGGTCAAAGGGACCAGATCCCAAAGCAGTTTGGCAAAGTCCACACATTATAATCCACCGACACAAGAAGTTTGGGTTATGCCTGTGTCCAGCTGATACTTTACCACCTGAGTTTAGTAAAGAACCCAATAAGTGATTTGCCATGTTCTAAAGAAGAAAGGTCAGAGACTGAACTTTTGAAGCACAATATAAGGTCCCTTGAATATCAGGTTAATCTGAAAGATGAGAATAGCTTCACAGGGTATGTCTAAAAGATATCTGGCTCTCCCTGTCACAACCCAGACCTTTGTGCATTCAAAACCCCAGCTCCACGGGTGAGTATCATCATCACCATCACCCTCCCTCCCTCCCCCTTCTCTTTTTCCTTCCCTGCCTCCCCCCACCCTTTCTCTTTAAAAGAATGATTTATAACCTCCCCTAATAGCTAGCGCATCCCAAGGGTTTTCAGAAATAGGAGCTGCACACTAGGCATGTCCTTTTCAGGTATGCTGTGACACTATGGGTGGCAGGCAGGCCAATGCTGGTAGTATTTTAAGTTGATTTGATTGGCCACCTTTTTATAGATTATATTTGAAAGTTTACTAGCAGCTTTTCACTATAAAACAAAAGCACATTATAGAAAGAAGAAAAATTCTTATTTCTTCTCAAAATTAGGAAGGGCTCACAAATTAAAATGTGGGATTAATTTATTTCCAAAAAGGCAATTCAAATATTATACATCCACCTTCAAATATTAAACAATCCATCTACTCAGTTTTTATCAAAGCTAGTAGAAGAATGATGCAATCCCACTCTTGTATCATGCTTTCAGTTACATGGTATTTGTAAATATTCTGTGAGGCAGATAACTATTCTCCTCATTTTACAAATGAGAAAACTAGAATCTAGACAGGTTAATAGATCAGCCAACTGGTTAAACAGCAGAGCTGGGCTTCCTGCTTAGGTTTCCTAACCTCAAACCCACTGATCCTTGAAAAGAGCGGGTAAAACCAAGCTTGGCCATGTGTGCCCCTGGGGAGAAGGGAAGGCAGGCCTTCGGTTAATGTGTGCTGCCTGACCCGTTATCCTCCACCTGCTGGGGATACCGTCTCTCCCAGAGGAACCTGGGAGCACTACTCACTCACCAAGATGTCATCGGGTAGCTGCACTTAAGAGGACCTCGGAAAAGGGCAGTGCTCTTTATTCCAAGGTACGCACGTCTAATAAGTGATGCAGTGGCCCCTCAGCACATACTACTGCAGCACAGGGGGCTAACCTTCTTTGCTGACCTGTGAGGCTGTCCTGGGAATGCAACGATATCTGGCTTCACCCAGGTTCCCCTCAAGCACTGATTAAATATCAAATAAAAACAAAGAAGCCCCTTCTCATATGCAAATATAATGTTGTTTCACCTAGGAGGAAAGCCTGCAGACACCTGGACATTTTGTTATTCAACTGCTTTTCTGCCAAATACACTAAATTTTGAGAACAATGGAACTTAACATTTTACATTCATTTGTGAGTGGGGCCATCCCCTAAGACTGTGAGGCAGGTTAGCACCCTAGAAAGAACACTGGAGCAGGAGCCAAGACTCAGCTCCAAATTCCACATCTGCCACTAAACCATTCACAGGACTCCAAATGATCACACCTATACTCTGTAACTTGCTCTCTTATCTGCAAAATGAAGGCCACAACCACAAAATCTTGGTCTTCCTTAAGTAATCATAATCAAAACAAATGTGCAATTAATTATTATTTAAAAAAATTCCTATGACGGTAGAGGAATGGGTCTTTCTAAAAGAGAGACAGAGACACACATAAACACACACATGTTTATACTGAACATCAGAAAGCACATCTACATTGCATAACCACCTACTAAGATTATTTTATTCAGAGAATCCTGCTGCTTCCCCTGCATTTACTGTGAAAATTGGTCATTTTCATCTACTGACAACCTTGCTCAAATTTGATGTGGACAAGGAAATCAAGGGGTAGGGGGAGTGGGTAAAAGAGGAGAATGAAAGATTTCAGCTCCCCTTGATATCAAGGGAAAAACTTAAAGCATATGGATCCAGAAGATACCTAAATGCCAACATCCCAGGTCCTTTCCTTTCTCCAGTATGCTGCAGAAAGAGCATGGGCCTCAGAGCCAGACAAAATGATCCACACCTTGGCTCTGTCACTTGCTAGCTACACGACCCTATGACCACTAGTCTCCTCCGTAAAATGGAGGTAACAACGCATGCCTCCCAGGGCAGACAGCAGAACGACGTGCGATAGTACATGTGCAGCTCCAATACACAGGAGCCCCTCAATCAACGCTGGCTTCTGCCCTCCTGACTTCTGGATAACACCCTGATTCGAGAGTCCAGATCAGGCCGTGCAGCCTCGGAAGCACAGGGAAAGAGCTGGCGCAGGTGCACCATAATGAGAGAGAGCAACGGACGCAGGGAATAAGAGTTTGCAGAAACGATCAGATAATGAAACACCTTATATCTTTCCAAAAAGGTGAATCATTTTCTTTTAGGTGTCAAATGAATAGCTAAATGTATCACAATCAAAATCTATCGTGAAAAAAAAAAGCCAGACATGTACTCATCTCCAACGAGTAGCAGCTCCTACCACTGCAGAAGCCTCTGTGGCACTGGGCAGTTAAGGGTAAACACGCTCCCCCAGAGTTCCCCTCGTCTCCAGAAGTTCTAATGAGCTAAAAGTTTATTCCATTTCTAAAATACATTTAAACTCCAACCCATCACTTACATCTCCTTAATTCTGAAATCCAATTCTCAATTTGGGCACTTTACCAGCATCTTTTCAAAAGTTGGACTTTGGAAAATATATGCACTCTCAGACAGAAGTGGGGAAAAGCCATCAGACATGCACCAAACTGACACCCTCGAATATATTCCAATTTCCTCAGCCCTCATCTCCCTTAGCGTTTCACAATCAGTAAAGTGCAATGACCAATCATTGGAAATGACATGAGCTTAATGTCAGAAATCATTTAGTTTAAATAAGAAAATAACTCCATTTAGCTTTCTCCCACAAAGTAAAATTAAGTTTGTTTAGCCCTTTTTTATTTATTGCCAAAGGGCAGATTTAATTTCAAGGGAGTGAAAACCAAACTCATTCTGAAGTGAAGCCTAAAGTTACCACTTTAATTTTGCTCTAACTATTGAGGCGCAAAGGCTGAAAGCATTAAAATAAAGAGGCATTAATTATGAGGGAAAAAGGTGTGAGTGGGACCCACTAAGATTTTTTAATCAGGGGGTGGAGGGTGGAGGTTGGAGAGAAGTCTATCATCTTATTTTGCTATGCTGTAAATATAAACTTTAAGAAAACCCACTGGCTCTAGGGGCCTTTTGAGCCTGCCCTCACGGGCTCCCGTCTAGGACTTACCCGATACATTAATCGAGGCCCCTGCATCGATGATCCCACTGTTGGGCCTCACACAGTACCTGCGCGGTGCTGTGGTCTTCACTTTAAAGCACACGTTTCGGTCTGTCGGGTTGCCAAGCTTTAGGTTGGTGGTGACAACATCAGTGAAGGGACCTGTGGAGTAAGACAGAGACTGGTTGGGAATCTAGTGAGGAAGGGTTAGAAGACTGGCTTATTAATGGCAGGGAGGGAGGTCAATGTGGTTAAAGGAAGATTTGAGATCCAGAATTATCTCATTAACATGCCAATGGATGGGAGAGATGAGCTGAGGTTAATGCATTAGCAGTAACAGCTAATATTTACCATGTTCTTACTATTTCACCAGGTACTTAGTGAGCGTTCTAACATATGGCATCTCACTGAAACCTCACAATTTTATGATTATTGCTGTTTTACAGATGAGAAAATTGAGGACGGCAGAGACAAGCTACTTGTCCAAGTTTTCACACTAGTTAGTGGTAGTTAGGATCTACAACCAGATGGCCTGAATCCAAGGCCAGTTCTTACCTATGTTAAATACTGATTTCCACAGTAACAAGATGAAATCTAACAGAAAGAGTATAAAGGACTAAACTTAGTCCAAAATGATTATCGAGGGCAGAGGGGGCCGAGAGTAGCAGATGTAAGAAAGAGGTGTTAATGGTCTACAAACACAGAAACCCCCAATAACAGAGTGTTGCTGCTAGAAAAGTTAATATCATCTTAGGCTACGGCAAGAAGTTCAGCGCCCTGCTGGGCAGTCCACACCTGAAACATCACATTCATTTTTAACTGCGTAGGCTACTGGGAAGACTGAAACAAAGCTCGGTGCCCTGAAGATATTTTTTATTACTATTATTTATTCATTTCCTACTTTATTAGATTTTTTAATTAAAAAAGTAAAACATGCTTCTTAAAACGAACCAAACAATAAAAGATGTATAAAGAGGAAGTTAA
This sequence comes from Cheirogaleus medius, assembly GCA_008086735.1. Taxonomy (NCBI): domain Eukaryota; kingdom Metazoa; phylum Chordata; class Mammalia; order Primates; family Cheirogaleidae; genus Cheirogaleus; species Cheirogaleus medius. Next base: position 2,607,831 of record VBSM01003201.1, read on the forward strand.
TAAGCTTTCCCTGTCCCCTGAGGTAACTAATATTGACGATATGGGAGATCTTTCCACATCATCTACGCTTACACAAACAATACATACATACAGGTGTGGGGGGTGGGGGCTAACAAAAATGAGATAATACTATTCATGTTACTCTGAAACTTGTTTTTCATTTACCAATCTACTACAGACATGTGATCACTAGGCTTACTAGTCAGTCAGGTGGGAGAGGTTGAACTACAAGACCTCTTAGGTCTTTTTCAAATTTACATATTTTCAACAGGTAAGTCAACATCTTTGTGTTCCCTCTAGGCAAGTTCTTCTGTCTTTACATTTACAAGGAAGTAGGAGACGGGGTGGAAAGGGGGATGTGCTTGTGTGTTCACAAAGAAGTACATAATGTTGGTTCATCTGTACCTTAAGAAGATCCAACAAAGAAATTTGAATCTGTGCTTTGAAAAGTTTTCAATGAGACTCCAAGCTCCTGAGGGCAAGAATTATACCTAACCCATCTCCGTATACCAGCACTGTGCCTGACATGGAATAAAGGTCTCATTATATTAATATCTATTCACCAAGAAGAAAACTACCTGTCAATTATCTCTAGCAAAATTAAAATCTCAGGCTGGTTCCTCTCCTCTTGAGGGGCTCAGGGTATGAAAAATCAACGTGATATGGGCTTAACTTAAATAGAAATTAAGAAATCAATAACGGTGGAAAGAAAGAAAGGAAATGGGACTCAATTCCAAAATCAAATAAACTACAGCTAGTTCTGCTATAAGGCTTATTTTGAAAACACAAATTTGTTCCAATTTGACTGATGTGCATATTAGAGGGACAATCTGAGCATAAAACGATTTTCGCATTTGCTTATGCATGATTTTGTCTGCAAAAACAATAGGGGAACACAGAAAACTGTCCCCAGCTGCATCTAGCCTCACAGTACACAAAACACACACCCACACACACCTCAACCACCTCAGGATGCCTCAGTTCACCCTTTGGGCAATGAGCCACACCTGTCCACACTTGGCATTACAACTTTACGTCCTATTTCAGGTAATCCTCCTTCCTCTACATCACAGTAACTCACAGAACACAACTCCTCTGACATCTATATCCACAGGCAAACTTCACGTCTTTTTCACGGTAAAGTGATGAATCTGCTGCAGTATTTGCTGCTTTCATCTTTGTTACGTGTACCACTGACAAAGTCAATCGTGGACGTGGACAACCAATGAAGTCTCCACAAAAGGCCCAAAAAACAGGGTTTGGGGAGCTTCTGGGAGTTGAACACATGGAGGCTTGCAGGAAGGTGAACAAGAACTCATCTGCATGCTGGGAGGGTGGCACATCCCAACTCCACGGGGACAGAAGCTCTGTGCTCAGGACCCTCCCAGACCTCGCCCTATGTATCTCTTCACCTGGCTGTTTATTTGAATCCTTTCAAATATTCTCTGTAATAAACCAGTAAATGTAGGTAAATGTTTCCCTGAGTTCCGTGAGCTGCTCTAGCAAATTAACTGAACCCAAAGAGGGGGTCGAGGGAACCCCAACTTGAAGTTTTGGAGGCCCAGACTTGTGACTAGTGGGAGGGAGGGGGCAGTCTTGGGGACTGAGTCCTCAACCTGTGGGACCTGATGCTATTTCTGGGGAGACAGTGTTGGATCTGAATTAGAGGACGCCCAGCTGGTGTCCACTGCTTCGTGTGTGTGAGAAAACCCCGCATTTGGTCACAGAAGTCTTCCGTGTTGGTGGTTGTGGTGTAAGAGTAGGGGAAAAGCACAGTATGAGAGTTTTTTCCAAAACAGCTTATCCTTCCACTAAGGCCTGCCTTTGGCCTGCTGGAAGCCATGAGAGGGGGCATTCTGAGGGGTGTGTAGGTACAGTTTTAGACAGACGTGGGGAAAGGCAGAGTCTTTGGTACTGCACCTCACCTACTGAGTCCACCACAAACAACCCTCTCTCCACACTTAGGCCAGCTCCCTACTGAGAACAAAAAGCTTACGCAGGAGGGCAGGGACTTGTGGCCCAAGAGGATTTTCAGCTAGTGAGGGAGAGCCAGATGCTGACGATGCTTCATCCTTGCATCAAGTTCTTGGCATCACGGGAGAAACAGGACACTTGGTGCTGAGGCAGTGTTTGAGAGACTATGGAGGCAGCAGCTCTCCGGGACTACCCTTTCTCCAACACATGCAGTCTGACTCGTAATAAAGATGGAGAAAGTCTGATCTCCTGTTAAGTCTCTCTGCTTGCTTAAAGTAGGGATCACTTCAGCAATGGTAGGGAAAAAAAAGAATAGCTAATCACAACTATGACTTTCTAGTGTCAAAGAAAGCAATAAAACACACACACACACACGCACACAAATGGCACACAAACCTACAAGGAAACAAGTAAATCACCACATATATAATTCCTTGGTCCTCACATAAAAACTGCCAATCAGAAGAACCCCATAGAAGCATGGTAGCCACACAATGCTGGGGGAAGGGAGAAAAAAGTGGAAAAATGTGCGTCTACATAAAGAGATACCTAAAAAGGGATGAGCTTTCAAATATAAAGCCTAGGGGAAAAAAGGTACTCAATGAAAGTATGAATGTAATCCAAAAACTATCAGGCCTCAAAGCTTTCTAAATATTAATATAGGTTGAAAGTTACTGGTTTCAACAAGATTCTGCTTCCAGAACATGGAAGTATCTTTAGACCAGAATGCCAAGAATTCATAATGGCCACCCCCAAAACATCCAAAAATATGCAGATATTTTTCTAAGACGGTTTGAAGTATAGAGAGAGCAGAAAATAAGGATGCTGGCAAGATTTCACTGCAGTGAAATTAAGAATACTTATGAACTTCCAATTCACTAGCTAGACTGTCTTCCCCCCCTCCCTCCCTATGAGGGTGGGGTGTGGGGATCCCAAATTTAAATACTTGTTTATCCCTTACATTGATCTTTTCTTCAGAGCACTCTACAAAAATAAACCAAATTTAAATGGAAACACTAAGCTATTTTTGGAAATTTCCCAGGTTAATCTATTACATAGCAATCTAAATGGTGTTTCAACTTACCTGAGTCACATAAAAGGTAGTCTAAATTATTAAAAGACAAGCAATATTTGTAATAATAAGCAGGATAACATAAGCATCTGAGATTTCTCCCTCAACAATCCTGAGTCTTTAGGTGTTAGGGATTTCTTGGGCTTTCATAGTTTTATTTGTAAAAATCTGGAGGGAGCTATAGTGAAAATCATATGCAATGGAACAACACTGTTGGTAAAATAGCAAAATCCCATGGGTAAATGTCAAGACACTTTGTAAAAACAGGCCAAACCCCGTCTCTCCACTCTGGGCAATTTACTCTAAGAATTTTATTGAAAATAAATTCTATTCGATTTGAGTAATTATAGGAGATAAAGCATGTTAGTGTTCTCCTTTCCCCTGTATTAATGAATTAGAATCCACAAAAACCTCAATAAAAATGATATAAAGGCTTATGCGCATCATTCAGATTTTTACTAGTCACTTTCATTTCATAAAACTGCCATTTCCATTAAAGCATTATGTAAAAAATGGGATTTTACTAACCAACATGCATATTTATCACCAATGAATTTAAACATTGCTTATAAGGTACAGAGTCAATTTTACAAATGAAATCTCCTTCAAAAGTTAGAATTTTTTCTTTTAAGAGATGAAAACAATGATTTGTGTCTCTGGAACCATAGTGTATACTTTTAATCATTTTTCTTTCTAATCTTCTATTCCTTCAGATAATATCCATACAAAACTAGGAACTAAGCATCTAAAACGTGAAATGGAAGCTAAAAAAAAATGAAGAAATATGAATTTGGGAGTATGCCTTAAAATTTTATTTTTCTTCTATTCTTTATGTTCTATATTAGGCATAGATTCATCTATGGAAACTGTTGTGAGTTTGATAGAGACGCACATGAAACAGCACTAACTGAACATAAATTCCTTGGCAAGCTCTGGAAGGTATCTCGATAAAGCCAAGCACAGTATAATCTATTTCCTCCACTTTCTCCGAGGTCCTACTGGTTGGATTTTTCTCACTTTGTGTTTTATTTAAGACAGCAAAAAGATCCAGAATTGACCTGTTTTAGAAAGCAAATAATATAATACCAGCAGAAATGTGCACACAATTAAAAGTGAAAGGAGTAACCACTGCCTTTTAGTCTTAGTTACTAAAATGGGGCCTGAGATTTACCAAGTGCTGGTTTAAAGGTCAAAGAAGATGGTCACAGTCCAGCAAACTTCTCAACAGAGGTCAGGTTCCAGGTGTTGAAACTTTCATCATAAATGGCTGGATAAACTTATCAATCAGGAAAACTAACAGTGTTTTGTGGAAAAAGTATTACATTAAATTTTGAGACATTGTTGTGATCTATGCACGATTTAAATACTTCTTTTCCATAATCATTCATTCAGAGACCCGTGGAAGAAAAAATTAAAACAAAGGTCTTCCCTTCAGGAAATATAAATACCATCTTTACAAAAGAATAATTTAAGAGTTATATACCAATTATAAAAGGTAACAATGAAAACTTCCCTTGAACTCTAAACTCAACCTTGGCCTTACCTAGCTATACGACCTCAAGAAGAGCAAGCCATCCCATCCATTAAATGGCAGGATAGAATTTTTTAAGGGGCAAATATACAATTTTATTTTTAACCCAGCAATTCAATTCTACCAGAAAAAAAGATTAAAATGTACTTATAACACCAAACTATAAAACTCCTAGAAGATAACAGAAGAAAATCTAGATGACCTTGGGGGTGGACTTTTTAGACACAACACCAAAGCACAAGCCATGAAAGAAATAGCTGAAAAACTGGACTTCATTAAAAATAAAAGCATCTGTTCGGCTAAGGACACTGTGAAGAAAATAAAAAGTAAGCCAGACTTGGGAGGAAATATTTTTTAAAAACTTATCTGATAAAGACCCATCAACCAAAATATACAAAGAACTCTTCAAACTCAACAATAAGAAAATAAACAACCTGATTTAAAAATGGGCATAAGATCTGAACAGACACCTGATGTGGAGAGCAAGATATAGAGAGCAAATAAGCAAATGAAAAGATGTTCAACATCGTATGTCATTAGGGAATTGCAAATTGAAAAAGCAATGAGCTACCACTACACTCCATTAGAACAGCCAAATCTAAATCACTGCCAATACCAAATACTGGCGAGGATGTGGCGCAACAGGAACTTATTCACTGCTATGGGAATGTGAAATGGTACAGTTACTTTCAAAGACAGTTTAGCAGTTTCTTACAAAACTAAACATATTCTTACCATACAATCCAGCAATCATGCTCCTTGGCATTTACCCAAATGAGTTGAAGACATATGTCCACACAAAGACCGGCACACAGATGTTTACAGCAGTTGTATTCCTAATTGCCAAAACTTGGAAGCAACCAAGATGTCCTTCAGGAGGTAAGTGGATAAATAAACTGTGATACGTTCAGATACCGGAATAGTGTTCAGTTGCTAAAAAGAAATAAGCTATCAAGCCACGAAAAGATATGGAGGAACCTTAAATGCGTATTATAAAGTAAAAGCAGCCAATCTGAAAATACTACATATTGTATGATTCCAACTGCACAACCTTCTGGGTGAATCAAAACTATGGAGACAATAACAAAATCACAGGTTGATAGGGGTTAAGAGAGGAAAGAATAGGTGGAGCCCAGAGGATGTTTAGGAAGGTCAAACTACTCTGATACTGTAATGCTGGATACATGTCACTACATTAATACATTTGTCAAAACCCACAGAATGCACAATGCCAAGAGTGAACCCTAATGTAGAATATGGACTTTGGGTGATAATGATGCGCCCATCTAGGGTCACCAATTGTAACCAATGTACCCCTGGGTTGGGGGATGCTGATAGTGGAGAAGACTATGCATGTGTGGGGGCAGAAAGTATATGGGAACTCTGCACATACTTCTTGCTCAGTTTTGCTGTGAGCAAAATTGATAAAATTGCTCTAAAATATAAAGTCTAGTTTTTTAAAAAAGGAGGTAGAAAAAAGTATTTGACCTTTTATATTAATTCACTTTCAGTGGCACCTCCCCCCCAACATTTCTGATATTAAGTATTATTGAGATTTTTAAAATATATGTGCATGTGTGTGCATGAATAAAGATGCTTTGTTTTGCAGAGAGATTGCTTCTCTTCCTTTTCTAAAGTTCATGAAATTCTGGTGTCACAAATAAATATCCTTCCTTTGTAATTCATCTCTTGATGTAGCTACAATACTTTGAAACTCAAACTATATGTGTTACCAAATAAGTTATATACCAATTTGATACATAATCTATCAGGTCTCAGCTTTCCAGATGTAAGCTTAAAGTTAATAGCTTCACAAGTTTTATTCACTCTGCATAAAAAGAGCTGTATTATTCTATACTCTTGCAAACACAATTTAGATACAATATCTCTCCTTTTCACAGCCCCTCCAAAAAACAAGTTACCATATTTCACTTCAACTCTAAAAAGATTACCTTCTGGGAAGGTAATAATCTGTCTCCAGAAGCCTAAGACTTTTGATGGATTTTGTTAAGATGATAAAATTGTGCTTGAGGTTTCAATAAAATACATTCTGTATATTAAAATGGAGGGATGTGGATACTCTAAAGTAAAATCTGTTGAGTATCTTATAGATATCTTTAAATTTTACCCTTTGACAGTCTGTTTTCATTAAAAGGCATCCTATTGCTTTCTGCCTTCTCTACCCATCTGCAATGCACCAATTCCCACATTATTTCTTTTCTTGTTTGTGTAAATCTTCCCCCTCTAAAGTGGAAAGTCCATGAACACGGACATTTTTGTACTTGTTCACTAATGATCATCAGCACCTAGAAGACTAACAGGCATAGTACAGATGCTCGATACATGTTCTGAATGAACAAATGGCCATGCATGCTTCTATCTATTTTGTACAGTGGCTGTACCCTCCCTGCACGCACCCCCTCTATGCACATCCCTGCTCCGGGTGGATGAACGTTGAGACTGCTGCCGCTCCCTCTCCAGCATCACCACCCTTTTCATCTTCTGTGCAGCACACACACATTTTGTTTGTTCTTTTCCTGTTTCCAGGAAACAGGAGCAGGGTGGGGGAGGGCGTGGCTGTGCCTATCCTATTCATCACCATATCCCCTGAGCCTAGAACAGTGCAATACATGTAGTTAAAGGGCTCCATAAATGTGTGCTGCATGAATGCCAGACTTCCTCAGAGATAACTGTACTCTGATTCTGCTGCATTTCTTGTAAACAGATGCCTACTTCAAAACCTGGATCTGAAATCATCATAAATTTGTGCTGTTCATATATAAGTTAAAGGTATTAAAAATGTTCACTTGTGTCAATAATGCTCTCATCATAATTATTCTATTTTTTTATTAATAAAATGTACCCCCCCCAAAAAAAAATGGAAGAAAGATCGCATAGTACAGATGTTCAAAGAGGATAAGCTCTTAAATAACCGTGAATTCAAGATTAAGGACATTAGAGAAGTTTTTTAAAAAATTTATTTTCTTGACTGAATTGTTGGCTCACACATTAAATCAATGCTTTGGAAACAAAGAATAAAGCTTTGCAACCGATGAGTTTTTAAAGGCAGACATTGTACTCCAATATTTTAGCAGAAAGCCTAATTGTATAGCTCTTATTTTAAAAATAACTACACATAGAGAACCCTACACATAGACACAACTTTCCTGAAGATATTTCAGAATGCAAAGTGTTCTAAATGAATAAAGTATCTTCCCTGATATCCTTGGGAGACAGCCAGCTACTGAGAAACATAACACCCGCTGCAGCAAAGGAAATCAACACCAAGAACTCTCTCTGATGATGCCATCAAAGGCACACCTGAAGCCAGCTTGATCGAAGTGGACTATACCAACCTTCCAGGTTGCTTACTCAATTCACTAGTTTCCTAGCTCCTTCAGAGCAGAAAGAAATAAAACTCAGCCTGCTACCACCTCCACAGGGGGGAAAACTAGACCTCAAGGCACTCTATTGTAGTGTAAGACTTCAATAGATAAAAGTGCCTATGAAAGGCCTAAGATCAAACTCAAGAAAGCTGACCAAAAAAAACACACAAAGTTAGACAGTAAGAAACAGCCTGGGAAACTAAGATATTTGCAGCTTATAAAACAAATAAGTGATTAGAATCCAAAATATATAAAGAACTTTTACATATAAATGTGCTAAAATGCTTATGGAGGAATACCATACAACAGTTTACAAGAATCGACTAGATCTGTATTTCAACAACTGATGGGTCTCAAAGACATGTTGAGTCATACATACACTATGATACTATATTAAGAGATCTAGAAAAAAATGGAAATAGTTCACATTAAATTCCTATGGGGAATAAAAAAAAAAGAAGGGAGTATAAATGGGCAGATACGGAATACAGACATGTCTTTAAATTATTAGTGAACTTTCTACTTGTTTTATTAAAGAAAGATTTAAAACAAGTCTAACAAAGTATTGATTTTTAGTTATTCTGTATTTGAGTATTTATTATCTGTACTTTTCCGTAGTTCAATTTTTTCCACATAAAGAAAGCTACCTGTAGTTTACATGAGATCCAAACAATGTTCTTTGAAAACATTTTCTTCTTGTCCAGACATGTAGAGTTGTTAAAAACCAATATACCTACATTGATAGTCACTCTTGTATAATTTATAAAAATCAAGGTTATCACTTAAAACATGTCTAGTATAGCAGTGGTCATTAATTCAAGACAAAGACCCACACCTACAATTTTTAAGAAAGCTATTATATGAATTTTGAAACCTAGAAACATTTACCCATCTAAAGATAAATACTATGACTACTTTTCTTTAATATACTATTTTTTTTCTAAATAGAAAAATGGCTAAAAGTATTATATAAGAGCTGAGGCTTTACACATTATTTCTACATCCAGCAATAAGATTATAGTACACAGTCAAAGGTTATTCATAGATACATTTTATGTATCAGTCCTAGATGGATCTTAGACAATTTAATAAACTTAATTTTTCAACAATCTTTATCTTATCGACCAACAAATATCTAGTAATTTTTCTCTACTTAAAAGATCAAAATTTGTGATTATAGTGATCACAAAAATAAACACAAAGATAAACTATATTCTACTCCAAATAAAATTCTATCTAAATAGGAAGGTGCCAAAACATTCATTTTTACATAAAGCAGGATGACTCAAAACAGATAATATGCCCTAAGTTACGGGTATGAGTGATAAAATAGCAAAGGGTCCCAGTTACTGCTGGTTGTAGTTGTCATTTTAACTAGACTGAGTTATAAAGTAACAGTTCAAGTCAAGTGCATGAAGTCAGTATCAACAGAAGTAAAAACTTCCGTGGTGTGCTCCATCTTTAGTGGAGATGACAGACAGCATGTGAAAAGCCTCCACACCAAAATCAACACATCCCAACTCACACCAGACACACGAAGAGGAGAGCGCAGCATGTTTAGCATTCTGCACCTCGACAGTCCAGCTGGGATTTTCAATCTGTGAACAATGAGAAATAGCAGAATGTGGTTTATCAGTTAGTGTGTAATCTGGTCCGGTTTCCTTTCAATAGAGAACCTAAGTGGCTAACCCAGTGAAAATAGATTATCAACCAGGTCAGCAGCTTCTTAAACAAATTCAACAAGAGGCCCGGGGAAAAGGCTGTGAGACGTGGATGGAAAGTATCTTCTGTTTTCCCCTTTCTCTGTCTTTGGAAATTATGTTCATTCTTCAGAGTTTTGCTCAAATGCCTGTTCTTTTGGAAAGGCTTACCTAATCTCTCCAGTCAGAAGAAATTATTCCTTACTGTGCTTTGTTCCAACAATAAGCTGATGATTGCCAAATGTGAATCTGCAGCCTGGCCTCTCCCCTGAGCTCCAGAAATCAACTGCCCATTTAACACCCTTCTTCGCAAGTGTACCGAGCATCTCAAGTTTATCAGGTCCAAACAGCACTCTTGAACCCACTCTTCTCCCTCAAACTCACTGCTCCTCATCTCAGGAAAAGGAACCACCACTCACCCGACTGCTTGGGCCAAAAAGCAGTTACCTTGGCTTCATCTCGTCCTCCACATTTAATCCATCAGCAAGTTCTGTTGGTTCTCCCTTCAAAACAGATTCAGAATCTGAGTACTTCCCACCATATTCTCTCTACTGCCCCCACCCTGGTCTACGGCACCGCCTCTCTCACACTCTCAGCCTGAATTACTGCAGTAGCTCTACAGCTTCCACACAAACCTCCATCCACGTCTCCCAAACCCTACTCTCTCCACGGCAGCCATGGTCTTTTAAAAATAGACTCCTGCTCAAAATCCTCCATGGCTTCCCATTTCGCAACAAAGCTTACCAGCAGGCTCCTGCCCTCTTCTTTGAGACCATCTCCTAGCTGGCCCCGCCACGCCTTCAGTGCAAGCACAGTGACCTCGCTGCTTCTCGAACACACCAAGCCCATCGCTGCCTTGCACTGGCCACTCCATCAGTCTGAAATGCTCTTCCCCCAACTATCTGCACAGTTTACACACTCTTTTTTTTTATATAGGCCTCGGTTCAAATACCACCTTCTCGAGGAAGTAGCATTCCCTGATCACCCTATTTAAAACAGAATCCACTCCCAAATCCCTTTATCCTGCATTGTTTTGTTTTGTTCATTTCGCACCTACCACTACCTCACACCACATCATATATAGTTTCTGGTTTTACTTAGTGTATATCTTCCCCACTAGAAAGTGAGCTCCATGAAGTTTTTATAGTCTCGGCCTCTCAAGTATCCAGAACAATGCGTGGTGAGCTGCCAGTACTCAGTAAGTAACTGATGCATAGAATGGTCCAGGTACTGTGCTAGGCTCTCAAGCTACAGAGATAAACAGGGCACTGCTGCTCCCGCCCAGAACACGAGGAAGACAGAGAAAACACACTTAGAGAACCATTCTGGGGCCCATCCAGAACTAATGAATCAGAATCTCTGGGACTGACACTCTATAATAATATATCTTTTAAAAACATTATCAAATGTGATGTTTTAGCTAACATTTAACAGTGCCAGGTCTATCTTAAGCACTTTACATGCGTCAATTTATCTTCCTAATATACCCCAAAGTGAAGAAACTCAGGCATAGGGAGGTAAAATGTTACTGAAGGTCATGTGACTTTCAGGTGGCAGATCTAGGATTCACACCAAAGCAGTTTGGCCTCAGAGTTCACACTCTTAACTCCTGGGCTGTATTTTACCTCTCACTGCACTGAACACTGCTTGAAAGGTAATATATAAAGTGTCACGTCAACACAGGAGGGTGGGGAACACAAGGAATTAAACATTGAGGGGAGCCCTGGAGTCTGGAAGGTAGATGAAGCAAAGCGCATTCTGAGCTGCAGAGAAGCTCAAGTGAAAGCACAGTGGGAGGCGCCTACAGGGCTCCTTGGTGTTCCCCACGGCTAGAGTGGAAGGGCACCAAAGAGATGAACGAAGCTGAGGCTGCAAAGATGCAGTGTGGCCCGATTTTGAAGGGCTGTGATGCTGGCCTAAGAATTTCAGGCATGAACCTGTAAGACCTAGAAAGCTAATGAATATTTTTAAAAAGAGAAATGACATCAAAATTTGATTCTGGAAAAGTATCTCTGGAAACTGTGGACAGGACAGTTCAAAGGGTGATGGAAGCAGGTGGAAATATTAGAGACAGAGGGTTGGGGCATGGGGCCACTACAGTAATCCTGAAGGGAGAGGGCCTACACTCAGGATTTGGCGGCAGGATAAAAGGAAGCAAAGGAGTACACGAGACGCTGCTGATTTAAACGGACAGACCAGATGTGAGAGGAGTGGGAAAGGGAAGTGGAAGATGAGTCTACAGTTTCTGGCTCACCCAACTGGGTGCAAGGGCAACTCCCAGATAGGGAAGCCACATTCGGTAGGGATGAGAGGGTAAATCATGACTGTAGTGTAGAATACACTGAGTTTAAGGTGTTTCTGTGACAACCAGATAGGCAGGGATGTCCACTAGGCAGATAGCCTAGAGAGCAAAAGATCTGCTTGGAGATACAGATCTAGAAATGTTCTGTGTAGAAGTGGAAGCTAAAGGCATTCTTAATGAGGTAACATACAGAGAATGGTTATATTGTGAAGCCAGAACCCTGGGAAATGTCAACATCCAGTAAAAGAGATGATGAAGAAGTAGGGAGTTCAGCAGAAAAGTCAAAGACAAGTGTCACAGAGAGAAACCTGGGGAAATGAGAAGGGTTTCAGTGGAGGGATGAGGTCTGAAAATTGAAAGAAAAGTGAAGATGTAAAACAGTAAGTGAAATTCATTGCTTCCCCAATATTAGTTGTGATAGAAGACTGGGCATGTGCTTAGGTGGGGAAGATCTAGAGAATGAGAATTCTTTTCAGGAAGGGGCAAAGTCAGTGTGTTTGCAGGCACAGGGAGGAATCAAGTAGAAGGGAAATGTGAGACACCAGAAACAGAGGATGACTAGTGGAGCGAGACATCATAAATGAAGGGAAAGGAATGTGTAAAGAACACACATCAAAAAGGTAGCCTTGACCCTCTGAAACAGAAGAAGAGGGTAAGTGAAAACTTAAGTTTGTATAAGGGAGAAAAGTAACCAGCATTTGGTAGAAAACCCTTGAATATTTACTGAGCAAACATACTGTGTTCACATCAACCAGCTGCACACAGCAGGCCCTGCTGATAGACTTCCTTACTCGCACCACTGAAAGTCTTCTCTCTTCCCTTCTCTACTCAGCATTCTCCTAAACACCACCCCTTCCTCACCTATACCTTAGACTCAGGGCCCATTAACCCCCGGAGAACTGCCACGTGCCATGCACAGTGCTAGGCACTGGGACCTAGGGAGAAGAGACACAGTCCAACAAAGACAAAGAGCTGCTGACTAATGGGGAAGGGAGTCAAGTAACCAACAACATACTGTGTCAAGTATGGGAGCCAGGGGAACAGGCACAGTGTGAGTGAAGAGTGTCAGAAAAGTGTACTTGAAGAAGTGAAGCCTGTGCTAAGTCTCAGGGGTAAGCAGGAGGAAGCAGTGAAATAGGAGGAGGAGGAGGAATTAACTAATTTTCAGTGGTGGAAACAGCATATGCCAAAGCCCTGTGGCCAGGGAGAACTGAGAGGCTGGAGTACAAGCATGAGGAAGGATGGCACTGGAGAGATGGCAGGGGTGGGGGGTGGGGAATAACTGATTTTCCAGGTTTTGTTAAAGGATTTAGGCTTTATTATTTTGGCAATGGGGAGATATTTAATGATTTTAAATAAGCAGGAGATATGCTCAGATTTGCATCTGGGAAAGCTCTATCAGGGTGGAGAGAAAGAGAGGGCCCAGACAGGAAGGCCAGGTAAGAGGCCATCACAGCCATCCACGGGGAGGAGGCAGCCACAGAGAGGACAGGAAGAAGGGGCCTATGCGGGTGGTGGGCTCTGAGTCTCTGTGAATGTGGGTGCCATTCAGTGAGACAGTAGGAAGAGGAGGTTTGGAGGACAAAGGACAAGGCAGTGGTGAGGAGTGCGGCTGGAGGCCTGCTGCATTTAAAGTATCTGCAGCCTTATATGTGGCTTGGGTCAGGCCTGGGATCATACACAAGTGATGTCAGAAGCTCGGGGTACTGGCAGAAGAGCTCCCCAAGGAAGAGAAGGGAAGACAGGGAGGAAGGAAATCTGAGAGAGACAGAGAGGAGAGAGAAAATGGGGAGGAGGAGAACCTGTAACCTTGAGCGTTATCAACAGGACTGAATGAGGCCAGGGCAAAAGTGGCCACATGGGTAGAAGAAAACTAGAGAGAGAGCAATTAGGGCGGTCAAGGGAAGAGTGTCGACGAGCAGGATGACCAGAGTCGGATGCTTCAGAGAGCACACGTGATGAAGAATAAAAACGCAACAAGAGGTGTTGTGAGGAAGCGGTAACTGAGCTCCTGGGCAATGACTTTAGGAGTGAATCAATGCTGAGAAAATACATGATACTATTCTTTTCAGAAGCTTGCTATGGTAGAAAGGAAAGTGATGGGAGTAGCTAGAGAGGGCAAACACAGATGAGAAAACAATTTTTCTTTTTTAAAGGCAGAAGAGACAAGACTGAGATGTTTACTGAAGATGACTAATTGCCAAGCACTACACTCGGTGCCAGGTACATAAAGAAAGAAAAGGAACTCTGCTTTGAAGGAGAAAGGCAACAAAAGCATTCATTTAAAAAAAATTTTTAGAATAAAATTAAAATACTCAAATAAGCTAAGTTTTCTCTGAACTTCTCTAGATGACTGTTCATGTTTCTTCAACCTCTGCCTAGTTTTGAGCGAAGCAAGAGGTGAACTAGGCACTCATAGTAAAATGGGATCCCCTGCCCTCACACCACAGGAGAAGTTCTGAATGCAGATTCTCTCATGAGTGGGCCATGCCTCTCCTTCACCAGTTAGTAAAGCAGTGCCTGACTTTACAAAGGTCACAGCACAGATTTAGATTTTCAGAGGAGTCCATCAGGATACATTTATATGCCAAAAAATCAATTCAACCAACAGAATGAGAATTCAAATAAGCCTCCACAAGGACAAACTTTAGGTTTTTCAGCAAATTCCTCTTTTTTATTCTTGTGTATGCTTCTATTTCAAATGATCATACCAAACACTGAAAAGATGACAAAGTCCAGGGTTGTATCCCTTCTTTGAGGTACCAGGAGAAGGAAACAATGACAAGAACATAGTCTATTAGTCACTACTGGGAAATACTAAAACAAAAACCTACAGGAGCTTACATTCTCACCGGGGAGACCACCAGGAAGCAAATGAAGCACAGAGAGAGTAAAACAAAGCATGGAAGTGATATACAATTTGTACACTTTGAGGTGATGTAGCAAAAAACTGGATCAGAATATCTCCAAGAGTACTCAGGAAAGGTTAGTAGAAGTAATAAGCTTTTAAACAAAAGGGTTCATTAATTAAATATGCTGGAGCCCACCAGGACAAAGTACTGGTAGTGTGGTTCCTGCTCTCAAGGGGGTTTCCACCTTTCTTCAGCTAAAATAAACTTTAATCTCAAATTCTCAAGCTAGGAACACTAAGAGGTACTGTGTTCAAGCCTCCTCACATGACCCAGGAAGCCAAAGCTGAGGAGGCTAGCAAGTGCCTTAGGAGACAGCAAGGGTAGGAGCCCAAGGCTCCCCGTGTAACGCACAGCACACAGGCCTAGGAGTCTGAAAAGGTGAACTTACATGCTGCAAGTCCTGGGCCTAGGTCCTCTCCTCTCCAAAACAGAGATGATCATAATACTGACTTCTCAAGTAGGTACTATTCTATTCCTTCCCTTTTTCTACTATGTTATAAATGCCGATTGATGCGACTAAATGGCTAAAACAGTACCCAACTAACCCAGAAACACACAGTTTGTATAATAGGTATTAAGGAAATAAAAGACTTAGAGATTGGGGTGACAGAAGTAAGACATATTTGATAGTATTAGCACATAATTTTCAACACTAATAAATAAATGACTCACAGTGAGAAGTGATCAAGTTAGTTCACAAGTTAAGTTCTTAGGGGAAAACACAGAATTTGCAGAAAGATTTTTTGAAAGTCAGTCACAGTCACTCTAATGTTCCAGGCAACTACACTTTATGTAAGAGGTGCCAATAAGACAATGACTAGACTACAAAGCATGTTTCCTTTCTTCTTCTGTGCTGTTTCTCTTTCAATCCTCTTCCTCTATTCCTACTCCCAACCCTCCTGGCATCTTCTTAACAACATGATAAATAGGAAAGCCAAGGGCAGTCACACCCCCACTCACCTTTTAAGGGAAGAATATAGCCAGCATAATGATAAGCAACATGGGCTTTGCAGTCAGACAGACTTTGGTTCAAATTTCAGTTTCACCCTAACTCAGGATCATAATTTAAGCTAATCACTTAAGGATCATAATTGTACCCACTTCCTAGACTTGCAGTAAGAATTAAATATATGATAGGATGAGATGGCAAATAAGAAAAAGACAAAATGAAACAAAAAATTTAATGAAAATTAATTTTATAAGATAAAAAAATTTTCTTTAAAGAATTTAATATATGAGCACTTAGAAAAATGCCTAGTACACAGTATAAGCTCACCAAGTGACATACCTCAAATGCCATTTTCCCTATGAGAGCCAAAGTCCAAAGAAGAAGTAACAAAGCTTTTCCCAAGCTACTGATGGGGACAGGCCGTAAGTATCCACTCCCCATTTTCCTTCTTTGCCCCCAACAACTAAAGGCTGGAAACATCAAGAACCAGGACTTCTTCCCCAGTTCCCTACCCAACCCAGCACCTGGCTCACAGGAAGCTTTCAGAACATGGTGATTGAACCAAACCTGAATCACAGTCATGTTAAATTCCCCAAAAAGGAATCATGTGTCCATGAAGAAAACCTCAAACGATAAGTTGTGCAAAACGAAGAAATTCAAAATATCTCCGATTTGGACAATCATCTATTGTGTATAGATGGTCCCAAACTCAATGATAGTTTCACTTACCATTTTTCAACTTTACAATGGTGTGAAACCATCACAATTTCAATATACTTTGAATTTTGATCTTTTCACAGGCTAGCAATATACAGTACATGAGATATTAAACACTTTTTATTATAAAACAAACTTTGTATTACATGATCTTGCCCAACTGTAGGCTAACCTAAGTGTTCTGAGCTTGTTTAAAGTAGGCTAGGCTAAGCTATGATGTTTGGTAGGTTAGGTGTATTAAATGCATTTTTGACTTGGGATATTTTCAACTTTACAATGGGTTTATTGGGATATAACACCATCATAAGTTAAGGAGCATCTGCACAAGATTACATCCGTGTGTGTCTCTAAATCCTTTCTGATCCAATTCATATGCTTGGGAAGTTCCCAAAGTATACCTCATACAGAATAAAACAGTACTTTTTAGTCACCTTAAGTTTACCTCTTTCAACAATTGAGAGAAGTCTCTAGTTACATATTAACTTACCTTTATTTGTTTCTCTGCCCAAGGCAATGGCCTGTCAGGAGTATGCAGAACTAAAGGCTTTGTAGCTCCACTTAAAAAGTTTAAGGTGGCATCTATAAAGACCATTTATAACATTCCTATCTTAATAAACACCTTTTAGAACTTCTCTAATTCCCCTCTACAAATTTGCAAGCCTATGAAATCTCTATCACACACAATCTTTGCCTTACCTTCCAAAGACTGGATAGGAGAATTACGATTCACAAGTTAACGTTTTCTAAATATACAGAATCATGAAATACCACCAAAATCTGATATAAAAGTGAATATTCACTAGGTAAATCAAAGCATACTCTGGAGTCATCAGCCTGAATTTTTTTTTTAAGTATGATAAAGAAATCTCTTAATGAATTGATGTTTTTAAGAAATTATCCTGACAGTCATTAACACTTCCTTAATGGTTATAAATTCTCTGCCTCCCTCCCTCAAGAATGAACCCCTTTATGAGTTAATGCTAAAGAGCTGATAGTGGTAAAAGAGAAAGGACAAGGGCTTTGGCACTTAACAAACCTGGGTTAGATCCCTGCACCACCATTTATTACTGTGGCCCCATCTAGGGGCAAGTTATCTAGCCACTGAGTAAGTCGTCTTATTGGATTGTTAAATAGATTAAATAGTAAGATAAACAACATATAGCATATACCTACCATAGTCCCCAGACTTTGTGTCTATTTTCTAGAATTAAAGCATTTATCTTCCAAAAATGTTTATTCTTGCCATACCTTTTTTTACCCTCATATTGCAAAATGTATGTCAGCCACTGACATACATTAAATCTAGACCCAACCCAATGGGGATGGGGAGGGTACCACTTTACCCCTTGCAAATATTCCCTCTACTCCCAGCTCCCTAGGTTCCATTTTCTTTTCCCCTCTATTCTCTGAGCACCATTCAGCCTTTAAAGACAACCCAAGTAATTCAAATCTAGGTAAATGGTCCAGGGATATAATCTATTGTCTTAAAGTACAATCTAAAAGATGCAAACAACAGCAGTCTCAATATCCCACCCTCAAAATACTTATTTCCCTAACCCCCCTTCCAAGATGGGCGATAGCTGTAGGAGCCGAATGGAACGCCAACAGCGTGGTAACTCAAACACACTACTGGTATCAGCAGAATGTGTCCCCACCATCAACACTTGGTGCCCCCATGCGCATGAAGCCTGATGAAGACATTATTTGACACAAATAAAAAGAAAAACTAACCAGCTAATCAAAAACTGATATTAACCTTTTGAAAGGATGGTGGAAAATTCTAGGAAAGTATTTCTATAGCTTTACAGTTCTGTATAATTAATGTGTTATTAAAAGAAAAACGTTCGAGGTTTTCCCATGAGTCCGTGTACCACTTTTTCAATAGCTTCCTCACCCCCCACCTCCCATGCTCAGAAGGAAAACTCTAAAGCACCATAAGACACTGTTTCTAGACAACAGCTTCTGTTAAAACAATGCATTTAACATTTTGAAAAATAGATATTCTAGAGATACTATTTTGCCACAATTGATTTTTTAAAAAATTTTAAAATGAGTTCCGTAACAAGTTCAGTAACTTTGTTTCCATAACAAAGCTCTTCAAACAACTCTTGCTTTTGTAAAGCCAGCTGCCCAGGTAAAAACTTCAAAGAATGCACATACCCACTGAGCAAGGGCCAAAGCAATCCTGGTTATGCCGTGCTGATGACAGTCTGAAAGGGGCCTAAAATGATAGGAAAATGAAGAAGCCAGCCTGGAAACCATAATGCAACTTTGTTTTTAACATAATGCCCAGTGCAAAATAACTGTGCGGAAGGCTCTTATTTTATTTTATTAAAGACACTCTATGGCAACCTTGTCTTGACTAATGGAACTCAGCACTCTTTGTGTTCATCTTTCTTGTCATCTTGCGGAAAGCTGTGCTCATTTGTTCCAAATCATGGTCACCCTTTAGACAGCAAATTTTTCAACAAACAGGCAATATATAAGGCAATCTTGGAGATAATTCCTTATGCAAAAATTCAAGTTTCAGGTTCTACAAATAGAGTGTAGGGGTAGTATTTGCATGATGACCGATATAATCTACTCCCTTGACTCCTCCCCTAATTTTCAACTACTTAGTGATAATAATGCAGGGTCAAAGTTCTCGGTATTTTGCCTTCAGCATTTGAAGGAAAGATGCTATATAATACTAATAAATAAGAGATAGGGTTAATAATGTTTAAGAGTTCAGCTCTTTAATAAGCATCAATTCAGACTAATTATTTTAATAAATCCACGCTTGGATGAAAAACTACCAGGTAATTATGAAGATAACTGTGATGTCTGTTATAACCACTCACATCAAGGAAACATTACCACTTTCCAAATATAAGCATATGCCCAAGAACTATACATTTTTCCCCCTAAGGAGTTAGCTGTGAAAAAAAGGAAGTGAATAAGTAGATAAAAGCAATTTAACTTCTTGTTCACATTTTTCTCCCAGTAATAAGATTTCACAAGTAAACAGTACTATCTATGAAGATTTAAGTTTGACTCAAGTTTAGTAAGTTTAATGCCACTTGCTTTTGATTAGCAAGCTGGTTAATAATTAAATAAACGAAGATAATCTATTCAGGATGGATTTAAACCACTAGCATAAAGAATCTTAAGCACACTGCTGACATTTTGTTGTGTTGTAAAACACAGTCTGCTCTATGTGATCATGAAATGTTAAGGAAATCAGTGCTATACTAAAGCTAAAGAATTAATGCTATACTTAGCATCTGAAAGACAATTACTGCTTTGAATGGATGATATCCACAGGGTTTTAGGTTTTTTTTAACTTCCTAAACAATCTTAAATTACACATCAACTTGAGGGGCTGAAATAAGGATTCTAAGCCTACTTTCCTTACACAAAAGATAATGTCCCTAAACTATCATTTATAGTGCCCAAGTTTCCATTTTCTCCCAAAAATGGTAATCAACTATACCAATCCATTGGTGCTATCCCACCAGAGAGCCCTGCTGACCAATGACAGGACTATCCAAGACTTCTTGAAGGCCACTGTTTTAGTCTCAAAATAAAGCAAAGGTAAATGGCTCCAAAGTGGGTTTAAATCTTAAGTGGGTGAGAATGGTTAACAGACCACTCCCAAGTGACAGTATCATTGCCAGAGGGGTGTGCTGTATGAAGGAAGATTAAGTCTTGGGCAATGACCAAAAAAATACAAAACACACTATTTACCACAGATGGAATCTGATGAAAGGGAGGGAGAAAAGAAAGAAGAGATATATAATGCCTCGAAAGTGACTTACTCATTCAGAAAGTTCTCTTTGAGCTGGACAACAAGTTGGATCTCAGAGTGAGGAGACAAAAAGGATTAGGCCTTGGAATAACTGAGATCAACAGAAACAGCAACAATGAAAAAAACAACACACACACACATTCCACGGGTTTCCCAAAACCTTTACTCTCAGAAAGACACCCTAGTCTGAAAGCTTCCACTAATGCTGACCTCTGAAAAACACCTCATGAAAATCAACTTTTTTTTTTTCATTTTTAAAATTTTCTTTTATTTTTAAATCCTTTCTTTTTTGTTTCTTTTTCATTTTTCACCACTATACTAGTGAGGAGAAAATCAACTTTAAATCTAGGCAAATCCACTGTGGCATGCTTCTTTTAGGAAGCCACCAATCTTTCTCCTTTTGATATTTAACACGATATAGCATAGTACTTTCTATAAAACTTGAAAAGGTCATATAAATTTGTCTTCTCTTTCTCTTCTGTAACATTCTTAAATTTAATATACCATACAAAATTCCCAAGATTAAAAGGAATTTGACGGTATACAACTCTATACCATCATCTTAGGCTTAAAAGATAATAGGCATTTTAGTTATTACCTTCTTAAGCAAAGTTAGCTTAGAAGTTCGATTCATCTGGATGAACCACCAGAAATCAGAGTAGTCACCATGAATAACATGAAGAAACCAGTTAAATGTGCCAGTCCTAACCCTGAAATGAATTATCTCTATACATTAAACCAGGGTACTGAGTCTCTATTCTAATTTTATTGTCTTGGCATTGAGTTTAAAACCAACCAATCAACAAACAAAACACCTCATAAGGTAATTTACACATGCCTGCAGGTACCTCTTCTAAAGTTATGAGCCAACAGCCGTCAACAATTTGATACCACTTCTCTTAGACCACTTCCCTAGCAAAAATATCCAATGACTTGGGCCATCATTACTTTGGCCAACCCAAGACCAGAGAGATCACTCTTCTCTGCTATCTCTTTCAGGTAAAGAGTCTGAAGTGATGAAACCAGTTGTCTAAATACAACCACCAATCTCTCTATAGTACTACACATTTACAAAGCACCTGAACAGCCATAGTATCACCCCTAAACAACAACAAAACTTTCTACAGGAGGCAAGGTAGACACAAACATCATCCCCAGTGACTGAAGAGTGACCCCAGGCTTTGGGGAATGAAGTGGCTAGCCCAAGGTCACATATCTTTAAGTGAAAGAGTTGGGACAAAAACTTGAATTTACAAACTAGTGCCTCTTTCCATAACATCACATTAGAGAAGGGGTTTGGGGTTTCACGGCGTCAATCCAAGGAAGAGGGACTGTTTGAGGAGAGGCAACACAATTATAACTTAAACACTGGTTGTGTCTATGCACAGAGGGCCTTGCAAGATCTGACTCCTGCCTACTCACCAGCCTTGTCTCCTCCTTGCCCTGCAACCACAACAAATGCTCTTTGCTGCTGTGATTCACAACTACTAGTGGCATCCCAAAGGAGTCCAGCCATCCCAGTTTTTGTGCCTCTACGCATGCAACTTCCTGCTCCCGAAACGTTCCACACCCCTTTCTTCTTTTAGCCTGCTTATATTTGATCTTTATAACTCAGCTCAAATGACACCTCTTTCAGGAGTTGACCTTCTCAGTGCTCCTGGAGCATGCTGGATTACCCATCATTGCACCATTCTGGCTGATTTTCTCATCTGCCCCCTTCCCCACACGTAAAGTAGTGAGGAGGAGGTTGAGGGAGAATGGGGTAGTACAACTGATGTGACTTGGCTTCTCCTGGTATCTGACACACGGAGCAGGTACTCAGATATGTTTGTGGACTAACTGAACATGCCAATTCACAGGAGTAGCCAAGCCAGGCTTCCTGGACAGAGAACTTCAGACAATGCAGGACACTGCTCACCACATTCATGTTAACTACTTGGACTCCTTTCCAGCCTGGCTCCTCCACCAGAAGGCCCTGAGAACGAACATCATGCCACCTCAAGTACTACCATGGAATTATGACCTGTGTTAGGTTTTTAGGGTTTTTTTTTTTTTTCATTTTAAGTGGAAAGCCTTTGGTTCCTTATACATTCAGAGTCATTTCACGTTGTTAACCCTAAAGACAAAGTGACAGCCATATTTCTGTAGTATGTCCCTGGGGTCAGAAAGCATAATGGTTAAGAGTGTGAACTCTGAAGCCTGAGCTCAAATGTACATTTTCCAACTGGGTAACTTTGGGCAAGTTGCCCTAGACTACTTCCTGACAGGATACATAAACTGGGATGCCTCTGGCCAGCATTCATTCCACAAATACCGACTGAGCACCTACTGTGGGCCAGGTGCTAGTGATACAGATTGGAGACCTGGCCGTCCAATCTAAAGTACACCTCCATCAGGTCAGCCTGCTTTATTTCCTTCACAGCACTTAACACTCTGCAATGACCTTGTTCACCGGTTTGCCTCCCCTCACTAGAAGGCAAGCTCCATGTGCGCAAAGGCCTTGTCCGTCTTGTTCGTCCGTCACTTCCCCAGTGCCTGCCGCACAGTTGGTCAATACATGGGACAAAAAGTAACGAACAAGTCAGACAAGGTCCTTATTACCCCATGGCCCTTGCATTCTGGTGGAGAAAGTACAGAAAAAAACCAGAAACAACATAAAAAATATACAGGTACAAATTACAGAGGTGATAAGTGCAAGGCAAAAACCAGGACCATGGCTTCCCCCAAACGCAGGTGTTGCCCTGGGCTTCCTCAGGCTCCAGGCAGCTCTGGAGAGGAAAAGGATCCCACCCCCTGGCAGCGTCCTCCCTCAGCTGCACGGAGGCCAGTGCGCATGAGGAAGACAGAGGGAAAGTTGTGCCAGTCCCATCAGAACTCCTGAGGAAGCTCCACTCCTTTACTGGTCCAACAGACATGTATTAGGCACCTAACGCGTGCCGGGCACTTAGCAAGAGCTGACAAGGTCCTGTCCTCATGGAGTTTCCCTTTTAGTGCCGAAACACAGTGATGCTGGGCAGCGAGCGGCGGGGCGCTCAGCGCGAAACAGCGCTGTGACAGGGCATGGCGGCAGGTGTGCACGCGGGCTGGGGGGTCGCGGCAGGCCTCTCCGGCCCGGTGACATCCCAGCTAAGACCCGAAGAGGTCAACCTTGTGCAGAGCACAGTTAGAACCTCGCAGGCAAAGGGAGCCGCCAGCGCCTGCACTACAGCGCAGGCGACCGCAGAGTCTTCCCAAGTTACCACGGCAACTGTGGCAAGTGCCCCGGCAGGCCGGGGCGAGGAGGAGCAGGCCCCGGGCTCCCGCACACGGCCCTCGCGACCCTCCCGGGTCCGGGCGGCTCTTGACGGCGCCGGGGCGCGGGGCGGACGCCAAGGCCCGCCCAGACCCGCCGCCCCCCGCGGCCGCGCCGTCGGGACGGGGGGCCGGGCCGACGTCCCTCCGAAAGTCGGGGTGGGGGCCGCGGGCCGGAAGGTGGCGGGCCTCCGGGGCTTACCTCGGAATTTGAGCTCGTGCTGCGGCTCGAGGCTCAGGACCTGCTCCACCTTCGCCATGTTCCTCGGCGGCGGGGCACCTTTGGCGGGGAGACCCCTGAGAGGTCACCTGAGCGGGAAGCGTTAATGCTGCGCCCCCTTTAAATTTTACGTGGGGGGGGCCAGCGGGGCGCGGGCGGGGGTCGTCGACGGGGTGCGCGCGCGGGGGGGCAGCCTACGCGGTGCAGGCGCAGGGGCGGAGGGCGAGGGCGAGGCCACGGCGCCCGGCGAGCTGACGGCACGCACGCACGCACGCACGTACGCAGCGGCGCACGCATGCACGCAGCAGGCCGGCCGGCTCCGGCGGCGGGAAGCTGCGCCCTGCGCCGGCTCCGGGGGGCGGGGAGGAGAGCTGCGCGCGCTGAGCCCCTCCGGGCGCAGTGCGCAGGCGCAGCCCAGCCATGGGGCGGGGCTGCCGTGCAGCAGGGGGCGGGGCTTCGCTCAGCTCGGGAGGAGGGGTCTGTCAGGGTGTGCAGAAATGATGACAGCCACCGCGAAAAGTACTTATTAAGGGCCCGCTGGGGGACAGTCGTTTTGTTCAGTGCTTTATTCAGTAATAATAAGAATAAACCTCCACTTTTCTCTTGCTTATGTAGTGCCAGACACTGTGAGAGACTTTGAATGGTGATGAAAGTACTTCTTGTAAGAAACATGGTGTTTATGGGGTGAGTGATATGTGCTAGGCACCGCGACATATCGTAAATAATAATTATAAATATCATAAACTACAAATTATTGCTTACCGATTTTTGTCCCACTCTGCTGAATGCTTTCAATAACGACAACAGCAACTCTAGTAAATACAAGCTACTCTACAGTATATGTTTATTATGTAACAAGCACTGTGCTGAATGCTTTACTGGTAAAGACCGTATGTTTATGCAACAAATATTTTAAATATAATGATCAGAAAAGTTGACCTTTATCCCTACCCTCTTGCTAGAGCCAAGTGAAGAAGACACAAATAAATTACATGAATAAAAATTGCTGGGAATCCAGATCTGCTTGACCTCAAAAGTGGACGCTCTATTATCACCATTTAAATTGTATTTCATTATATTATATTTGTTATGTAACATAGGTATCTTTAATAATCTCCTACACAAACAAAGGTGGGTGAAGCAAGGTTAGCAAATTGTTAACAATGGTTGATTCTACAGGGCAGGTATATGGATGTTTTTGTACTGTTCTTCTCACTTGCCTATATACTTGACATTTTTCATGATAAAAAGGTTTTTTAAAGAATGATCTTTGTCTTTTAACTGAAGCATTTAGTCCATTTACACTTATTATATTTACCAATATATCTGGATTTATTTCTACTATCATATTTCTATTTATCCCACCTGTTTTTTTCCCCCTCTCCTTTCTTGATTCTTTAGGGTTGACTTTTTTCTCATCCTGTTTTTCTTCTCATAAATGATCTATTTCTATTGTTTTACTGGTTTCCTTAAAATTTTTGATATGCATACTTATGAAGTTCCAATATCTTTAAAATATCTTTTTTCTGCTCCCTTAAATTATTAGGACTTTGGAATAATTTAACTCTAATCACCTGTCTCCCAAATTACATGCCTTAATTGTAGTGTATGTTAAGTTTGATCTTTTCTATTTAAACACCCTGAGCCTGGTATGGTGGTGTGTGCCTGGAGTCTCAGCTACTGGGGAGACTGAGGCAGGAGAATTGCTTGAGCCCAAGAGTTCCAGGCCAGCCTGGGCAATATAACAAGACTCCATCTCTAAAAAAAAATAAAAAATATTTTTGTGAGGGTTCACTGGTGCAAACTCTTGTTTTTATTTGTCTGCAAATGACCTTATTTTGCCCTTGTTCTTGAAAGATGTCTTGGCTTACTTGCTAGAATGACAGTTCTTCTCTCTTAGTACAGCAAAGACACCATCCACTATTTTCCTGCTTCCCTCATTACTCCTCAGAAGTCAGATGACAATCTCACATCCTTCCTTCAAAGATTATCTTTTTTTCCTCTCTTCTCATGTTCTACAGTTTTTATAATTATGTATCTTTTTTTTTTTTTTTTGAGACAGAGTCTCACTCAGTTGCCCAGGCTAGAGTGCCGTGGCGTCAGCCTAGCTCACAGCAACCTCAAACTCCTGGGCTCAAGCAATCCTTCTGCCTCAGCCTCCCAAGTAGCTGGGACTACAGGCATGTGCCACCATGCCCGGCTAATTTGTTATATATATATTTTTAGTTGTCCGATTAATTTCTTTCTATTTTTAGTAGAGACGAGGTCTCGCTCTTGCTCAGGCTGGTTTCGAACTCCTGAGCTCAAGCAATCCTCCCGCCTCGGCCTCCCAGAGTGTTGGGATTACAGGCGTGAGCCACCGCGCCCAGCCTTGACGTATCTTTTGATTTATCCTGCCTTAAATTCTTTGGGCTTTCTGAATTTGTTGACTGGTGTCTTTCATTATTATTGAAAATTCTCAGACAGTATCTTTTAAAATTTAATTTTACATTTTCATGGTGGTAAAATACACATAGCATACAATTTACCATCTATCATTTTAGGTGTACAGCTCAGTGGCATTAAGTGCATTCACACTGTTGTACAACCATCCCCGCTATCTCTCTCCTGAACTCCTTTCTTATAAAACTAAGACTCTGTACCCTTTAAACAGTAACTTCCCAGACCGCCCCCCTCGGCCCCAGCAACAACCATTCTACATTCTGTCTTTATGAATTTGATTACTCTAGATACTTCATATAAGTAGAATCATACAATATTTCTTTTTATGACTAGCTTATTTCATTTAGCATTAAGTGCTCAAGTTTGATCCATGTTGTAGTATGTGTGAAAATATCTCTTTTAAATGTTATCTCAACTTCATTCTCTCTTTAACATCTGGAGGTCTGATTAGTAGTTTATTCAACTAATAGTTTTCAAACTGTAGGTTGTTTTCCAAGAGTGGCCTATAAAATAATTATAGTAGGTTGTTACTAGCATTGAGAAAGAAAGAGAATAGAAAATACTGCAGTGCATTGTATTATTTCATGAAACTTTTGTTTCGGTTGCATTTATTAACATACTTACACACCTATCTGTATAGTGAGTCACGAGTGAAATGCATTTATGACTGTGGGTTGTGAAATAAAGGAAGAAAGAAGAAAGGAAGGAAGGAGGGAGAAAGAAAGCAAGGGAGCAAGAAAGCAAGACAAGTGTGTGAAACACTCAGACTTTCTCATGGCATTGAAGGAAGGAAGGAAAGAGGGAGGAAGGGAAAGGAGAGAGAGAGAGAGAAAGAGAGAGAGAGAACGAAGGGTGTGTAAAATACTTAAAAACACTTAGACTTTCTCATACCATTCTCCCTGACTCTTAACCCCTCGATCATGTCTTCATCTCTCATCTTTATGTTCCACATTGTGGATATTTCTTTAGATCTTTTTTCCATTCACTAATTATCCCTTAGGCTGCTGATAAACCGGTTCCAGGAAGTTTTTTTATGTCATTTGCTATTATTTTTAAGTCTGTAGGTCCTATTTTGTTCTTTTACATAACTAAGTGGTCACACTGATAGGTTTTTAACACTGATTCTGAACGCCCTTCCCTCCCCCAGGAAATGGTGCTATACCAGTTTTAGCATTGGTCTCTTCTGTTGGCCCACCGGGTACTCAGCGGGGACAGTAGCCGGGTCACCTTGGTGAGAGGAAGTCCATGTTCTTGAGCCCATGCACAGCCTCCACCTGCCACCATGGCCACTGTGTAGATGAGATCCTACAGCAAGCAATGGCGTAGCTGTGTAAAGAGACTGCCTGTCATCCAGGGAATGTGTCATCTTGTCTCTTGATTAGTGGAGAGTCACTGCCACAGTAGATGCCCTTGGATGGGCATTCACGTGGGACTCCAGTAGCTTCACACTATCCCATCCTGACAGGTAGCCACATACCTCCTCCCCAGACCTCTCACCAACCACCCCCCTTCCGCGAGCTCCTTCCGGGACCATCTGCTGCCGCGGAGTCAGTGTACATCTGTGCGCCTGGTCATCTCTCAGCCACGCAGAGCAGACAACCAAGCTCGCTGCCTGAGATTCTGGTATCTATGAATTCCATTTGTCACTGTGCAGCCCATCCAATGAAATTGGGAGCGGGATTTTTGGCAATGTTGAAAATCTACAGCTATAAGAAGTAAAGGATTATTTTAGGGCTCCGTGGAATCTCTCTGGTTCTCTGACTGTGACTTAAGCTGAGAGGTGAAAGGTCAGAGCTCGTCTTTTACTCTCTGTAATAGCTCCGGGGACTCCAAAACTGCTGTCCCAGCCTGCAGTCCTGTAGTCATCACGACTGCGTAAGGGTAGTAGCCTCAGCTCCCCAAGGCCCTTGCATCCCGGAGGAACTCCGCCAGTCACATGCTCCGTCAGTCACAGTGATAATGTCGTGGGGAGGGACCCCAGGCTCTCCACTCTGAGGCAGGCACTTCTTTGGGCTTCCAGGCCCAAGCTCTGGGTCAAGTATGGACTGGCTACCTAAAAAAAAAAAAAAAAAAAAAACGAGGGTAGGTGCCAGAGTCCCTCATCCCGGAACAGAGGCTCAAGCTGGGTTAGAAAGGCTGCATCATCTTTTTCTAGCCCCGCCTCAGAAATCTTGCGGGGTCACTCGTTCACTGCATTCTACGCTTCGAGGAAGTCAAGAGGCCTGTCCATTTCAAAGAGTGGGGACAGAGACATCCCCTCCTGATGGGGCTGTGACAAGTTTCTAGGAGAGCTCATCGAGTAGGAAATATTGTGGTGGCCATCTGCGGAATATACAACCTGCCACGCCTGGGCTGAGGGTGGCTCCTCCCGAAAGAATTTGCCTTGGCTTCCGCCAGGTAGGGGCAGAGGTTGGGCACTGGCCAGGGTAACTTTCAGTTCTCAGTTTAACGGTTTCTGACCACCCCAGTGGTGTGAATTTGGGCCACAAACCTTTGGGAAGACTGACCTGTGTTCATGATTCTCAGGAGAAATGCCCTTTTGTCCTCACTGAGTGCCTTCTGCCGGCAGTTGTCCTTTGGAGCTGGGGACAGTATTTTAGTTTCACTAGACACTGAAGGATCCTTCTAGACTCCCCAATGTGGGTGGGCCTTGACCTTTGTCCTCTGTCCTGTAAAACCCAAAAGACAGAAAATGAAAAGCACTCATCCGCAGGCTTCCAAACTTCCCTGGGATAAAGACCAGCTTTGGGAATCAGATGGTCTCCAAGGGTTTCGTCTTCCCGATGCTGCTTGGCTTCAGAGCACTCCTTGTGTTGGCTCTTCAATGCGTTCGAAACAGTGTATCCAGCGTGTGAGTTGTTTTGACTGGAAGGGTCTCTCAGCATTTCTCATTCTCCGTATTGCCAGAAACACAAGTCTCCTGAGTAGACTTTTCATGTTAAGAATATTTTATTGGACCCAGGCCTCTGTGAATGAGACCAGGACTTCTTGGAAAAAATGGATGATTGTGGACCTGGAGCAGGGAATATATGAGGTGAACCTGGAGCATCTTGTCATGGCAGAAAGTAAGGAAGTGCTCAAAAGATAAAACAATAGCAGTATGTCAAAGGGACGTAGGGGCCAACTGAAAGAGTTCCCAGTGGCCAACACTGGGACCATTTGAGCAACAAAACAAATAGCATAGTCTTGGATTATAACCCAAAGTAGAAAATAAGTATCGTTGAGTCCATGATGATATAAATGAATGATTTAATAAATAAATAGAGTTGAAAGGACAACTGTCCCATACAGAAGAATCCCAAATAATTTATGTTAGATCCTCTTCCCTCAGGAGGTAGAACATAACTCCCCACCCCTTAACCGGGGGCCGTGCTTAGTGAGTGCAGCGTGGGAAGTGGGGGAAGAAGCAACTTTATAGTGGAGAGACCTGGAAAGGCATCTGTTAGCCAGGCGATCACGCTCAGCGTCATCGCTGCAGAGTGTGTTAGTGCGAGGTGCCCTGGACACGGTGCGGTGAGACGTGCCCTTCACCTTTGTGGTCTTCACCCCAAAAGCCCACAACCCCCGTTCAATCGTGAGGAAAGCATCAGAAAAATCTAAACTGGAGGACATCCTACAGAATACCTGGCTAGTTCTTCTCAAGCCACCAAGGTCATCAAAAACAAGGCAAGTCTTAGAAGCTGGAGGAGCCCAAGGGGACATGACAACTAATGCACTGTGGTGCCCTGCAATGAAAAATGAAAGGACACTCAGGGAAAACCGAGGAGATCTGTATAAAATATGGAGTTTAGTTACCAATAACATATGAATCATACCAATAAGGGTTCCTTAGTGGTGACAAAGGTGCCCCACTACTGTAAGATGTTAACAATAGGGGAGACTGGGTGTTGGGGGCATGGGAACTCTCCGTATTATCTTTGAAACTTTTCTGCAACTCCAAAACTATTCTAATACTGAAAAGTTTTCTAAAAAGATTCAATCGGATTTCCAGCCTCCTATATTGGTGTTCTCTGTGGGCAAACTGTGATTGTCGCTCCCAGGCACTCACACCCTTTGATCGACCGGAACTCGCAATGCTGAACCACGTTAAGGGAATGGGTGACGTTGCCAAATGAGTGTCATCACTTCATCCCATTTCCTCCTTTGGAAACGCCACCACCTCCGGCTGTCCAATCCCTGCTATCCTCCATGGCCTCAACAAGTAAGCACTTGTCACTCCATCTCTTTTTTTCTCAGACAGAATCTCACTCTGTTGCCTGGATTAGAGTGCCCTGGCGTCAGCCTAGCTCACAGCAACCTCAAACTCCTGGGCTCAAGCAGTCCTTCCACCTCAGCCCCCCAAGTAGCTGGGACTACAGGCACACGCCACCATGCCCGGCTATTTTTTTTCTATTTTTTAGTAGAGACAGGGGTCTCGCTCTTGCTCAGGCTGGTCTCGAACTCCCGAGCTCAAACAATCCGCCCGCCTCAGCCTCCCAGAGTGCTAGGATTATAGGCGTGAGCCACTGCACCCGGCCACTCACACACATTTTTAATCAAATTTACAAGCAAATTTTAATTGAATTTCCTACTTATTTATTGTATTTCTTTATCTAATTTGTTATCTATTTATCTGTTGCATTTCCTCAGGATCTGCTGTGTGAGCATCCTGCAGTGGACGCACTTGGCCTTGGTGAAAAAGGACCTCACTCTCTAGTGCAGGGGCGTTGAAGAAAAACACCAAAATAATTACAATCCGTGACAAATATGAACACAGATGAGCTGAAAGCCATGAAGAAAGAGTAAGTCTTACGCTGGGGACTGGGAGAAAACTGAAAAGCTCAGAGAGTATTAGAGAGCAGTCTTGGGAGAAAAAAATAAAATAAAAAAGATCTTGTCGGACAGAAAAAAAGAGAAAGAGTTCTGCAAGAGTCATGCAAAGGTCCTGGGGTACACGGGCCGGCGGGCCTGCTAGGGAGAAGGCGGGGAGTGGTGACCGTCACCCACGTGTATTTAGCTCCTGTTCAGGCACTACGTCAGTATATGTGTCAGTTTCCTATGGTGGCTGTGTCAAACGATCACAAACAAAGTGGCTTAAATCAACACGTGTTTATTGTCTTACAGTTCTGGAGGTCAGAGGTCTAAAACTGCGTCTTCTGAGGCTAACACTGAGGTACTGGCAGGGCTGTGTTCTGTCTGGAGGCTCTAGGAAAAATCTGTTCCTTGCCTTTCCCGCTTCTAGCGGTCCCCACACTCCTTGGGTCACGGCCGCTGCCTCTGTCTGCAAAGCCCGCTCAGCACAGCATCTCTGAGTCTTCTCTCTCAGACCTCTGCTTCCGTCCCCGCGTCGCTGGCTCTGCCCGGCCCTCCCGCCTCCCTCTTGTAAGAACCCACCCGGACAATTCAGGAGAACTTCCCCATCTCAAGATGCTCAATTCAGTGTCCACAAAGGCCCTTTTGCCCTGCGAGGCGCCCTGTTCACAGGGGTTGGGGATCAGGACGTGCACGTCTTCAGGGAGCCATGACTCTGCTCACCGCTGTGCACGCTAGCTCGTCACCCTCCCCACAGTCCTGGCTATTGTCACCTCCCTTTTACAGATGAAGACAGTGAGGGTGGTGGAGGCGAAATGACTTGTCCCACACCACAGGGGCCACGAGTGGCTGCGGAAGCGGTGACCGCACCGAGGGTGTGACCCGGGGGCTCGTGTGCACGGAGGGCGCTCCCCTGGGCCGGACGCCACGCTGCCCGCTTCACATTCACTTGTGTGATGCATCCTCACCGTGCCAAGAGGAGTCGTTCGTCCCCACTTTACAGACGAAGAGAACAAGGCACTGAGCAGGGTGGGTGGCAAGGGACAAGGGATGAGGGGTGTTCTGTTGCGCCACAAAGTCTAGATTCTGTCCTTGGAGATTTGTCTGATGTTTTATACGAAGGAGTGACATGACCAAATATATTGTTTTTAAATAAACTTTTTATTTTACGACTTTCTTTTTTCTTTCTTTTGCCCCTTTCTTCTTGTCTCCTAATATTTTACAATTTTAGATTTACAGAAAAGTTGTAAAGATGGCCCAGAGTTTTTGTACATCCCTTCGTTTCCCCCGATGTTATCATTTTACGTGGCCCTGGTACATTTGTCAAAACTAAGGAGCTAACCCTGGTACATTATTATTCACTAAGCTCCAGACTTTTTTTGGACGTCGCCAGTTTTTCTATTAATGTCCTCTTCTTGTACCAGGGTCAAATACAAAATACCACAGGGCCTTTAGCAAGTTTCTTTCTTTTTTAAAGTTTATTTATTTATTTATTTTTCTAAGAGATGGGGTCTTGCTGTGTTGCCCAGGCTGGTCTCCAATTCCTGGCCTGAAGTGATCCTCCCACCTCAACCTCTCAGAGTGCTGGGATTACAAGCGTAGGCAAAGATGCCCTGGAAGCTGACTGGAGGGTGAACTAATGGAATAACAACCACCACTGCAGCAGCCGGTACCACTCATTGAGTGCCGCATGCCGGCCACTGTCCTCAGAGTATCGGGCGTCTTGCTCCCACATCCTCACAACGACGAGGGCATAGCATTAGTATTTTCTTTGGTGTGCGAGAGAGGACACTGAGGCACAGGGAGGTTTAGTAACTTGCCCAAGAGCAGTGAGAAACCGGAGATGGAGGATGGGGATGAAGTAGACCACGGGGCAGGTGAAGGGGTACATTGCTCAGACGTGGGGCCGTAGGGAGAGAGTGGGAGGCCTGGACATGTTTATTTAATGTCCATCTCCCTCCTAGAGGGTGAGCCGCGGGTGCGATCCTTCTCGGTTTGGGGTTATACCCTACCTCCCGCACCTAGGAAGGGCTTGGAGCACAGCAGAGACCCAACAGATGGAGGAGTGAGTGAAGAAATGGATGAACGAATGAAGACATAGGCGAATGAAGGTTCAGGGCCTCCAGGGATTGAAATTCCAGGACAAGCTGGTACAAGGGATTTGTTACAACCCGTGCAGACCCAGCAGCTCTGAACTGGCCTGGATGGGGGAGGAGGTGGCCATAGAGCCAGGCATCCCCGTGTCTCTGCAAAACGGGGTGCAGTCATATATCGAACTTGCCTGAGGTGGGGGAGGCCCCTCCAGACTCGGGCGGGAGGACAGGGGAGGGGCTGCTCCTCAGCTGAGGGTCTCAGCAAACTAGGCGGATGTTGGGAGGTTTGGGGAGTTGAGGAGGAAGATGCTTTTCCCCTCCTCAGGAGTAGGTGCTCCCTGAGGTCCCTGGGCTCCTCACTCCCGACTGAGAGCAACCAGGGCTGGGTCCCCTGGTCTCAATCCCTGTGCCGGGCACGTAAAAGGTGCTCAATAAATGTTTGATGAATTAACAAAATAATGTAATTAAGAATTTGAGAGCACGCGGTGCGGGGAGAGTCTTTTCAATCCTTCGGAATTGTCCCCAAGCACCCAGAAGGCCACATTTGCATACAAATAATTGATATTCTAATTACAAATCATTCGTATTGATTTATTAAGCAGATCCCCAAAGGATCTCTAGAAAATAATTAGATTCTACGCTCCTTAGGGGTGAGGACAGCGTATTTACCTCACCGTGCCCCCGGCAGCGTGCGGCAGAAGAACTACATGATAAATGTTTGATGAGGGAATGAATGAGCATGGTCTTAATTGTGGGGAGAGTTTATAGGGTCCTCACAGATCATCTCCAGTGTGTTGAGGAGCAGCAGGGATAGGGCTGCATTCATTTGTGCATCTGTGTGTTTGCAAAATTTGCAAATCTCTCTCCTGCCCAAGCCCTAGTGATTTCCCACTGCATGGCCTTCATTCATTGAGCAGACATTCGTGGAGGGCATGTGGGCTGAGCACCAGACCAAGAGACAAAAGACACACAGACTCCTGTCTCTCCCATCTCGCCAGGAGACAAAGCAGAGTAAGGTAGAACCCGAGTGACCCGCTAAGGAGCGGCTGCGGCAGGATCCTCAGACCTCTCCCCATTGTTTCTGTCTGCCTGTCCCCAAGCCACCCCCAAAAAATGACAATATGTAAAAATTAAAAAAAAAATCATGCAGCCAGCGAGTGAAAGCATCATTAGAAAACTTTGCCATTTTCATTGATCTGATTAAAAACTTGTCTTGCAAATGCAGTGAGTCCCCTGCTTCCACCGTCTTTCTGACCAGTCGGCTGCCCCCCAGGCCCCCTGAGAATAGAAATCGTGCAGCAAGGCAGCCACTGGTCTCCAGCATCATGGGGAGGTACGAATGCCCTGGATGCCACGGGAGGAGGATGCAGAGAGAGATGGGAGAGACAGACAGACGGACAGACGGAGGGAGGGGGTGGGATGTGGTGGGAGCAGGCAAGACTGCCAATGGCATTTAAAAATTTGCTTTCTCCATTTCCATTTTCCTACTCCCCACTCCCAGGAACGCTTAGAGCCACGGATTCTCAAGTGACTGTCACCACTTTGCTTTCTAGCTGGGGGAAAACCCAGAACAAGCGATTACAGTATGTAAAGTAAATGCAGTGTTCTCATGAAATCCCAAAGGCGGCAGTAGGCCCTACCATTCCAGGCTGAGAGTGTGTGCTAGGACTCTGCCTGGAGGCGCAGGGGCTGGGAGCGCCAACTCTGCAGACTCACTGCCTGGGTCCCCACCGCCCCCCTCCGCAGCTCCCTGACTTGTTGGGTGTGTGACCTTGGGCAAGTTACTTAGGCTGCTGGCAATGTCCCCCAGGGACACACTTGTAGGTGAGCCCATTGGGCACACCTTGGGGAAGTGGGGGGGGGTGCGGTTCAGCAAGACGCGTCAGACCAGCTGGGCTGTGCTAGGCGATTTGGGGAAGGGGTTAAGGAAGCCGAGCTTTGCTTTGCATCAGATGCTGTCGGGATATGGGGTGATGCTGGGATCGGCCCACAGGGACCAGAGCTGGGCTACAACTGCTGTGGACACAGCAGCAGCGGCGGTCAGATTAGCTGTCTGGTCAGTTTTAGGGGTTTGGACAAAGTGGTTCTGTCTGGACTCTGACATGATGACAGAGGGGTCTTGTTTTCATCTGGACCCATCATGGTCAGAGTGGCCTCGTGTGGTGTCAGTGTCTTGCGAGAGTGTTGACGTCCAGCAGGAGAGAGCATCCCAAGGCCAGCCAGGAGTTGGCCGGGTGGCTCCTGGCTGCCGTGCTCTTTCTCACTGGCTGAGCCTTCGCTCCCGTCCGTACAGTGGGGAAGGAGGGAAGTTTCTACCTCTGGGGAGGATTCAATGAATTCAATGAACAGATGCAAGTGAAGTTCTTGGTGCAGTGATGTTAGCTGTTACCATGAGGACCGCACACAGTGGAGTTATCACCGTGAATTCCAAAGAGCGCCCCAGACCTCTTGTGTCAGAATCTGGGAGTGTGTGGCGTGAGCTTGGGATTTTAGCTGTCACAGGGTGGGTTGGTTTGTCTTTTGGTGCTTTATGAAGGAAATGAGCTCAGCACAGGGTCAGGGGTGGTAAATCTCCCTCCTCCCAAATACTCCAACAATGTCCAGGGATCGAGGCGTTAAAATCCGAGTGCTTCATCAGCACTCTGCAACTCTGTGAAGATACCCCCTTCTCCCTCAATCTTTAAATGCTATTTGGTAAAAGCAAATGATTTTCAGTCTGCAGCAGCTAGGAAAAGGAAAATGTAGTAAACACCTTCTGTTATTTGCTCCTATGGGAGAGGTGTCACAAAAGAAACTTCTCCCTCTTTATTTCTCAGAAGATTAATTCCCTACTGGGGGGCCTAATTTATTTGTGCCGTGATGACGTGTGGTGTGTGGTAAGAGCCCTAAAACCCTGTCCTGTTTTTCATTTATTTATTCCTCGGAGTCTAAGACGTAGGATTTTGCAGTGGCAGGAACGTTCGAATGTTTCACAATACAAATAATAAATGATGACAGATCAGCCTCCGAAAGCTGGTACCTGGGTGGGGAGGGAAGCGACATTTGATCAGCAGCAGCAGGGCGCTCCGCCTCCTCAGCTGTCCCTGTCCATTTCCAGCTTCTCTTTACCCTCTGCTTGAGCCTGATTTCTCTTGCTGAAACCCCTCTGAACCTATTATTCTCCTGCAGCTGGGGCTACAAGGAATCTTTTGTCTTTCTCATTTTCCTTTGCAATTTAAGCCATTTGTCTTTTTTTCATTTTGTGTTTGTGTGTGCACACACAAGCATGTGTGGGTGTATTTTTTTTTTTTTAAAAAAAAAACCATAGCATTATGAAAAATAAAGACAAGCTTTTATATTTTTTAGGCTTTAATATAAAAACAATGCAGAAGTCCCTAATGGATCCATGGTGAAAAAAGCAGGCACTCAATGTCCATGGTTTTTGTAACAAGCAGTTGCATGCTAGGGCTAATAGTGGAATTTGTATGTTTATTATTGGTGCAATTAATAACACTGATTTTATATAACTTGGCTTGCTTGCCATCATTGGGTATTCACAGTAGCCCTATACAGTTGGCATCATTGTCATTTAGCAATTAAAATCACGCACCAACTCACGGAGGAGGTAGGCAAAGTTTAAGCACATTCACTGACTCAGCAAAATACCATGGAATGTCTTCCAGCTTGCCTTCAAACCCCCTTTGAAAACTGACACTCCCCCTCATCGGCCCAAGGTCATTCATTGCAGAGAATATCCTAAGTAAATATAATTTTATTTCACTTCTTGAAATGTTCTCTTTAAAATATCTGGATTACTTACACTTGCATATGATTTTAATGCAACTAATGCTGAAGAGCTTTACTATGTTGCCAGGTTCTTCCTCCTCCCCTCCAGGTGGCTGTTTTTTTGAGGGAGCATTTGATACTCCCAATAATCATTTTCATATATGTACTATTAGAGGATTCAAAACTTGCAGTCCTTTCAGGACCCACAAGGTCATGAACAGGCCATTTGTAAAAAGTGCCACTTGGCCACCAATGCTCCCCTCTCCTATTGCATTCAGAAGTAATTTAAGGACAGGGAGAGAAAACCTACAGGGATCCCAATCCTCTAACATAGGGTTATCACACTGGAAGTAGGAAATATAAAAACAAATTCAAACATGCAAAACATTCTGGTGGACTATTTTATGATTCGACGGACTGGACATTAATGACTGATTCAGACAGCAAACTGCTCAGCTGGCAGAGAGCATGTATGTCATCTGGGCCACTCTGCTGTAGTGTTTGCTTTTTTCCCCTTTGTTTGTTTAAACTATTATGTGTTCTCATTTATATGCAAACAAGACATGACCTGACCCCACCACTTGAGCAGCTGATGGCAATTTTAATGTTGATGATAGTATACCACTGCTGCAGATTCTGTGCCCTAACATTGTGCATTAATCTGAAATTTACATTCACAACCCCACAATTTTCACCTTAAAAATGTCCTTTTTCTAGTGGACTGGACCCATTAGAAAAATGGTAGCTTTCCCACGCATTTTATTTAACAGAGGCTTGAATGTCCATTCTGCACTGAATATTCATGAAGAGAAGTCTGTTCCCGCTTTCTCTTCCCCATCCCTTAACAGTGGTGTCTGAGCTTATAGCATCTTCCTGCACACTTCTCAAAGACAGTCCTGGATTCTTACATTGTTTCCTGGAGGATACTGAAAACTGTACTGAAAATTAAAAAAAAAAAAAATCTAAGTGACCAGAGGCCTGATTAAAATCATAATTAACACGGTGATGCCTTTGGACAAGGTGTTAGCTATAAAGATTTTCCCCCCTTGTCTCTTACAAGCTCCATCAGTGCTATAATGAAAAGTGATAATTTAATACTTCTGGTGGGTCAATTCTAAAAGGCTGATGATGCTTGGCTTCCCAACTCACAGTGACATTTTCAGTGGAGAATCATGTTTTTGGCCAATATTATTATAAGCCAAACAAATGAAAGATTTAAAAGGTTCTGCATTTTATTTTATAATTTACCATCTCTTTGGAAAACTGCTTCTTAAATTCTAACGGAAAAAAAATCTGTAATAAACTTTGATGTTATTTAGAAACTTGGGTCTATAATTTAGTTCTTATGTGCTCTTAAGGCAAGCAGCCAGGTGCCTGTGGAAAAACAAAGCAAAGTTGTTTTGTGGATGCATTTAAAACAACCCTGTTTGTTTCGGGCCAATTCATTGTGTGCTAATTTGTTTCTTCCTCTTTGGCATAGTGATTCTCTGTCCTGGCATCTATAAATGAGACTAGCTTCTGTCATAGTACCACCGTGACGGGCTCCAGACTAATATTCTGTTTTTTAATTATATTTATTTATACTCCCCCACCCCCTTTCATCCAAGAGGATTTAGGGCAGCTTTAAAAAATATGTATTAAATATCAGAACAAAATAAATGTGTGCTGTGAAGTTTTACACTTGCCCCAAATCTGGCTGTAAGCTTTTTACTGACCAAATTGAAGAGGATGTGTTGTGTGTACTTTTTAAGAGGGGGAGAAAATAAGACAAATGCAATTTCGGTGCATCTATTGAGTCAACTGTCATTAAGGATCTGAAGACAGGATTAGGGTGCAGAGGTTCCTGATTTTTTTTAATAGAAAAAAATTCACATATACTCATGGTAAGAAATTTTAAAAGTACAGAAATATATATAAAGTAGGAAGTGAAAACAAGGTGACAATTCTGTCACCCAAGCCTCTCTCCTCAGAGACAACTACTGTTAACGGCTTGGAGTAGACTTCCAGACTTAAAGCAGAGAAGAGTAAATGAAGGGCTGGCACTAATTCTGAGCAACTGGAATTCTCATACGCTGCTGGTGGGAGTTATACATTGATACGTGCTTTAAAAAGCTCTTTCTGCTAAAGCAAAAGCAAACATATATACTGGGAATACAAATAGATATATTTCCACAACCCAGTAATTCCACTCCCAGGTGTATGTTCAAGAGAAACCTGTATATGTGCACCAAAAACACATGTAAGAATGTTCATTGTGGTACATGCATAATAGCATAGCAAAAGTCTATTATAAATGTAATATTCCATAGAATATACAAGATACAGCACTATTGTTTAAAAGTATGCCAAATCAACTTACATACGCAAATTACTACCACTTATAAAAAGAAAAACCTTACAACAAAAATCAAAACAATCCAATGCCTGCCAGTATAGAATGGATAAATAAATGGTGGTTTATTCACACCATGGAATTGTACATAGCAGTGAGAATGAATGAGAATACTACATACCATGTTGAGTGCAAGAAGCCAGACCCACATGGAACCACATGGTATGTACATAAAGTTGAAACCAGACAAAACTAATCTGTGATGTTAGAAAGGGGGCACAGGTGGGCTATCTGGGACGTGGATAATGCCCTGCTTTTTGATCCAAGGGCTGGTTATGTGGGTAAACTTCATGTAATTTTATTGAGCTGAACACAAGATTTATGGCATTTTTGGTACATGTTATAGTTTAAAAAAATGTAAAAAACAAAACAGCAAACCACCAAATATCAAATCATTATTTTAACTAAATCAGAAAGGGATTATCAGAGAGACAGCTTATGAAAATAAATTATACAAGATACTTACTCGTTGTTAATGCTGTGCGAAATGCCAGTTACACAGGTATCCCACCCAAACAGCCACATGTGGTGAGCTCTTATCATCCCCCTTGGTGAAGATGAAGGAAACACAACTCAGAGAGATTAAAGACCTTGTCTAGGGCCACACAGCCTGGAAAGGGGCTAAGCTGAGACCCAAACTGAAGCCTGTCAGTCTCGAGACCTCTCTGCTCTCTTGGGTTCCCCCATTAGGACAGGAAGGTACTTTTTGGCACAACTACAGCATACAGGCAAATGCGCTTCTGAGAGGGACAGCAAAGAGAACAAGGGAGCGTGTGCAGCTGTGCTTCTGTTGGCAATGAAAGGCACCCAGGGTCCAGAGTTAAAGTTAACACTAGGGTGGAAATACTGGCATCTCTGATGAAATCCCCCAAATAATAGAAGATGAGTGAAAACCTCTTCTTCCAGGAACCAAGGGACCTCACTCTTTCTTTTTTCCAAGGACAGCAGCCTTCCCTCTAAGTGCTCAGTGGTGAGACCCGTTTCCAGCTACCCTATCTCCCCATCTTTACTGTGAGAGGATGCAGGAAGCTGGGGAGGCAGGATCCTTGCTGCTCACCAGACTACCATGGCTATCAAAGTTCTGGTACTTCAGTTTCCAAAAATCACTTTGAAATGACTTCAGAATATTTGGTTAAGAAGAACGCGTGATGAATAAGATCACAAAGAGAAACCATTTGAAAGGCAAATACATCTATTTGTAAACATAGCATTTTATTAACAAATGTTTACACCCTGTTACAACTTTTATAGTGATTTAGCATGTTATACTCTATAAAAGTGTATTATAGAATATTCAAGCTAAAACGATATCATTTAAAAGTATGCCAAATCAACCTTCATTTGCAAACTGTTTTACTACCACTTAGGTATGGAAAGAAAAATCTTACAACAAAAATCAAGAGGTCTAGTTTTCTCTTGTCAGCATCTACAAACAATACAGACATCATACAGTTTACATAGACTCAGGGCCAGCCCAAGGTAAAGACTGAAAAAATAAAGTCTTCAAACATCCATATAAGCTTGGCAGACCATCATTACAGTATTTCATTACAAGGAACCAGGCAAGGTGTCATGCAGTGAAGCCAAAGCTATAAATTTGGGCAGTTTATAGTGCTACAAAGTGGCCAGAACTGTAAGCAACTTAATTTTTTTTTCATAATAGATGCTATTACAAAAAGGCACAAATATCTTACGCCTTGCATCAGATCCTGAAAAGGCATGATGTTTTTAGGAGAAATAAGAATTGCTGGTAGGATGGCTTAGCCTTTTTTTTTTTTTTTTT